>CM056996.1:126175537-126700537 GCA_029891345.1 Dryococelus australis | reverse complement strand
CAAATTTAGATCGTGCGTGCCGAATATGGGTTTTACAAAAGAAACCGCACCACAAAAATTACTCTAGTACTTCCACTACAACACCGACAAACTACATACCCAGTCAAATAAAGGTCCTTCGCCACAACTCACCAGTTTTCTAATTATAGGCCACACCTTCCTAACAAAATTTAAAAAATACACTACTCAAATCACTAAAGTCCGTAGCCCTTACGCACTACTACAATATTTAGGCGAAAAACTACTCGTGGCACATTTTATAGCTGGAAGATCCTCGTAGAAAACGAATTCAGGTGTCGATCGGTGAGCCAGCTGACGAGCAGTAGGAAGACAGGTAAAATTGTAGAGCAAACAATCTGAAGTCCGACACCTTGAAGAGCCAGTATTTAATAAAAAATGGTTGCGCTTAAGGGGAAAAGAAGCAAATGGAGGGAGTGGTTGGATACAGGAGAGGGGAAACCGAGCGACACCGAGATCGCAAGGAGCGCGACACACCTAGCGGCGGCAAACAGTACTATCGGAGGCGAGCAATTCAAAGGCCGGCGCGAAATGACTTTTTAAATGCGAGTACAAAAGAAGCGACACTTAAGTGTAAATAAGTCCCACTCATAAAGGGTGTGTTATCTGCTAAATAATATCTGCCATGGTACTGAGGGGGTGCAAAAGTGGCTTCGCCTTGTAGCCACATGGCAGATAGAATTACGTGTGACATACTTCTAAGTGAGATGAGAGTCTCTAGATCTTCCGTTACCTAGGCCGATCTCTATCTAAATACCTAAGTACCTACTATTAAACACGAGTACCATAAAATAATTACAATTACTAATATGGATAATATGTACAGACCACTTACATAATTAAAAATACAAAGAACCTTTTGAAAATTAGTTCTAAACATATTTGAGCCTTGTAATTCTATAAGCGTATTGGCAATGGCAAGTACTTTGAAAATATTTACAAAACATTTTAAACACTGAAAATGAACATTTGAAAAACAAGTAATTAAATTAATCCTTCGTTATGCTGTTTTCAGAAATATTTAAAACACAACAAAGACACTGAAACAATAATTACAGTTTAACTATTGGCTATGTTTCTGTCGAAAATCTATTTATTCTCAAGCAAGGACTGGCACTGTTCTTCTTTCTTGAGAAGTCATAGTTCATTGGCTACACACGTGATGCCACAAACATCTAGTGTAACACTTCACAGTTGTCTTCCTTTTATTGCGGCACTGGTTCGGTAGTGTGCGAAATTTGTTACGTCTTTGTTTTATGATGGATCACTACAGTTATGTGTGCTACGAACACTGGTGATGCTCTTATTACACATTTCGTCTTTTTAAATACACTGGTACTGGTACCAGTCACTATTTTCAGCTTTTTTTTTAGCTGTTTACTGTTTCTTTATTCACTGGTATGGGTTAACAGCTGTTAATTGCTGTTGTTAATGTCTTTAATGATTTTTGAACACTCACGTGATGGGATTCACTGGCTGTGGTGGTGTGGAGTCTCTTCTTTCCGTGGTCGGCCCCACTTTCCGAAGGCCACGTCCTTAGGATAAGGCCACGTAATCTTGGAAGTGGGCCACCAGGGCGATTCGCGATAGCTACCAGATTGAGAGGCACTGTGGCAGGCGTGGGCAGGCATCTCTTGCGTAGTCTGGATGCTTGGTCCTGAGTTTGTGTCCTCGGTTGGGGCCTACTCGGAGCCGCCTGGCATCTGGGGACATTCTGGAGCCTCCTCCTCCTGAGGGGGTTTGACTTGAGGTGGTCGTTACAGGTCATGGCTTTTTGGAACTCTCTACCTCGATTGCCTGGTGATGCACATCCCCCTGAACAGGAGGAAAAGTCTTTAGTTTGGCCACTCCTTCCTGGGCAGGCATGACCGACATGGTGTTGGTCGGATGTAGAGGCTCTAAGGGGACCTCTACCTCGACGACCAGGTGTTGTCCATCTTCCTCGGGGATAGGACGGGGCTGTGGAGGTCTCAGGCTGGGTCCTCTGTCCAGAAGGCTTTGCTATTATACCTCTGATCCCGTGGAGGTCATCCAGCTGCATCTGGCCGATGTCCACCGGATGTAAGTGCTTGGCGTTGATGGTAGGGTCCTGATGGAAGTGTCTCCCCTGTACACAGGTGATGGTGTTGTCCTGGTAGGGATAGAGCGGTGGTACCTCCTTCCTACATGCTGCAGAAGTTCAGGCACCATTGGCATGAGAGGCTTGACCTCCAGGGTGGATTGCAGGGGTGGCTCGTCCTCCATCCTTTTCTCCTCTTCCTGGTCTTCTTCTGGGGCTTCTGCTTTGTGGTCCTAGACTTCGCCAGCACACGACCACATGTGTCTTCGTGTCACCTTCCCGATACACCCTCGGACATGCTCCGCCCAGTATACGTTACCTTAGTGTCCCACAATATGATAAAGACCCTCCCACATTTCGGTTAGGCCCGTGATGAATTCGCCTTTCGTACTACTTAGTGGGTGACTGCATAAGAGAACAGTATCGCCCATGGTGAATGCTCGCATTTCTATACGAGATTGTGGCTCAGTTGATATAGTGAATCTGGGTATTGCGTGCCCCCATGGTCCTGGCTATGGCAGCCAGGCAAATGTCTTCAGGTGTTGGCGTCTCTGTAGGTGGTGTCTCCCATTTCCAGTCCCCGGGATGCCGAAGGGTTTACCAGAGGAGGAAATGGGTAGTGCTGGTGTTGATGGCCTCATTTTCTCTTCGGTGGAGGGCGAAAAGAATAGAGGGCTCATACGTTTATCCTAATGCCAGTGGTCTTCTCCCACACTGATACGGATGTTTTTCTTGAGTGCTTGATTCCTCTGCTCTGTAGGATTTGTTTGCCATTGTCCAGGTTTCCATGCCCCAGTTCTGGCAAGTCGTTTTCGACTGTTGGCTTGTAAATGGGGTGCAATTGACTGTGATAATGGTCTGTGGGTTACCTCAGCAAGGGAATATCTCCATTTCCACTTTATGGCATACATTCCGAGTTTCTTGGCTGGGGAGCGGGAATCCTTCCACCCAGCAATAAAACGTGACTGTGATCACAGACAAATAATTGTTCTCTTTGGTGCTGCGAGGGCAAGGACCCATCACATCAGCTACCAGGTGCATCCATGATTTGGTTGGTGGTCTAGGTTTCGCTGTAGGAAGGGGCATGGAATATGCTTTGCCACGACAGCACGTTCACAGCTGGCGATGTACTGCCTGATGTCTTGGCCCATCCCATCCCTGATGTACCATTCCTTGATATCTCACAGTGATTACTTCATTCTGGGATGTCCAGCATGTAGGTAGTTGTGATGGTGGTGGCAGAGATCTGCATGGAGGTTTCCTGGAATCCAGACCTTCCAAGGAGCCTCTGGGTGGGTAGTACAGAACCAGACAACATTGTCCCTGAGTCTGTACTGGTGGGGTGTCTCTTGTATGAGACTGTGGACATCCGGGTCCTTTTGTTGTTGGCATGCAATTTATTTCCTGGTGAGCTGCAAATGTAGTGGCTGGAGATTTTCTTCGTGGCTTCGGGTTGGTGCTGGGGGGGGGGGTGCATAAGTTTATCCCACTATTCCTCCTCCTTCGGTTCCACTCCGAGATCTGGCTTATGTGATAGAGTGTCAGGGAGGTCACATTTAGCTGGGCTGTGTTGAAACCTCGAAATCAATTTCCTTATGGAACATTTACCACCATCCGAGTTTTGCCTTGGTGTTGCGAGATTGTGCAGCCATTGAAGGGCTTTGCTATCTGTGTGGAGTATGAAATTTTTGCCGTCCAGGTAATAGCAGTACTTTCGACTGCCCAGATAGCGGCAAAACACTCCTGCTCTTTTATGTGGTAGCGACCTTCTGTTTTGTTCAGACAGGTGTATGCTCACCAGAAGCATTTTATTGGTGTAAAACGATTCCTAACCCATCCTGACAGGCATCTGTTTGTAAGATGAGTGGTTTCTCACCTTGTGGTCGGTGGAGTTGAGGAATGTTTGTGAAGCTATTCTTGAGTGCTAGGAAGTGTTGTGATGTCTAACTGTCAATTTACAATGTGTTTACTTCTCTAGTAGGTGATGAAGTGAAGCCATCAGGAGTGCGATGTTTGGTACGAAGTTGTGTAACCAATTGCATAGGCCGAAAAAGCGACACAATTGCTTCTTGTTGGTGGTTTCCTCTGCCTCTTGGATGGCTCTAATTGATTTTGTTTGGTGGTAATTACCTTCGGGCGTAACAGTGTAACCTATCTATTGAGGTCTTGCTGAAGTGACTCTTGGCTAACTTGCAGGTAAGGTCGTGTAGGTCGAGTCTTTTCAAGACTCTTTAGAGGTGGCCACAGTGTTATTCCCACGATTTGGAGTATGTGATGTCATCCAAATACACAAAACAAAACTTCCCTACAAATCCAGTCATCACTTCGGCCGATATGAGCTTCTGGAAGGTGGCTGAGGCATTTTTCAACCAAAATTGCATCACTTTGAGTTGTATTGTTTCGTCTTCTGGAGTTGCGAATGCAGTATATTTCCAGCTATCAGGATGGACCACGATCTGCCATTATTCTTACTGCATATCGAGAGTTCTGGAGATCGAAGCCTGCCATATATCCCAAAGAGTGTTGTTGAGATCGATGGCAGGAGGGGCGATCGGGTGATTGATGTCGTTGAGGTAATTTTAGTTAATGCAAAAGTGTAATCGTAGTTCCTTCTTTGGAACGAGTACTACTCTCCAGTTGTAGGGTGAGCTGGATCGTTCTACGATTCCCAGCTCGTTAATCTATTTGTGTCTTTATTTCGTGTTGCTTCCTAGTGGACACTTTGTAGAGTCTATTGTATACTGGAATGTCCATTGTCGGCCGAATTTCATGTTGAATGCTACGTGCCTGGTGTAGCGATCCCTTTTGACTGGAGACACTTTCATGTTCGTTGAGTATTTGTCTGAGTTCGACCAATTTACTCGTGTCCAAAAGGGGGGGGGGAGGTGTATATCATCGGGATTAATTGGAGGTGCGATGATTGCTTCTGGGTTATGTTCCCAGTTGATGGTGATGCAGTTTTTCTTCCCGATATACACTTTCCTTTCCCATGGTCCATTACACATTGTTGGTTATTCAGCCAGAGTTGTCCCAGAATCACAGCTTCTGCGATGTCTGGGGACACCACGAACTCTGCTGTGTGTGTGAGACGACAGATTCCCATGGTAACTGTTGTTCTCCCTTCGAACTACAGGATCTGACTGAGTTATGCCATCCTAACGAAGTGAGTCTGTGGATGTAGTGATGCCCTTTGTTCCACAGTGAGCACATCACTTCGGATAAAGTTGCCTGTGGCAACTGAGTCAAGGAGGGCTAGGTAGGGGCTACCATTAATTACCACTTGTATGGGGGAAGCCACTGCTGGCTCACAATCCTTGTAGAAGTCCTGCCTGGTTGGGTCCTTTAGTCTCTGTCATGTGCTGCGATGCATCTGGCGCACACATGTTGCTCCCATTCCTTGCTCGCCCTTGCCCGTCCTTGCCCGCATGGGCAATCTTTGTGGAAATACTGACCTGGCCATAACCAGCTCTGAGGGAGCATGGGGGAAGGGGTAGAGGGTGGGGTGTAAATGACCTTGCACTCGGGTAGCTTATCATGTTCGGCAGGATTACTAGTGTGTGGCTTATAGTTCTGTTCAATTTCATTCGCCATTTCCATGAGCTCATCCATGGTGTGCTGTTTCGGAAACTGTAAAAGATTTCTCAGTTTAGGAAGGAGTATGCGTTCTATATGTCGCACACAGCTCTCTTTGCTTTCTGTGGGGGTAATGAGTTTATACACCTGCACTTTGTAATGTATAAATACTTCGGCTTCCTCTTCAATGGAATGGGCTCAGCTGTGTAATTCTGAGGTCAGACGAGCTATAAATCCCCCCCCCCCAACCCCTTATGAATTGGTGGGCGAGGCGAGAACACAGCTGCCCCCACACTGTGACAAATTGCCCATACCTAGCCCACCATTCAAGGGCTTTTCCTTTGTGTTGACTTTGGGCTCTTGTGTCCCATTGTTTGAGAGATACTTCATGTTCGCGGAATTCCCATTCACATTCAGTGGTGAAGACCATTGGGTATTTATGTGGTTGTCCTCCAAACTCTGGTAGCTGGAGTTCGGTGTTTACCCAGGCTGTAACAGGGCTCTGGCGAGGGCCAGAATTCGATTGGCTGTAGTCTTCTGTGTATCTGCATACTTCACACATGATACACTAGACCAGGCCTGGTGATATTCTCATCTGGCCATCCAATGAAAGTTTGGTGAAATTGCTGTGCGCAAACCACACAATGTACTGTGTGGACATCTTGTCCAGTACAGGTAAGCCAGCTGCAGCGTGCAGTTTAGTGTGTGCGGAACTCGTCACACCGGTATTCTAGCTCACCTGTGTAATGGGGCGCATCCACTCACTCCAAGCATGGGTAGTGGGAGCGCTTGTGGCAGTGAGCGCATACAATCATATGATTCCCCGTGCCAGACCATGTGTCTATATGGCATCTGTCGAGCATATCGAGTGTAGCGTTAGCCATGCTAGCTGCTTAATTGTAAGCGAGACTCTGTTCAGAGCCCGACATTGTATTGTGGTTGGTGTTTTTGAGCACCATGGGATGTTTCAGCACTCCCCGAAGTCCTTTTGAGGTTAGAGTTTCTTCGACTCCCGGTTAGGTCACTAGATCACGGGGTTGGCTGGCTTGATTCTGTTGTTTAGTCTCAATTATGGTAACTGTTGCCCCCTTTGTCGTGCGATGTCCATGAAGCACTGATAACTACATTGGTAGCCACGAAAACCCATTGACGCATGACAGCCTATGGCAGGTGACACATGAACCTTCGTTACATAACTGCCTTTAATTGAGAGGAGGTCCCCATTCGTTACAAGAGTATTGTAAGAAAGAGGATTAGAAGTGACTCTTAGGCTGGTATTCTAGAACATTTTTATAAGGGTTTTGATATAGCTCAAGCCATACCCAGGCCTTACCAATATTCCAGAACGTTATAACACCAGCTAAGGGTCTAGATAAGCCACAGCGGAAGCCTTAAACTTAGGGCTCCAATTTTGGTGATTTATCCTTGGCACAAACGAAACCTACAGACGTACAGAATGCGAATCATTTTACCAGAGCCGGAAGTGTGAAGAACATCCATAAACAATATGATGCTTCCAGACCATTATACATTGCAATGTACTTGTTTATCTAAAAATTAGGAAACTAGCACAATTGAGTTGTTTTGAAAATAAAAGTTAAAATCGGCAAGAATACTGAGTAATATGTACAATATGTTTTAAAAACCTCCATTATTAGAAACAACGCAAAACACATAATCAGTGAACAACTATATATATATATATATATATATATAGTATATTCAATCATCACAATTGTGAATCGTGTTAGCACAACTGGTAGTGTTTCCGACTAACCAAGCACATGTTTGGGTTTTGATTCTTGGTTGGTGAAAGTTTTTTTATAAAATGAACTAGAAATCTCATATTTTCACACATATTATGTTGAATAAAGTCTATTTGTATCAATAACTGCACTTAGTATTACAATACTTAATGATGGATTACTAACAGTAAGATATAATTGCGATTTTTTTACAATAGGGTTTTTTATCGGTAATAATTATATCTCTTAGAATTTTGTCAAAGTCATGTTCGAAATACATTGTGTTTCTATCTTTTTATATGAAGACCTTACAATGCAAAAGAAAATATTATAATGTGTGGGAAAATTTTTTGTGAGCAACGTCTCAGTGGCAGGAGGAATTAGGACGTTACGTTGGCATGACTAACAATATGGCTTCTTGATTGTTGATGCTGGTTGTTAGGAGTACCTTTTACCCCGTGTGAAACTCAAAATACATTTATAAATATAGTGTTCCTTGTGTTCCAACTATTTGCATGAGTCACAAGGTTGTGTTTCTAATGTTTCAACATTGGAGGCTTAGTTCAGTGTGTGTCTTGTAGATTGCAGAAGTGATATGTGAGTGTACGAAATGGTGTTGACCCATGGTGTAGCCTACCTTTGGTTTCATATGTGACAGCGAAAACTGCAGTAATAACGTTTACATTCAAGAACAACTGTTTCGATAGCAGTCATTTTTTAAGTGTCACGTCTGAACGCATATATCACAACTTTGTAATGTTTTCCTGCAGGTTTGAAACACAATTGATTTGCCTCCTCTTAAATGTGATTTGAACATTTGCCACATCTCAACAATTTGCGAAAATGCTGGATACGAACCAGTAAAACTCATGAATTAGTACTACAATGAAACTGACATGCGCAGTACAAAGGTTTTGAAATGTGTGTTTCTAGGAATATTTAATACTGCACATATATCAGTACAGAATTCTTGTGAAACACAGCAGCATGAATCAAAATTTTATTATCAGGACCTAAAATAAGGTTATGTATTCAGTTCACATGCTACATACAGCACAAAATGGAAGATTGTATTATTGTTCAGTATTTTCACATAAGGGTTATGAGCTTCATTGAGGTGCTATTTTAACCATTGACTCCTGCTTCAACAACACAATTGAATGCATTACAGCTCTGATTTGCAGGAACACAAAATTTCTTGGATTTATTTATTAGTATTAACATATAAATATAAAGTTGCAATTTTGCTGTTAAAATGCATATGCACCGTTTAAAATTTACGTATATAATTTCCCCATCACAAAAAACGAAATGTAGACTAACCATATTATGTTCCATACATTGCCACGCAATAGAGAATGAAATAAATATATCACTTCAGACAATAATAATAATAATTTTTCGTGTGTATTACTCTATGTAATGTTATTTTAAGTCTGTAATAACTGCCAGCACTACATATAATGTAATAAATATACAGTTAATGTATTAATTTTTGCAATATATACTATAGATGAAATACACTTCTGTCATTTTCATTTTTATAGCCTCGCAAGAGGCGCCGAGTAACAAACTGTGGCACATCCGATACCATCTCAGAACATAGATAACATGCGTTTAGAAATATGTCCCATAAGTTAAGGATTAGTCATGGCTTTTCTATCGCACGAGATGGTAGCACATATGTAATGGCAAACAGAACATTCTGGAATACTGGCCTAAGTGTCTGGCTTGTGCATGGCCAGTACACAGTAGAGGGTGTGTAGCCTGTCTGACAGGGACAAAATCAGGTGCCGCTGTCGTGGCCAGGTGAAAGCGTTGGCTCTTAGCAATGGGTTTACCTTGTTATATTAGGTTCCTATGAGGATACTTTCGAAGGTTGCTACGAAGGCAGGTGACTGCTGTTGGTTGTGCTGGGCCATGGTGCACTGCTGACTTTGCTGGAACCCAGAATAGGCTGGCAGTTGAAGGCCTTGTGACCTCTGAACCAAGGATTGGCAATACCTAGAGGAGGTTACTTTCCTATATGGATGGCCTTTACCATTCTACCAGTGTATGTGGTGACCATGCTGTCTTGATGAGTGAATGGAAGAGAGTGGTTGGGGAGGAACTGGGAGGTGAGACCTCTCCAGTGGGCAGGTGGTATGAATTCTGCCCTGCAGAGATGGGCTGCAAAGTGCAGGCGGTGAAGTTGGTTCACAACTCAAGTTATTTCTGGAGTCATAAGCTGCCCTTTAAATTTCCTCTGAGCACCACCCTTCTGGGTGTGTAGTATGGGGAGAAGGTCATGAGAGTGAAGCAGGCGACGTGGATGCTTTCTTTGTGTTAGGCCAAGGCTGCAGCCACACAGGCAAGAGTCGTACCCTGTGCTCCGATACTCTGTCCCAGTGTAGAGTGATGGGTTTCCTCAGGCTGTACGTTATGACACTTGGGTGGGGTATCCACAGAGATCAGTCCTCCATAACCAACACTTACTCCCTTTAGGATCTGTACAGAGCGGAGATATAGTAGGTTGACCTGACTTGCTAGCCACCAGGTGGGGGTGTTGCTAGTGCTGATGGCTCTACCATAATATATCCTCGGGCAAAGCACATGTGGCCTTCTAATGGGCATGTATAATATATTCTGTGAGTGTTGTCCTCCAGCTTCATTCAGTAGGGCTGGTTTCTACAAAGGTTATGTCTGTTACATTTAGAAATTAGTACTCAGGTGTAAGTTTAGATCACTTATATATTCCAAGAGAATATACATGGTGGCCCATATTACCTCCTAAAACTAACCTTGAATTTACACGGAAGTTAATCTACACACTGCCAAGTGAAGGAGACCTGATTCTTACCTGATTGATGACGATAAACTGCTGGGTAGTTTCTTACAACATTCCCTAACCATCTGTCCCATTTGTCCTAAAGGGGCCATCAACGATGACCGTTACCAGAGGGAGGTAAGAAGGGAGTTTCCGATGTCTTCAGGGGCTGTTTGTGTTGAGTCTTCCATAAGATATTGAGGGGCTTGCCACAGGCGTAAAATAGGCTTCTGGTGGAGCAGGCTGCATAGTGGGCTTCTTCCAGCCCCTAAGGGAGTGGTGGAATCAGCAAAGTGTACTAGAGAGCAAACTGTCGGTGGCTTGCTCCGGCCCTTTCTAGAGCGGTGGAGGTAACAGAGACAGTCGTTTTTGGGCCATGCAGGGCCTTATATACTGGTTGACCGCTGGACCAGAGGCAGCGAGAGGTGAAGAGGAAGATAAACTCCTCCCCACAAGTTATATGCTGGAGTCGTCTGCTAATGTCTTCTGCTGTGGGAGAATCGTGGACAGAGCGAGCTTCATTCCTTATATTTTCTGAGTATGAGTGGTGCCCTCCATTGGGGTGCCATTGGGTGCCTTTTGGTGGTGGACTTGTTGACTCGGCCGAGAATTCAGTCTCCTTTCGGTGGTTGATGTGACTTCTGATGAAAGTCGAGCATGAACAGTAGAAGCTGGACGGATGTCTGTAATATCATTCATCATTGCGAGGGTGCATCCTGTAGGTACATGGCCAGTCTCTTCTATTACTGTTTGTGACTTGCCCAAGGCGAAATGAAACAGCGATCAGACTGGGCGAAGTCGTGTGTATATCAAAGCATGCATCAACATGAATAATTTATGTTAATTCCATCACTTGTTACATCACTATTATTAATTTCTGATACTTCACGTGCAGATGTTTCGAATGCTGTAACCAGTTCAATTGCCTTTTCGTAAGTTAGTTTTGGTTCACTCAGCAGCTGCTTCTGAAGTCCGGTATCACATAAACCGCACACTAACTGACCTCTGATATTCTCATCCAAGTTTGAAAACTTTCAATTCAGTGACAATTGTTTTAAACTAGCTACATATCCAGCAACTGAAACTGATTCTCCTGGCAGCTGCCTCTGCTCCTTAAATTTGTACCGTTCAGTTACTTCTGACGTCTTTGGTTTCTAATGGTCTACTAAGAGCTGCATAATATATTTTAATGTTAAATCTGGTGGTCATTTCAATGTACACAAATCCCTTAGCAACTTATATACATCATTGTCCGGCAGTGTTAAAGTTAATGACACCCTTTTTCTCTTCAGCCATGTAGTTGGCTACAAAATACTGACTGAGTCTTTCACACCATATCTCTTAATCATCTTCTGTCAGGTTAAGTTGCAGAAAAATTGCAGTGGGTAAGGACTCTGTGATTTTTAATATCCCCTTTCCACTGAACTCCCGACATGTACAACACACATGTATTGTTTCACTACTCGTCACACTGTTATATTGCACATCTTTATCTACTTCTAAGTATACAACTTATATATACGCACTATTACAATAGCTTTGCTTGGTCCTAATGAACCACCAACACGACTTGCTCATTGTTCGCTCAATTGTCCTCCCTATGGCTCTCTCTTGTCCATTCTTACCAATCTCAACCTGTTTCATATACCACAGTTAGTTTAATACTCAAACAATGGTATTGGCGAAGTTCAGCACAATTAAAATGCAATATTTAACTTATTTCAGGTCACACTGTGCAAAAAGTAAAGTTACACAACAAATAATTGTTACGTGTCACTGGTCTGTGTTACTGATCTTGGCTCGCCTAGCATGCAAGCAGAGAGCAGGAAAGAGTCGTTATGTGATAGTGGTGGCCATGTATCAGTTACACAAGGGGCCAGCCGACAAGACAATCTCTGTAGCTAAACATTCTGCTGACACTGGCCAGACCTATTGTTTTTGTCCAACTTGTGCTATTTAGAGTTGAAATATAAATCAAATATTGTGCTCATTGTTAATAGAAAGAGTTAAAGTGGCGACAGAACACATTTAGTGCTGTAAATAGTAGCTGCATGAATAAAGCAGAAATCATATTTTAATTTTTTTTTACTAAGAGCTCCATTCCTCACGAACTCAGATAAGCCTCACAGGCATCCTTCATGTAACACTGATGTCAGAAGTGGAATGGAGGAAATTATAAAATAATAAATTGTAAATAAAGTTATAATATAGGCAAGTAGTTAGTGATTCTAAAACAAACATTAATTGTAATAGTTGGGTGTGAAAATAATTAAGACTGTTTTGTACAACTGACACAGTGATTGTTAACGAGGAAAATGTCTGCAGAACTGGAAGCACTGCGAGCACTGATTGAGGAGATAAGTAGCCAAGTGAGGGCAAGCATAAATAGCTAGAAATAAGATGTAAATAATCGAGTTAGTACAGTAAATGATACTGTAACTACCCAAATTAGTAGTGTAAATGATAGTGCACATGACATGGTAAATACCCAAATTAGTTCAGAAATAGTACATGTAAAGGGTATGTAAATAGCCAGATAACTAACGTTAGCTATTTAGTAGATAAGAAAACAGACATTGTTAATGCGAATGTTGACAGGAAAATAGAAGGCTTCAGAGAGTTAGTGAATATGAAAATTGACAGTGTAAATTAAATAGTAAATGCTGTAAACGACATGATGGACAGTGTCAGTGAAAGGATGGACAGTGTCGAAAATGAAGGGAGACAGAAGATCATTGCAGCAGGGAAACAGATGGAGGAATTTCTTTGGAAACAAAGTTCCAAAACCCCCACATAGGCAGACAAGAAAGGCAAAGAGATAGAACAAGTCATAACCAACGCAACAACCTCGGATGAGCACATGAAGATCTGCAGCATTGGTGTCGTGCAGCTAGGAGTGGGGTCTCAATTAAACCCGCCCCTTACGATGGCCAGACTTCATGGAGAGAGTACCAGCACCAGTTTGAAATTGTCGCTATCCTAAATGGCTGTGACGGCTGCTGATGCTTGGGAAGGTGTGAACTTAAGCCAGTGGGTGGGGGTCCAGTGGTCAGAGTGAAAATTATAAAATTTTGGAGTGAGTTTTTCTGGGTGAGGTCATTGGGATGAGGTATATTGCCCAGGGTGCTAGGCACTATCTAGACCTAATGCTGTTGAAGTGTTAGAGCAGACTCTTCTTCACTCTGAGCCATGTGGCCGACAACCAAAGGCATCTATCCTTCTGTTGTGCTGTATAACTACTCGTGCTGAATGTTGATGAAACTGTTATGCGTGCTACACTGTGAATTATCTAGACTATCCACATGCCTATACTAATTTACACTGTAAACACTTGCAAACAAAGACTCATAGAAAGTTCCAACACATGTGCATTTGGGCGGGAAATTGTAAGTGCCCATACCCTGAAACACGCTGCAGCTTACCTCAAATAAAAACACTTGGCTCAATGTAGTTCCATTTATTTAGGTGCTTTATTACAATGCCTCTAAGGAAACACTTTCATTTATCTTCTGGACATTGACAGGTTGGTAGCCGTGAAGCAGTAATAATGACACGTAGGCCCGTGCATGACTTTTAATGCAAGATAAACTTCTCCAGGCGATGCAAACCTGGAGAAGGTGAGAGGCGGTGTCCGGGGCGGCTGCTGCAAAAGGTTCCGGTTACAATAAAATACTATTGTGATGAAAAATTACTGGTGCTGAACAAGAACCCCACCCAATCACAGAACCGAACAGTATGCGATCTTCCTCTCCGAGTCTTCGATGTCTACTGTCGTTCCAACATGGCGTACTCGCTGGGATTGCCGCCACAGCACGCCATGTGGAATTAATTTCGTCACATTGCTCTTTGCATATCTATGTTTAACTCTACTACACTTGGAATAACACTCTTAAATATTCCTTTGCACAATAAACAATGCATAGACACTGAAAAACAAACGAATCGATGTGAGGATGATAACATGCGAATGTGGTACACTGCAAAATGTTGCAATAACACTAATAAAAGAACTCTAGGGCTTTGAAATTACTATTGCAGGTGTACCTCCAATAGCACGTGATTGTATGTTACCACTCTGGCCCTTTTACATTATATGTTTTGTTCCTGTTGCTGTCTGTATTGTCCCTGTTGATTCACTTTTGCGATTCTGATGCAGTCGTCCCTGTCTTCGCAAAATCCATGATGCTATCGGGCGGCTCCCATTTCACAGTGTGGTTGACACGTGCTCCGTTATAGTATGATCGCAGCCCTCATAAACTCCTCTAATCCACTATTCAACAGGGGAACTAGGACAGCCCGATACTCCAGCAGGACTGTTCGGCGATGACTTCAATTACCTCATGCTCGGGTAGCTCTGGGCGGAATCTGCGCACCAAGTGAGTCTTTCGGTGGACAAATGCTGTTAATGTTACTCCAGGTTGTTGTTCTTGTAATGTAAGTTTGCTTTGTTCTTGTATGGATACAAACGTACCTCCGAACCTGCACTGAAATGAATCTAAGAACTCTGCCCATGTCAATCCATAATGGTTTATGCATTTCCATCACTGTCGCACTTCGTCTTCAAGCTGGTTGCCGACGCAACCAGGCCACTCATCTTCTAAGACTCCATACCGCTGCAGGCGTGTAGTGCAGTCTTGCACGAATGCTGTTGGGTCCTCATTTAGTGCACCAGAAAATGTGGGTAATGTCTGAAAATGTGTTGGCATTGGCCAACTTGCCACTTCAGGTTTGTTGTTGAGAGTTTCTTTATGTTGTTTTCATTCGCTGTCACTGTTGTTACAGGTGTTGCAGTTAGAAAAATATGGGTAGGCTTGATAACATTGCGGGATATTGCGGAGTGAACATTGCAGTGGAGTTATATGCTGGCATTGGTGGAATGAATGGTGTCTGTGGTATTGGAGGGGGAGGCATGAGTGGGAATGTTGGCATTGGAACAGACTGAGGTTCAGGCGCTGAAGTCCTAGCTGGTACCACATGTTTGCAGTTGACATGTGGCATGACAGAGTTTTCCTTCTTAGTAGCCGTACAGTCTCTGCATGTAAAATGCGCTCCCTCTAAATTTGCTCACTCCGCTTCCATTTGACAATGTTGATGTGCTATTGTTCCACACATGTTGGATTGTTGAATTTCTCTGCTTATTCTTCCCATACACCCATTGCGGCAACATGTGTTTACCTTTTGCAACTCACTGAAAAATTGTCCCAATTGTATGTTGCTGCGTTCTGTGTTTCTGGTAGTATGGTTCACTGCCTACACTGAAAAACGAGTCCGTTCACTGTTTCTTGTTCCCATGTGTTGATGCACTCTGTATGGTACTGCATGTTGCACTGTGTGCAGCTCAAAGGTAGTGTAACTTGACCCGTGCACAAAAGTTCATGGCACCAGCTGGGTTGCGGAATGTTAAGAGAATTTGTTATGGGTTTTGTTCCGATAAGTTCTGTGAAAATTTCTGACTGGGTTCAACCTCACAGTTGACCATGGTGCGGTTGTTAGATGTACTAGTCTTATGCTCGCAATGGCAGTAGTTAGTGCCTTACTCGTACTTTGAAATTAAATCTTGCGGCAGTAAGTGGATGTAATGCAGGTACAACAATGCCGGTGCGCTGTTAAGTGTCTGGCCAGCCATTGTTTGTTTACTAACAAATGCACGTGGTCATAGCAGGGAAGATGCAGATCGTGGGAGCGTGAGTCGGGAGTGGGAGTGTGTGGTGATGGACGTTATACAGATAATGGTGCGACATGGTTGTCCCTAATCAGTGCAGCACGGTTCCGGGGTCAACGACGCGCTCAGCTGTTTGACAGCATGCCGGGAACATGGAAGACCGGACCTCCATTTCTCATTCCCTTTGTACCTCCTTCCTATAATTTTTCTTCCATGTGGCATAGTGTGGCACGATGCAGGTGGAGGGGATTGGCACACTCACTTCCTTTGTCCCACTGCTGCATAGGGGTAACGTGGCTGATATCACACCACTTCAAAATGGCCACTTTCCTGCATGTCCGCCCTCTAGTTACCACAGTTGTGGCAGCCTTCCAATATACGCGCACTTTTCTCCCTTGACCATGTGTAGATTTCTTCGGCTCCCTGGAGGCATCTGGACAGCATCTCAAGGCTACAGTTGCACAGATAGGATGTCCTCTTTGCTCCCTCATTGTGGGTTGTGGTCAGAGTAAGCGGGGAAAAGTTTGGCAGGAAAATGGAAGCCTTTGGAATTTGGAAAAATATTTTCTGGTCATTTGAAGCTAAAAAATATTAGCGGTATGATATTGCCCCTAAGTTGGGTGCCATTTGACTGTGTCGTGTCGGATGAAACATGGTTAAGTTGGGTTTGAGGAGCGGTAAATATATTTGCTAGGAAAATTTGGTGAGGTTTGATACTGTTCCCGAGCACCAGGCATTACATATGGAACAATGCCAAGTCAATGCGGAGAACTGACTGTTGGCTCAGGGCCATGTGCCGACGACCATAGGCGGATCCTTCAGGCATTGCTGCTCTGCTGCACTCAGGTTAAGTTTAAATGAATACACATTCTATGCAGTGGATTCTTAGGACGAACCACATACCCAATGAGAAACATGTCGGTAAAACACTTTATGATTATAGAAAACACAGTACCTTGTTAAAGACATGTGGCACTTTTGGCGAGAAGGTGGGAGTTAGCGCCCCTGAATGCCCGAAGGCTGCCCAAATGAAGATGCAGAAAAATTCTAGCGTACATCGATGGGTTTATTTAATGCCTTTCTAATGAAGGCAACTTTACAAATGTTACCGAGCTTGACCTGCCGGTAAGGTTACACTATATAAAATGGCATGAAGCCACAAAGGATAACTTAAGCCTCCCCAAGAGATGCAAACAGTCGAAATCAATTTCGGATAAGTTTAAGCTATTGAAGTTAACATGACTGCTACAAGAAGATGTTGACTGCCCAGGTGCGCGAAAACGCGACGACGTCGGTCCACATGTCCACACTCTCTAGACGCGAAAAACTGACCACTAGTATCATGCGATATGCCGGCTGGCGAGGGCAGGCAGGCAAGCCACGGTAACTACATTTTTACAATGGATAAAAATACACATGACACTTGCTCAAATTACCTTGCTGGTTTTAACATGTAAATAAATGCACTCCAACTGAATATATTTAATGAAAATAACAAACATTACATGAAATGAAATGGGGGTAAAACATGTGAAAACGGAAAACAGAACTTTCTACAAAATACTCTTGCAAAGTCCTGCCGGGGCGTAAAAACACTTTAGAATAGCATTGCCTGTTATTGTATGACATTGCATCAATGAGTATTGCTAATATTTACAATATTGCCTGAAAGGCCTTTTGGTATCTACTTACCATATCACTGTGTGAGAGAGCACGTGATTCCTTGGCCACACTGCACTTGTTGGCACTCACATTACTCTGCCCTGTACTACACTACTACTGCACTTGACCACTCTGGTCGCGCTAGTGGGTGGTGTTCCAAATACACACTACGCGATGTACTGCTGGACCCAGTGCGTACAAGCACCATGTAGAGTGCTGTTGCCTGCTGCAATATATTTACAGCGGGCAAATAGGCTAGGGGTACGGATGGTGTCAGGATATCGCGCTCACTGTTATTTAGGAAGAGTAAAAGTGGTGACAGAATATTAACGCTGTAAATAATAGCTGTGTGAATAAAGTATATATCAGATTTAGTTTCTTTTTTTATTAAGACCTCTATCCCCCACAAACTCAAATACACCCCACAGACATCCTCCATGCAACACGATCTAAGTTCAAGCGAAGACAAAATTATATGTTATATTTTTATGAAAAAACTTAATTGTGAATTCACAAAACAGTAATCATGCCTAAGGTTGTTTACATGTTTTGTTGCTGTTGACATCAAATGACAGTCGTAAAACAAAATGATGAATTGTTTTTTATATATTCATTGGTTCTGTGATAAATAAGATAAATGTTACTTGAAAAATAGGTGCCCTTAATCTTAATTCTTAAAAAAAAAAATTTAAGGTGATGTAGGTATGAAAACCTAACATACCTGAAAAGTACGGGCCAGAATCGGGTCAGTAAAAGCTAGCCAACAAACTCTGGCCAGTCGATACTGGCCTGCTGTCTTATGCTGGAAGCGGCACGATGAATATATGGACGGCTGGATGTCGTAATGATGGGGGGCCTACGATGACTGAATCTCCTTACGATGCCGGGCCTGCGACGGCGTGGTGTCGTTACGATACTGGGCCTCCGATGGCTGGATGTAGTTACGATGCTGCGCCTGCGATGGCTGGATGTCATTACGATTCCAGGCCTACGATGGTTGGATGCCATTACGATGCCGGGCCTGCGATGGTTGGATGTCATTACGATGCCAGGCCTGCAGCGGCATGATGTCCAGAAATAAGCTGTATACCCATAAAAAGAACATTAAATTTTCGATTAAAAACTTTAGTGATTGCCATTTCCATTTTACTTGCCAAGTGTGGGCTTAGAACCTTAAACCCTTGAGTTGACAGTCTACCATGCTAACCTATTCACCACGGGGTAAGTTGCTGATACATTCCAATAATTTGAATTATGTCATGCCAAAAATTATTATAATGAAGTATATAAATTCCATTACAATTAAACAAATAATTTTAATAAAACACTGATTTTTTAAAAATGTTTCTTCAGAGGCTTGCAAACAAAATAGTTTGTGTTATTTTTTAATATATCTGTCGGATGGTTGTAAAAAACGAAAACAATTTTAAACCAAACAAATGCAGTGCGCTATCACATGACACATTTATAATAACGAAAAATCAAGCTAATGTTTAACACATGGTCTTAAATAATACATCATACCATTAAGAACTGGCCAACATATGGCATATACAAAACATTTTCCGAAAGTTTGTTGTCAAAAAGACGTCATATTTATATCTTTATTGTGATAAAGAGCAATGTCTCGAAAATGTTACCAGGCTGTAATAAATAAGATAATGGCCAGCCTACTGAAAAGACAAAGATGCCGCATGGGAATCGGTCCAGATATATTTTTCAGATCCTTGCAACATGTTTCCTCTGCGATAACATGCCGAAATCTTTTCAGTAATATCCATCTGTTATCCTAAAAAATACAGCGGGGCGTTGTCTCTTTTCTAAAGGCAAACATTCTGCCTCAGAAAAGACATCATGCCGTTAATAGCTAGCTAACATCTTGCCTATTCAAAACACTTTCCAAATGTTTGTCGGCAAAAAGACATCATATTGATATCTTTATTGTGATAAAGAGCCTTGTCTCGAAAATGTTACTGGGCCAGAATAAATAAGATAGTGGTAAACTTACCGAAAAGACAAAGATGTTGTGTGGGAATCGGCCCAGAAACATTTTAAGATGAGTTGCTGGGCCGAAGCCTAGCAAGGGGCGGAAGGGGGGGGGGGTGTGTTGGGTGTCTGGACACCTTCTGAAATATCGAACTAAATTGGAAAAATTACTCATGGTAACTTCTGTAATGGTCTAGCTATTGCAATGAAATGCACTTAGAAGTAATAGATAATGGGGTGTTTGACTGTTTGTGGGCCTGCACGAGCTGCGAAAGACCAAGTTCTTACTACATCCACAAAGCTCGGATATAGACACTGCTCATTGTGTGTACTGAAAATTTTCCAAAGTCTAAGGGCTGGCGATAATGGTGACCATAAACAATTTTTTGACATATTCCTAAAATCTGTAACTATAGCAGGTAACTTGTTTGGAACTGTTATTGACGTACCGCGACAGGCTAAGAAGCAGATCACAAGGAATAATAATCCCCACCAATCTTTTGAACAGTACTATCTCAGATCTATTATTCTGCCTTCTGTAGATGGAATTATTGCCAGTCTTCAACAGGGATTTTGTCAAATAAGGACATTCTCTCAGCACTGTAGATTCTGTTACCCAAACTCGCACACGAAAATTGTGTGAAGGAACTTAATAAACTAAGCCTTACTTTGAAGAGCAAACTTCTCAGGTTGCGGTTGAAGCGGATCATCTTTTGTGGTGTGAGAAGTGGAATGGCAAAAAGTCTGAGATGCCAATTGGAATTATGTCAATTTTCGATGCATGTAGTAAACATTTCTTCCCAACCATTCACCATCTATTGTGTGTCCTGGCAACTTCACCTGTATCAACAGTTGAGGTCGAGAGGTAATGTTCCTCATTGAAAAGGATTAAGACATATTTAAGAAACTCGATGTGCAACGAGCGATTAACTGACCTGGCGCTCATGTCAATTCACTATCCACCCAGCCTTTCACAGTGGATTATGTTTTAGATGTCATAGCCACGAAATAAAACATAAGAATGTAGGTATTGTTAAAGTTCTATGAGGTGTCATTACTTTTACATGTACATACAACATTTTTATCATTGATACTGGTGTACCTTTTAAGTATTTGGTAATGTAATAATTAGCTCTAAAGTATTTTTACTATTGGGTGTTTAGAATTTAATGTTAAAGGAACTCATTTTGTGTATATTTTTATTAGTAATATTATTGAACGAAAGTGTATGATTCTTAGGTACATATTTGGATTTTAATGTTGAAAAAACAAATTTTGTGTACATTTTTATTAGTAATTTGATTGATGAAAATTGCTATATTCACAGGCATTTTGCTTTAGTGATCAACAGACAAATTTTGTGTATAATGTTATTGAGGGGGGCACCGCCCCCACCCATCCACTAATTACTTCCAAGTGTTTTATAAAGTTGAGTTTTAAAAATATTAAAATGTCTTCCAGCTGTATATTCAATATTTATATTCTAGAACCACTTAAAAATTACCAATTTGCTTTTTAAAATCCAAATTTGCCTGGGGGAGAACCCCCAGTCTCCCCGCTTTAATTTGTGGTAGCAGTATAGAACACCGCCCCCCCCCCCCCAACCGTCATAATTAAATCCTGGCTACGGCCCTGTTGCAAAATGTTTCCTCTGCGATATCATGCCGACATTTTTTCGGTGTTATCGATCTGATATCTTAAAAAATACAGCATGCCGTTGTATTCTTCTAACAGCTTGCAATCTGCCTCAAAAGAGACATCATGCTGTTGTCAGATTGCTATCTTCTGGCATTGAAATGACAATTGCCGACAGTACAGGTATCGAGCCTACAATTTGCCGACACTTTGCCAACAAGTTGTGTTTGCTGGTAACAGCATTTTGAAATACATCTTGTAGCATTTTGAAAAGAGTTTTTTTTTTTTTTTTTTTTTGCATTTTATAGCATTTTGAGAAAGGATTTTTTTAGCATTCTATAACAAATTTAATGACGAACTATAAAAAATTACAGGAATAATTTCACTCTTTTCAGTTGGCCGATATATTGTCACAAAGAAATTTGCAGTCAATATATTTCCTTAGAGTAATAATTCATGTTAAAACATTGCACAGAATATGTATTTCATTAGTGTTTAAGGCATTTCAGAAACTCTTTAAATCAGAACTAACTAGTAGGACTTCATAATCAGAAAAACGTACACAAGTGAAGTGTGACTTCCTTTCCTTTATTTCATCTGATGTGTAGAACAATATACTGATGTTACTAACAATTGTACAATTAGCATGTATGCAGTATTCTATGAGCAGGTTTTTGCCATAAGAGTTTATATATCTATATTTCATGTGTATAATATAGTTAAAATCCCCCACCCCCTTTTATAAAAACAATAAATGTATTTGGAATATTTATTAAAAATCAAAAAACAGTCTGCTAAAATACATTTTTTAATCTTTTGGTATGGTTTTTCTATATCAAAGTAAAACAGGAAAGAGTACCTAATTTCCTTTCATAGACATTTCTTTGAGGAAGGGGAGAATTTTGTCTTGATATCGAAATATTTTACATGTGTCTTATTTTCGAGTCCATTTCAGTGTATAATTTTCAAGTCATTTTTTGGGTATATTGAATTTGAGTGCATCTTAATTTGAGGCAGCTTGTATTTGAAGAATTACATTAGAGGTGTTATATTGGAAGGCATCTTGAATTGAAATAAAGGTAATTTTACTTTAGGACATATTATTTTTGGAGTCATCCTATTGGATGGGTTTCATTGAAAACTGAGCAAATTATATCATTTATTGAAAAATTTAGCACCTGTTTAGAATTTATAGCATTTGATAATTTGGCATGCCTCTGCTAATTGACGAACCCAACTTTTTCAAACCTGTATTTTCGTTTGAACATTAATCTTCGTGAAAGACCCAACTCCCTACTTGTCAACTTTGTTTCTGAAAAAAATATGCTTGTGGTAAACAAGTAAATATGGTATTTTAAGAGGAGGCCTCTCACATTTTTCTACAACATAACATGAGCCGAGATCCCGGCCCTTAGACTGTTTTCCGGCCATCCACTGCATCTGCAGCAGAGAACCACACACTACCACGTGTGGCAGCGCGTCGGTGACCAACGGAGGTGCAAGTGTAGTGCAGTGTGTGTGTTTTCCAGGTGCAACACAACACAGAGTGGGACATTGGCAATGCGGTCACGTGTGCAGAGGCAGAAGTATACAGGAAAGAGTACCACATACTTTTATTTTTCCTAAATATCACATTAAAAGGGCTAGTGTGATTATAAACAGTTATGTGTAAGGAAAGGGACACCCATGAGATCAGTTTCAAACCTCTAAAATTATTATCAAATGTTATTATACTGTGTTTTGGTAGTGAATTTCATTCACGTGTTTTCATCCACACCTCATCCCTTTTTTTGCTGTTAATTATATTTTGTTGTCATGGCAGAGAATATGTAAGAGTGTTATTGCAAGTGTCGTGTAGTTACGCATAGTTGTGCGAGTGCAAGGTAACAGAAAGTATTTCCACATGGCGCTCTGTGGCAGCAAACCCGGCGATTGCGCCATGATGGAAAGATAGTAGGTGTTGAGAACTCAGAGAGGCAGGTTTTGTACCATCGGATCTGCACCCGAGTGGCATTCATCACTTGTAACAGCCATTTTCACTGCCATAGTCTCATAGTATAGCAGGAACATTTTTCGCTAGCCGCCCATGACACCGCATCTCACATTATCCAGGTTTGTATCGCCTGGAAGAGTTTAACTTGTACTAAAGTAACACACAGCCCTTTCCACCATATTTCCGCATAACCGCTGCCAACCAGTGCATGTCCGGTACCATTCATGTAAAGTGTTGCCCCTCGAGGCATGTAAACTATTGCCTAAATAAATGGCATTGTGTGTACCGAGCACTTTTATTTAAGGTAAGCACAAGGCATTTCAGGGACGGGCCCTTCAAATTTCCTGCCCATCCGCACATGTGTATTGCTTTTCAGCTTTTGTTTGCAAGTATTACAGTGTACAGTAGCCTAAGCATGAGAATGGCCTACAAAATTCACCGTGTAGCACACAATACAGTTCATCAATCTACAGCACGAGGAGTGATGCAGCAACTGAAGGATAACTGCCTTTGGTCATCGGCCATATGGCCCTGAGTGAAAAAGAGCCTGTCTACCACTTCAATAACACTAGGTGTGGATAGTGCCTGGCCCCGGATAAAATATCTCATTCCAACCATCTCACCCATACAACCACACTCCTCAAATTTATTAATTTTATAATTTTCACTCTGGCCACTGGACCACCATCTGCTGGCCAATTCCTACCGCCTATCAGAGCATTGCAGTCATCAAAACGGCTTGCCCGAACGTGTAGCCAAATCTCACATCTTCCTGAGCATTTGACTACTATTAAATGGTGCCCAACTTTGTGGTCTATCCTTCACCAATTATCTCTTGAACATCAAAATCTCTAAAAATCACTCCACAAAGTTTTTTTTCGCTATTTTCACAAATTCTCAAATGTTCCCACTGAACATTTTCCCACTGATGTCCTACTACCCGCAATGAGGAAGGGAACGAGGACAACAACTGAATGATTACAGCATCGGGACGCCTTTCTGACCCCTTCAAGACATCGGAATGGTGAGCACGTGGCCAGAGGAAAAAACGCGGGGAAAAGCAGTGAGTGCCTACTAATGCGCAGGAAGAGCGAGCACGCAGTCAACAGAGCGGCCATTTTGGAGCTCCGTTCGCACACATCACCAACCAACCCTCCACCTGCGTCGCGCTGTGCCGCGTGAAGGATGAGAAGATGTGGGAGGATGGTGGGAAGGATAAACGAAAAACTCAGCAACCTCCCGCGCCATTGGCTCATGACATGCTGGTGGTCAGCTGTACGCCTGTCATGCATTAACCTCTGCATCGTGCGCAGGACAGCTACACTCCAATGGCATTGCGCTCCACACTTCCGCATTCCGCACTCCCGCATCCGCATCATTTATATAAGGATAAACCATGGCTGGTCAGGCAGATGACAGTGCACCGGGACTGCTCTGCCCGCATTGTTTGAAAGTAAGACCACAGGACTTGAGGTCTAAATTTGCATAAAGCAATGACAACTGCTGCTGCCGTCGACAGACCAGCCCCAGCAGTAACCACGTCGGGAACAACTGCGAGAGCACCAGAGAGAGTACAAACTTTTCTAAACAACAAAGCAGTGGAGATTTTTCAAAACAGTATGAACCACGTTTATACAAATTGCAACAAAATCAATTATAACAATCATTTCTGACAAAGTGCAACAACATTTTTCAGAATTAGCAAGAGAACGAGTTGGTGCAAAGAAATTTCAGGACTACCAACAGTGCAGGTTAATAATCCATTCCTGATTAGTTGACGGGATCCAAAATTGAATTGCAATAACATTTTGCCCAGCAAAATTTTCAGAAAAAAAAAAACTCGCAGAAATTGGACATCAATGAGTGTCAGCACCAATGTTATCGCCAACACAGTAAAGCGATCAAGACATAAAATTAGCACTGGCAGGAGTCTGAGCAGCAGCTGCACACCTGTCAAATGCGGGAAGAGAGCTGTCATGGCTCACTGCGCCACAACTCTCCGCCCCACCCACTTCAGCATCGGTAAACACAGTGCCATGGTGCCAGCTGGTTCGATCGATACCGACAGCAGCGACGTGGCAGTGCATACCTGAGCGCAACAGTGGACCAAGTTGCATCACGCTTCAACACGCCACAACACACAGCAGGATGCTGGCACAAACGGTGCGCCCGCCTCATCCCTGCAGATACTGCACCACCACCCGGTACCATGGGCACAGTAGATACCATAATCGGTCGAGAGCAGTTTGGAAGACCATCATCAAGGACACAGTAATGCAGGTTAGTGAGAGTGTGACAGCGACACAGCGGATTTCTGAGTGTTCGGTCCCCGCAGACCAAATGATCATTTGTAAACAGACATCCATCACCCCACTATCCACCACATTTGAAATCACCACATGTCACACCACCACTGCATCCCATGTAGATAGCGACAGAGCAATGGAACTGACACATCAGTCTGTTACAGAGAGCACACAGCACTCTGAAGTCATGTCATGTCATGTCAGTACAAATTAAAAACTCAGCATGTAGTAGCAGGCGAAGGACAGGCAATTTGCAGCAATTTGAGAACTTAGTGCACCACTATTAATTTGCATACAGTGTACATGTAGCTACACGCAGCCGCAGCACAAGTGCCTGCGAGTTAAGTTCAATGTATTTCGACAACAGAGACCAAGCAAAGAGTAAACATCTTTTCTCTAGTGTACATAGCGAGAGATTGCAAATGTAATCATGTAGATGTTTCATAGGGTAAACATTGTTAATTTTCTTTTATTTTGTGGCAAGTGTAATTATTGAATATTTCGAGTCTAACCTAATGTTACATTGATCCCCCTCAACATATTTTCAAAAGCACAAAAAGTAATGTATTTCAAATCACATTCACACCTGTTTGTTTTGGTCCAGCAGTGTGCGCATTGACAGCCACGTATGTTGACATTCGGCCCACTCATCATGCAAGTCAACATGGTGCAATGGGAAGTGTGAACTTGCATTTAATCCACCACTCCACATCATAAACTCAGGGCCATGGGGTCGAGTTCACTTCAATCACCGCCGAATACACCAACACTGTGCACAAAATAATCATACCACCCAATCAGCATCACATCCATCGGCACCAATTCATCAAAATCGCACAAGAATGATGTAGGAGAAGCAAGCAGAAAAGGCGTATTTTTGGCCCCAACGACACTCGATGGCGTCGCCTATGTCGAGAAAGGGGAGGAGCAGAGGTGCACAGAAGGAGTGTCTGCACCTTCAGGAAGGACAGTTGCAGATGGCGCAGTGAACCCGATGATGCCTGACACAGTGGAGGCCAGGTGGGCTCGTCTGAAGGTCCGTCCCAACATGTCCGATGGTGCACCGTCTACAAGCGACACCATTCGAAGAATGGTACCGCAAATGGTGCCTGCAGTTCCATCAGAACATGCACGAGGAGATAGTCCGATGCCCGATGTCACGACGCCCCTGGGAAAGGGTGAAACACAGCACAGAGGGGAGATACGATGGAAGAGCAAGTGAGCACGAGAGCGGGTAGCACCTGCAGCTTCGAGCAAGAAGGAGGCAGCAATGGACAAGAGAAGATGCAATGGTAGCACAGGAGAGAGCACAAGTGTAACGACGACGGCAGGGATGAGTCGGCCAGCTCTTACATCCTGTGTCGGTCGCAGAGGTTGAGATGTCTGCCAACTGAATGCACGACCTACAGTTGTATTCCGGCACCTTGCAGGACAGCGCGAGAGTGGAGGACATACGACAGGGATCGGCTGCAGCAGTCGTCACCAGCATGTTGCGGAGAGGCACCTAGGTGCACTTATCAGCTGCGTCCACGACGACAGGTGGGAAGGCAGTGTGCCTGCTGCCATTGAACACACCCCTACTGCAAACTGTCTCTAAAAAAAGGGGGGATATGATATGAGCTGAGCTACCGGCCCTTAGACCACTTGCCTGCCATCCACTGCATATGCAGTAGAAAACCACATACTACCACGTGTGGTAGCGCATCGATGTACAGCGAGGTGCAAGTTCATTGCAGTGTGTGTGTGGGTGTGTGTTTGAGGTGCAATGCAACACGAAGTGGGACAGTGGCCATGCGGCTACGTGCACAGCAGCACAAGGATATAAGAAAGAGTACTATGTACTTTGATTTTTCCTAACTATCACATTAAAAGGGATAGCATGATTATAAACAGTCACATGCAAGGAAAGGGACACCCGTAAGAGCAGTTTCAAAGCCCTAAGTTATTATCAAATGTTATTAAAATGTGTTGTGATAGTGTACTTCGTTCACTTGTTTTCATCCACACCTCATCCCACTTATTTTGCTGTTAATTATGTTTTGTTGTCATGGTAGAAAATATTTAAGAGTGTTATTGCAAGTGTCGTGTAGTTAAGCATAGTTGTGCGAGTGCAGGGTAACAGAAAGTAGTTCCATGTGGTGTGCTGTGGCGGCAACCCCGGAGAGCGCACCATGATGGAAAGACAGTAAATGTTGAGAACTCAGAGAGAGCGGTCGCGTATCATTGGTTCTGCACCGGGACGGCGTTCACCACTTGTAACAGTAATTTTCACCACCATAGTCTCGTAGTATACTTTTTCGCAAGCCGCCCAGGACACCACCTCTCGCCTTATCCAGGTTTGCATCGCCTGGAGGAGTTTAACTTGCACTAAAAAATGCACAGGCCATCACGCCGTTTTTCTGCTTAACCACTACCGACTGGTGAATGTCCAGCACCATTAATTTAAAGTGTTGCCCCTCGCGGCATGTAAGCTATCGCCTCAATAAACGGCATTGTGTGTACCGAGTGGTTTTATTTAAGGTAAGCCGCAAGGCATTTAAGGGACGGGCCCTTCTAATTTCCCGGCAACCCACACATGTGTATTGACTTTCAGCTTTTGTTTGTAAGTATTACAGAGTAAAGTAGCATTGGCATGTGAATAACCTAGATAATTCACCGCGTAGCACGCGATATACTTAATCAACCTACAGCATGAGTAGTGACGCAGCAAGTGAAGGATGGATGCATTTGGTCGTCGGCACAAGTCCCTGAGTGAAAAAGAATCTGCTCTACTATTTTAAAGGCTCTAGGTCTGGATAGTGCCTGGCGCCCGGGTAAAATGTATCATTCCAGCCACCTCGCCCAGACAACCTTACTGCTCAAATTTACGAATATTTTTAATTTTTACTCTGACCACAGGACACCGTCTGCTGGCCAAGTGTTACCACCTATCAGAGCATGGCAGCCATCAACAATTGTCTAATTTTGTTCAAATTATATTTAACATAATAAAAAGTAGTCAGAATGCACAAGTTATCACAGGTGTTTTCGAGGATAGGCGCACACAAACAAAAGTCAGACGAACATATTATCCACACTGATATGTGATCGCACAGTGTTTTGCTGACTAGGCCAACTTCATCAGGCGGCTAGCAGTAGCATACTGCAGTCTGGTGAGCTATTGTTGACAAACAGTGAACCTAGTGGACATGAAGCAAACTAGAGTGAGGTGAGAATTTTTAATGTGGCAGAGGGATTATCTTATTTTTAGGCCAGGTGTCTGTCTGGGTTTGGTGATGTATTAGTGGACCAGTTCCCACCACATAGTTCTGAGCGATTATTATTAGAAGGTGGCAGTACCCTCATTGCTCTGGTTGTGGAGTAAAATTTCTAGTTGTGCTGCAACTGGCTTCGCCTGCAATTTTTAATTTGTCTTAGCTATGGCTGGTTTGGTATCTGCTCTATAGCCCTTACCAGCATAGAATAAAGAAGAGGTAGACCGCTTATTCATCTTCTGTGTATGTACCCAACATTGGCCTACCACAATACTACACAACTGTCAAAGTCACATGGCCAACAGTGATGAACGTGTTTGTTTACATCTTAATTTTTTTAATGACAAGCACTATTATATTAATAAAATACTCCTGCCTGTTTGAATGTATTCAAAAAGCATTGCAAATTGATTAGAGGAAGTATAAAAAGTATAAAAGTGAGATCGGTCTACCTCATCTTTAGTCTTTCTTTACCAGTGCTCAAAATAGATAGTTGCTGATATGTGGAAATGTATATTGAATGGTATTATACAAATTATCGGTTTTCCCTCAGATTAGAGAACTCCCAGGTACCTCCAGGTGTTTCAGCCTAGTAGGTACACCCCGAGAACAACACTGGCAACTGCATTAGATTGCCCGAATAACAAAGAAAAACAGTTTTTATGAATCTTTAAAAATTCTTAATCAAACTATTCATCATTAAGTGGTGACTTTTATGTTTATACTATTGTTGCTACTGTTTCAGGAACATGATTCGTTCAGAGCATTCCGCTCCCAGAACCTAGACTTGAATGTGACAGTGAAGTTGGAGCCTGCTGTGGCTAACGAGAGTCCTATGGTCTTGGTGTATGGTAGGACGCTCAGGTCAGTTTGCTGCTGAAGAATATAAACAAACATCATGTATAGTTTCCTTTCTAATGTCTTTTACAGTGCTCTTTGTTTGTTTTATGGAGCACTTGTTTGGATCACAGTTTAAATAATTAGTTTCCATCAGTTTTGCTGTGCGACGACTCTTTTATTAGCATAAGAAGATTCCAACTTATATTTTAATACATGTAAAATCATGATGAACAGGTTAAACAGCCGTTATGTAGCTTAGCAAATAAGAGCATGCACATATGTTAACACAATTTTTATTAAAGTTTCTTCTGCCACTGAGGCACTGATACTTTCAATATCTCTGTTATAGCAGGAGAATGGCAATACTGTGAAAAGGCTCGATGGAGCCTGTGGGAATATTAAATGAAAATAGTGCCCTGGCCATGTACAATAAGGACCGGGTTTTGTGGGGTGGTTCTCCCTCCTGGTTGAAACTAAATAAACAAAGGTTCCAGTATACTAATTCAATTACTATTGCAGCTACATGACGGTACACATGTAGAAGAGCCGGAGAGGTTGTGTGCGATATCAACCTCATGAGATGATCAAGACGCTACTGGCTGGTGGGTTGGTGCGGAGCTCATTGAGTGGCCGAGCCTTCCACGCATGCACAGAAAAATGCTTAATTATATAAAATTATGACGATGAATGAAATGGGATGGCTGTTTGCAATGCTGGTGATATGAGGACTTACAAACACATTATCATCTTTGTTAAAATATACATAAACAATAAAACTATAAAGTATAAAAACTGTACTTATGCTGGATCTACATTGGCGCATCAGGTGCAACGTGATGAGTGCGACACGATGGAAGTAATGCTTCACCCAATCACAGACGAGTATTTTGTGATGCCAATGCGAGAGAAATCACAGGCGCGAAGAACTTTCTGAATAGAAATCATTTTTAATTCTGCAACAATTTTCAATAAACGAGTCCATTTTCTTGTTGCAAGTGTGGTGGCAATGTTAAGTTAGTAACATTTGTAATAACATACGAAGATGTTATATTGTTGGTTTTGTCGGAATATTTTCTCTGCAGTAAATTATTTTTAATTTGCTTTCTTTAAGAATAGTTGGTTTTAGGTACTCTAATGTGTTTTCTTGAGTGAAATATAATATTAATTGGCATATGTTCATAAAACTGTGGTTTCAGGAAACGTGCAGTGTTTAGTTCACTGAACGATTCTACAAATAAATGATTTAATGCTAGTGCCTGATGAAAGTGCACGGCACCACGCTCGGTAGAGTGATGATTTGGCCATAAGCCGCTCGCCTAAAGGGCCTCTGGTTCCGCTGTATAATTGGTAAGAGTTTTGTTTTATGCGTTATTATAAGTTATGATATTATGCTTGCTTTATGAAAGATCGAAACTGTAGGCCATCTCGTATACCGCAAAACACAGAGTTTGCCTTGATTCTAGGGGCAGACCCCGTAATACAAAACATATACACTTGAATCACTTAATTGAAGGCTGCTTGAGGGTGCAGTGCTCAATGATACTCGGGAGAGTAACATAATAAATACAAGTCAGTAATTTTCTGCATGACGACTTATTAACTACTGAATGTTAAACACACAAGATTATAACACTCCAGAGTTATGCTGTTCCGACACTCATAGCCTGCTGGTGGCTGAGACTGCGAAGTGAGGCAGGTGCCTTAAGGGAGAATTAAGTAAATTGCATGGCGCATGTTAGGTCCTGGTATCAGGAATCAGACCGGTCATCCCCATGGCACAAATAAATAAAAAGGTTCCTGAAGTACTTACACTATTGCGTTGAAGTGGTTAGAGCTTAAATTAAAAGTGCCGAGGGGGTTCATAGCGGAGTGAAACTCCCATCCTGTCTGTAGGCCAAGTACTCGAATCAGACTAACTGAAGATCGCCGCAGCTTTGGCGAGGCGGCCGAAGTCGCCACCCAATTGAGAATGTGGAAAAAAAATTTATGATAAAATTATAATGAATACATGATTGAACACTGAATATATTTGTGGTTACGCACTAAACACATATTGATGACATGCCCGTGCGCTCATGAGCCTCTATTGTGGCTGAAATGTGACGTCACGAGCATGTCATCACACTTTGGGGATGATATTATATGAGGTGATGCTTTAGGCGGCTGATTATGGATGGATGATTACATATTCCCTCTTATAGCTATCACTCACATGTCGTGTTTGTGAAATACGTTGAATAACTGGACTGCTTCCCTATATTTCACATCTTGTGATGTCATGCATATTTCACTTTCGTGAGCGTGGGGTTGCCCTGGTATCCTTGGAATTTGTAAACCCCCCATGGAAAAGCGGGTGGCCTCCGTAGTAACTTAGATAAATAAACAATACAAAAACCCCTGGTTTTGCATCTCACTGCTAAATGAAGCTAAGGAGCCGTCCATAACTTTGAACACACTTTGGGAATAATATTCCTCACTGATTGAACACGCTTGGTGCCATGACCTCTACTGATTTGGCCAGCAGGCCCGCCGATGTCGCGCACACTGGAAGGGCACAAGACATCGCGTCGCCGCTTACACTTGTGCTCCTGCCAATGGCTTTTGCGTCCGATGCTCATGGCTTTCTGGGAAACACCCATCGAGACCACCTACTAATATATTACAAGAGTTACCTCTTGTAATAGTTTAAAAATGGGGTGGCTCATAGATCACGCATTGCAGGCTGGCCAGAGAAGTGTAAACAGCCCGTTCTTGTCAGTCTGCACTTTACGCGATCGAGACCTAAATGTTGATGTATCTAGTGCAGCAGTTGTGATAATGGGACTGTGGTGGTACAAACGGGCACAAAAGCATATCATAGATATCTGGTACATGTCAACCTTTTTAGTTATTTCAACCATTGTACTGTAGGCTTCATGTTCTGCGATAGCAATATGATTTACTATAACCTAGATTAGTAGCATACTGAATAGTTTACAAATAATTTATGCACACAGACAATCCTTAGACACTCAGCCTCGCAGTGTACAGTATTTGCAAAAAAATGTATTTCTGCGCATTATGAAAACAATGTGTAACTGCAGGATGGAATGGGTCAAAGCCATAGACAGATGAAAATATTTTGTACATATATTTATTTACAGTTGAACCACGTTATAACGATAGTTGACAATGACAAAGCGAATTATCGCTGTAGCGAGATATAATTATAACACACTTTACGTGCCCCATACTTTTTGTTATTGTATTTACCATTGTACATCCAGTGTTTAACAAATGCTGTAAACTACTGTATGCAGCGACAAGTTAATACAAAAACAAATCGAGATATCTGAAAGCAGCATTATGTAATGACCAGCAGGCGCGACCTTGCTTCCTCATCCATTCTTCTTCCTCTCCATCATGTTTGTGGAATAGGCATGAGGGAGTTAGGTGCCTACCAATCAGCGTACTACTTCACTCATTGTCTCTCCTGTGTCACACACACACAATGCCTGGAGATCACTGAACTTCCCTCCCTACTTTTATCTACCACTTTCATTTTCTACTCTCATCATTGTCCCTCTGCTGATTCTCTTTCTCCTCCCATCTCTCCACCCTCTACCTGCTATTCTTCTCCACCTGTTTCTCGTTTTCCTGATGGCGTCCTTTATCCTCTTGTCCTTTGTCACTTCTCCCTTATCTCGCCATACCATACTGGTCTCTCTCTCTCTCTCTCTCTCTCACGTGCACAAAAAAAAACAGCAGATAAGTAATACACTTCGTCCAGTCGTATGTGTAGATACTGTAAGTTCTCACAAAAGGATTGGCAAGACTGTAGAGCACTGCTGACTGAACCATTCGAACAATGCTAACTTTAAATCTACATTCTGTGCAGTTCTAAGATTTTTTTATGCCTAGTGGTGTATTCTGTTGAACAGTTTGCTTGATCTTCTCCTGGTTTTCCAATATAGTAAAAAGCATTGATGGTGGAAGGTAATATTTTTTGCCACTTTAACTTTTACTGACATTACCGTCCTCGCACTCATATATGATTTTGATCTTTGTTGCAATTTCAAATGCTTTAATTTCATTAGCACACTCCATAATTTGAACAGAATTAATGTTTTCAAAAACCATAACCCATAAAGTTTACACTCACAATTTAAATTCACTCAACACAAAATGCAAAAAATATGCGAAATATCATAAACACTGTAGCATTGTCTAGCAACTGTTAGACGCAATCATGCTTCTCCCCTTAAGCCGGGATTACGATGTCTTCGTGTATCACATAACAGGTGACGAGCAACATGTTCATGTGTATGTAAAATGTGGTCTTTTGGGTAGTATATTATGATACTTCATGTAATTATGTAACCTTTGTATATAAATAAAAATGTAGGGTATCAGTTTTGTTGTTCTTAATATTGAAAACTCTCAAAATTATTGATACATACAAGCATATTTGTATTTATATTGTGTTGTGTGACGTCCTTTTACAGCTGAGGGCGACATCACAGTCGGAAACTGTTTAGGTTCGTGTCGGTCAGGAACATGATGGTGTATAATGTCTGTCCTCACTTACTAGCTAACTGGGGCCCTACAATCATACAAAGTAGGGTGTGTAGCTTGGCGGCTGGGAACAAAGTCTATTACTAGTTGGGCATTCCGGAAGACTGGGTGGCTCACAGCCACGTAGTTTCCTGTGCAGGCGGTGGTCCAGCTGGACTGCTGACCCAGTGTAGACTGCTGTTGGGGCTGAGCGCCATGAAGGTGATGCGGCTGCTGAAACTGGCATTGACCTAAGCAGGAGTTGTACTTAGTTGATCCCGGAATCATGGGTTGGTGACTCCGAGTGGCATGTTCTCCCCTCGGCGGATGGTGGAGACACGGCGAATGGTGTTGTAACTCTGGTGTCTCGTAGAGGCTGAAAACAAGGAACGGAAGGGAGCTGGGAGGTGAAGTCTCTCCAGCTGATGGGCGGCTTCAGCTTGTTCCAGGAGGATATCATTGCAAAGTGCAGAAGAGGCTGTGGTGCATCTCCAGTTAGACTTAGAGGCAGCAGTGGCCTTTCTCTCTTGCTATGTTTTACTGCTCCTTTGGGTGTAAGGCATATGTAGGTTATGACCGGCCTCGCGTAAGGGACGCAGGCGACGATAGTGCTTTAATAAAGTGTTCTGCGACAGCCGAAGCCAAACAGACACAGAGACATACCCTTTTTCCCAACTGGCGACACAGTGGCACAATGATCGGAGAGGTGATTTTTCTCTGAGGCAACTGACAAATAACTGTGGGTGTAGGTACAAAGGCGGTCAGACCTCCTGGACCAGACAAATACTCCCTTTGGCAACAGTTCAGTATGATGGACGGAGTACAAACTTCAATGGTTGACTAACCTTCTTAAGGATTGTCTTACTAGTGGCTGGGGCTCTACCTTCCTGTACAGAGTGTGCACAGAATGGCTGGCCATCGAGAACGTGTGTTTTTTTTGTTCATGCATCCCAGTGAAGGGAGCCTGCAGTTCTAAGCTCGCGAAACAGGTGGTAAAATATGCTGTCTCCTGATTGACTCTGTTAGGTGTGGTGTTTATGTGGTTGCAGTACAGTCACCTTAGGATTTATACTGAGAGGCTAAGAGAGAACTAATGTTTTATTCCCAGAGGAATATACACGTGGCCCGAACTACCTCCCATCTAAAGTTGACCGGAAGTATTAACTATGCAAAACCAATTGAAAGGGGACCTGGTTATGGGCTGGGCAAGGCAGTTCGGCTAGGTAGCTATAGAAACTTACCCTAACTACTCTGTAACATTGTCCTGAAGGGACTTATGGTCCCACTACCAGAAGGGCAGTGGGGTATATTGCCATTACCAGAAGGGTAAGCAGACAAGGGCGGTTGCTACTTCTTCAGGAGTTGTTGGCGCAAAGATTCTGGAAGGTCTGGAATGCGTTGGTGCAGCAGTTGAAGAACTTCTGGTAAGTCTGAAAGGCATTATGGTCAGCAGAGAGCTCCAGCACACAGGGTAAGGGAGCGAGATGTCCTAGTAGTAATGGCTCTAAGAAGAGCCAGCGAACAACTGAGGTTTATGGGCCATGCACAAATATATATTCTGCTGGCCTGCCCTTGTCTGGGCTGTAAGGGTTCGAGCTTTCAAGTCGTCTGCTAGCGGGCGGTGGCAAGGGTTGTATGCTGGTGGCTGATGTGTGGTAGGGGTGCTATCCCTCGACGTGCTATGGAACTACTTGACCACTAAGAGTGGTGTCGGTCGCTCGGTCGGTGGCTCATTAATGCTTCTGTGGGGATTGACATGCTTTCTGACTGCGGGTGAACAGAACAAACCGACATATCTGTAATAGCCCCCACAAGAAAGGAAATATCCTCTAGGCAGTCTGGCTGTTGAAGTACTGGTTCGGACCGTGTCTGGTGCAACAAGGAGATGCACTTATGAGACTAAGTTGTTGGCATAAATGTCAAAAAAAGCATCATTTATCAATTAATAAGGCATAGAGAGGTTGCGAAAGTGTGACTTTCATTGTTTATATAAACTTTCACAAGTTATAATATCATCATAACCTCGAGAAAGAAATGTCTCTGGGAGATGTAGCCAAGTTTTTTGTGTATATGAAAAAAATGAACTTGATCTGCAGTGAAAATTTGTTTAATGAAATGGATTTACAAACATTTCAAACATAACTGTAAACATTCTATATTTCATTCAAGAACATTATAATGCTTCAAGTGGGTGCTTAAAATTTGTGCACTGAAAAAAACATGTCGATGATAAGTTTGTAGCTTTTCTGAATGAAAACTCTCAAAACTCATGTTATACGGGAGTATTCGTGCTTTAATATTGATGAGGCATGAACAGCTTCCGAAAGTATGCCATCGTGATTTATTATACAAACTTGAAAACAACTGGGATATCGTAACAATTTCAAGAATGTAATGCATCTGGGAGATACAGACACATTTTTCGTGTACACTCAATAAATCGTATGTAATAAACTTTCATATGCAGATAAAATTAACATTTTGTTTAATGAAATAAACCTACAAAAATTCCAAACTTAACAGTTTAGTAAAGATTGTGTATTTCATACATACAATTTTGCACCTCTGAGAAACGAAATTAACAAACGAAAGCAATAAAAAGCTTCCTAAATTTTTACGAATTAAAAAATAAACAATCTAAGTCTAACTTCTGTTACACTTTCGTCCTCATTCCCAGGAGAAAATTATGAAAAACAAAAGATAACACAACATAGTCCCTATTGTCATTGGCCAGCGAGATCACACTTACACATGCACACACCTCTTCCCACACTCATCCATCTGACGCAAGTGATGCCACATGACACAGACTAGCAAATGCTTGCTTGGGCATGGCAAATGGGTGGACATCACTTGTGATACGATGTGTTTAAATATTTAAAAAATGCGGGGTTAAAAATATTGGTATCGCTATAGTAAAAGGCTTCATTAACAAAGTTAAATGGATAAGAGAGAATTTCAATATTACCACCATCAAACCAAACAGGATGAACTGGCATAAGTTCATTTCCTAGTCTACTCCTTAATTTATGGGGGCAAAATAAGCATAATTATGTTACTAATTGCATATATTTCCATTTGCGTTGTTAAGTTAGTGGAAATGAAAAACTGCTGAAACGAGCATTTCAATATCTGGAATTTGACAACACTGGCCAAGCAGTACTCGTGTATTTTGAGATATTTTGACATTACAACCAGTTTACTATTTTTATTTGCCTACTTCTGCTCATTAATAGTAGCATTTTGAACACTGTTACCAAAAATTGTACTATGCAATAATGCACTTCTGCACGCACCTCAAAATGTATTAGTCCTGCTGTTCTTCACACAGGTGGCTGCAGATGTTGAGTGAAGCTCTCGCAACAGTATCTCGACCCATAAGGCGAGGTGCGTTGTTCCACAGCACTCGTCAGTACAAGGTTTCGCTGTTCCGTCATCTGCATAATGTCCATCTTGTGTTGGAAACACATGCACTCCACATCCAATACTGGACGTCTTTCGCCAAACAGGATGGCTTCACGGTTGTTGCAGGACCGACACTGTTCAGCTCAGGTCTGTTTACTGTTTTAGAGTGTACTTTAGGTACAGATTAAAACAATTTTGTACTCTTCTCTTGAGACAGTTGTACTTCCTTTCTTAGTAATCATATTAGGGATTGTTTTAGTAATGAGTAGATTTTTCCTATTTCACATGCGATCTTTATATATTACTTTTTTTACCGGAAGGGTGGAATTTATGATGTGCAAATATCACTTAGGTTTTATTCCTCAATGCATGCCTTCGAAAAACATGCTTATTCTTCAATTAGTTTAGGTAATCACCTAACAATTTTAAAATTTGGCTCTATCGCCCATACGACAGTGATTACGAAATAATATCCATTTGTTGGCTAGAATGGAGAAGCATTGCAGTGTTACATGGCCGGAATACTTCTAGTTTTGCAATATAAAATTCCTCGAAACTGCTAAATGCTGCGAGAAATTTTAAATAAATTTCAAGAATATGTCATTCCTATTTCAATGCTAATTAAACAATTAAACTATTGTTGATTTAGTTACTGAAAGTGCCTAGCATGGTTTGGCTAACGAATGGAGATGTCATCATCCACACGCTTGGTCATCTTGACAGCCATTATATAAGCAACACTAATATGCAGCGATACCTGCATGTCGATACACTGGATCAATGTTCATTTAATTTTTCTCTGTTTTATCAGCATTCACATATTTTACTCACAAAACATTTCCAAGAAGATTTTATCCTGCTCTCAACTCCAAGTGAGTCGCTGGCTTCCTACAAATAGACAATTGCTCACATGATGTAATCTTGAGTAAAAGAAGATCATGCAGTTTCTTATTACTTACATGAAGTCCATCACATGGGATTAAGTTTACAGAGTTGAGCCCTCAGAGAGCACAAGACAGTACAGACCACTGTCAGCCCCTTGATAGAAGCATATTTACATAATTTTTGTTATTGGTAATAAAATAGTTGGCTTTCTGTGCTTCTGTACAGTTGTTGTATTGGTAACACTGAAGAAATAGAAAGTCAGAATGACGTCAAAAATGGAGGAACGGGTGTACAACGGTTTTTGATGTAAATGAACGTCTAGAAAAATTCATTCCATTGTGCATTTTGTTGATGTTCAATAACAGAATATGGGCCTGGTAAGCTTATAATAGTGCTGCAAGTGAACGTCGCAGCAGTGATGATGTTTTTTTACATTTTTCGGTGTCAGCACTAAAGCCAAGAGGTTAACGGCAGCTTGGGAGGCATATGTGGTGCTGAGTACTAGGGTGTGGTGCTGTTTCAAATGCTTTCGTCGTCAACGACTTTAATCGGCAGGGTTTGTTGACTCCTGGGAATTAAGTAACTACGACTAAGTACCATTGGAACAATCAAGCTAGAGGGGCAGAGGAACTGGAACTTGTGGAAGTTCCAGGTATCGGTTTTGCTGCGAGGGATGAATCAATTTTCCTTTGTGGATAGAACTGAAATTAGACCAGAAACAAATCAAGGTGAGTGGACAAAAGGGATACACGAGCACAAAGTCTCATTGTTACACATCTGAGTGAAACTGCAATGATGTGCATCCTGACCTGCACCACTGCAACTGAGATGTGGAAAAAGCTACTTAGTGTGTATTAACAGTAGTCATGTTGACTTGGTGTGCACCCTTAGTGGGAATGGCAGATGGTGGGTGGTGCCAAGGCTCTTCCCCCCCCCCCCAGGCGATAGTGAAGCTGTGGTCGACACCAGAAACTGAATTCTTTTTGGGTCCTAAATTACTTGTTTGGCGCTGTGCTTTAGGAGGTGCACTTGTGAGCGATGGATGAGTGATGTGGAATGGGTATAGGAGGGTGTGACATTGAGTGATCTGACCACTCTAGCAATGTTAGTTGGCCGAGCGAAGGTAGGCAGCTTCTTCGGTGGCGTTGGAGGCCACAGAGAAACTGCATGTGGCATGTGCCAGACGAGGTTCAAGAATGAGCTTGATGAGCTGGATGGAGACCGCCTCTAACTCGCAGCATCCTCCTTCTTCCAGGTGTATACCTGGTTGACACCTGAACCACTACTCTTCAGGACTCCAGCCTGAGCTAGTCTCTGCCGGGCAGCTTTGTTCCGGCCAGCCCTATGGTGAGGCATAATTTGTGTGATAGTCCAGATAGTCAGATAGTGGGTAGCCAAAAAGAGGTATAAACGGCCTGATGGAGAGTAGGGTGCTGAATGTGGGGTAGGGTAGGCAGCTTGGACTACTGGCCTTCAGCCTAAGGGCTTGTCAAGTGAGATGTCGCTGGCAGAACCAAGTCCCAAACTGACGGTTACATTATCAGGTTTAGGGGCATCCACTCTCGTGACTACCTGGCGAGTACCTCCCAAGTGTCATGTAATACGGGACTCATTTCAATAGTTGTGTTGCAATATTTTCCTCTATAAATTAAGTGGACTATACTAAGTTTGTTAATGGATGGAGGTCTTAATCAAATAAACGAATTAACTATAATTTCCTTATTTTATTTACAATAACTACAGCAAAATTCTCTGAACTCAAATTCTCGCAATAAATTGAAATTACATACTGTTTACAATTTACACCAATCAATAAAATTTATAATTATGACAATGAAATCAATGAAATTATATAATTAAAGATCAATCCCAATAGACAGTGTATCAACCTATTCAATTATTTTTATAATTTATGCATGCATATTTGACAGTTCGAATATTTACAATAAAATCAGCATTACACTTCCATTTAGCCCCACCTCAGTTCAGTCCATGTCCTAGCAGTCGCAAAATGTTCTAGAGTCCTCCAAGCGTCGTCATGCACAGTAGGTTTCACTCGCCAATTTCACACCCTCTCGGCCATTCAAGCCACAAACACCTCGCCCGATGTCGTATCGCAAACTCCTCTCATACTTCACTTTGCTCATGCACACTCGCCTGGCAGCCTCCGTCAAAGACTGCTGGTAGCTAGGTTGCGGCAGTATATATAGTGCCGTAGGCCGCCACCTAGAATCTTCTCCAACTCGCGTGATATGTCGCAGAGAGCTGAGGCGGCAGCCAGTCTCACCAGAACATTTTTGTGTCGTCGCTAAACATATCGGAAACTCTAGCAAGCGAGAGGAGGTCTATGATGCCAGCAAGTCTCGCCACTGTCGGTATTCACAGGATTCCCAGAAGGGAGGCAGACAGCCACGAGTGCATCGTTCCTTGGAGAGGGGAGGGCAAGGTGGGTCTCCGATTATGGCACAGGGCAGTGGAGTCGGTGCCAGTTGCAGCATGTAACAGTTGGCTTAACGTTTCCAGACTAGTGACCTGGTGAGTAAGATGACATTGGCGGACTCAGGCACGAACATGTGGGGCGATAGTCCAAGTGACAACTGCTCTTGTGTTGCCCAGGAGGACAGGCTTCCTAAGCATCACTTTGAGACAGTTTCCAAAAGGGTGAGGTAGGGAACGAGGTACCGGCTCGTGACTATCCCTGTATGAAGTCTTACTAGGATGGGCGACAAAACAGAAAATCGCAGGAGCTCGGTGTAGAAAGGATAGAGTCCTGGAAGAGACAACTCAATCAAATTATATTTATATATGTTTTTTGATTGCTCATTAAATTAGTGAAGGGATCCTCGATGAAACGATACTTCAATACCATCGATAATTTATAGTATCGAGTTTCGCATGAGAATAACCTAGAGTATATCATTTTAACATTGTGCTAATTATTACTAAATTACAAAATCCCCATCATATTTGCATAATATGTATTATCGCATAACCATTGCTACCACATAATAGACACACAATAATTTTTAAATACCGAAAGAAAGAAAACCGTCTACAAGTCGTTTGTATCTCGAGCTGCATCACAACACAAAGAACAGATGGGTCAGGAGGGGAAGAACTGAAGCTGGAAGTTCCATGACGAGTCGAAGTTCCCCTCACACAAGAAGAAATAAAAGTGGGAATGGTATGGAGGTGGTTGCTAGGCAACCATTTCCCCTCTTGTCAGGCTTGTAAGGAACCGATATTGAGTCTTGCTACCTTGTCGATGGGGAAGGGAACAGCCCCACTTCGGAACAACAAAAAATCCTTTACAAGTATCCAGATACTACAATGCGTAGGCGCTTGCAGAAATTCTTCGGCCTAGTAAACTGGCTCAGAGAGAATGTGCAAGATTTCGCAGTGATTACAGCGCCACTCACAGAAATGCTATAGCCCACAAATAAATGCAAGTGGGGCGTGAACATGCAAAACGCAATTGAAGATGTCAGCAACCCAAGAATTACGAAGAGGCAATTAACATGTTTGATACACAAGACTGCAAGGATGCAATAGACTGACATGTGCCACGTGTCCCAGCACTAGACCGTTTACTACATCTGGAGGAACAACCCGCCAAGCAAGCTGACCCCCACCGTCCGCACCGTGTACAGCCAGTGTGACGCATGCGCAGTTCAGTTTGATTAAATAGGCGTGCTGTAGAAAGTGTATATGTAGTTTGTTTACATCTCTTTCTGTAGCCCTATCGTGTTTGTTTTTTATTTGTTTTATTTTCTTTCAGTGCTTATAAGTTTTAAATATGTTTACATAATTTCCAGGCCAATTTTCAGAGTTAATAATATTTATGTCATCTGACCATGTGGTCCGAATCACGCCGCACCGTGTGCACTACAGTGGCGTCTGCGCGACCATGTGTTCCCTAATTGTTTATTGTGTACATCGCCCATGCGATAAAGTGCCTATATATTATTTAATTTAAAGGGTTTTGTAGTGTTTTTATTGTGTATATGTGTTATTGAAAAAAGCATATTGACGTGTTCAAGACACATAACCATAAACAGCCACGTGGTAAGACTCTACACATGTGGAATATACGTATGTAATTTTCAGTGACCGTTATTTACTTGCATTTGCTTTATTTTATAGCTTTGTATATAATTTTCGTAAGGATGACAGAACTAACCAGTACCAATACTGGACAGCCAGTATTTTGATTTACATCGACTGCAAGCCACTGGACACAATACCGTAACGTAACAAACATGCCAAAATGTGGCCACAAATATTAAGTATTCTTTTTAATTTGTTTTCCATTTAAAGTGTTCTGTCATTATGCTGTGTACATTTAATTAACAAAGTGCAAATGAATGTAGAGGAATCACAGTACTTGCAGGACCATGCACTGGGGAAACATAAGGCACCAAGTTGATGTTAGGGTGCCTTGCGCGTTATGGTTAAGTATATGTTTTAATATATTTTTATTTCTCCTTATTATTCAAGTGCGATTTGTCATGTAAGGTTTTAAGTGTTTCGTATTCATTTATGCCCATGTTCATCCACTCAATTTCATTTGTTATGCATTTTTCACGTAATTTATGTTCACGTGATACGGCGCGGGGCTTGTGCCAGGAAGGTGGCAGCCCACACACAACACACACACACACACACACATACATATATATAAATCAATGTCATGGTTCCGGGTGGATACAGGATCCCACAGGTGAAATTTAAATGTCCGGAGGGCGCCAGCTAACCAGTAACACTCACATCTTGGCAACTAGTAGGGCTGTGTTTGTGGTCGAGGTGACAGTAAGGTATGAGAAGGGGAATAGTCTGGTCGATGCTGACCAGAAGATTGCAAAGTACAAGGTATTGGAGGATGAGCTAGGGAAAAGATTCGATGGAAAAAGGTACAGAGACGTGACCCTGATCACTTTAGTGGTAAGGGGAGTTGTCCCTAGAGAAGTAATGAAGATATTAGAAGAATGGAGGAATAGGGTCTAAGTATTTTTTACAGAAGGTTAAGTTTGAGTGTGTTAAGGAGTTACTTGCAGATCTACGCATGATTCATGGATGGTAAAGTGAGAAACAAAGAGGTTTTTAGTTGAATGTTTGCTCGGTCCATTGCCAGTCAATTTTAAATGTTAGTTTTTAAGTGTTTTGTTGACCAGCTATTTTAATTATTGTAATTGTAAATTTTAATATGTTATAATGTCGATTTCATATTAATGATTCTAAAGTGTTTAAACTGTTTTGTATATTTCAATGATTATTTTAATGTTTTGTAATACTGATGAATTATTTTATAAGCTTTGATTAGAAAGTAGTTGTTTCCCTTTGTGGTTTTTGACGAATTTATATGAAATTATTTTAATATGTTTTGTAAACCAAATGGATATTTTAATATTAAAATTTTAATAGATTTAGATATTTATTCTTTTATTGACTGTAGTAAGTCTTTTTATTCTTATACATACGTAGTGGTTTTATTATTTTAATACGTGGATAATATAAAATATAACTTTTGTTGTCCTGTTGTTTTAGAGCTCAATAGATATATTTTGAGTAATATCTCAGTTTTTTTCATTAAGTCATAAGTTTATTTTAATGTGTTAAGAGTTAAGGTTCAAAGTGCATTTTTGGTAAATTTTTTAAAAATAATTGCTATTTGACAACCGGCCCTCCAATCTAGTGTTTTAAATGTGTATACGTTGTAATTGTAATAATGCTTGACACATGTCGAAATGGGATATTACCCTTCTTGTGGGCCGTGGTCAAAAAGCCTAGACTAAGGAAACCTGTATCCCAAGTCTTACAACGGTATGGGGGATGGCTAATGTATTCAATACTTGTCATCTAAGTGAACAGTTTTACTGAACTGGGATATTGTGGCTCCCCAGCACACCATTCCAATGCACAAAAACATAACACTTCAACTAAGTTCCCGTGATGTGGAAATAAAGTACACACACACACATGCACATTCACACACATACACACATTTTGATTTATTACACGAATTGTATTGTGAGACACTGTCTCAAAATTAACAAGTTTCCCCACCCCCCTACCCAGTCCTCCTTTTGTGGCGGTTGATCACGCTTGATGCGTTGGCTCGACCATCTCTTCACTGCTACTACTACCATGGCACTTGATGCCATGGAAATTTCCATCGCCTGAACGTGTTAATAAAACTTCAAATTGATGGTAAAATATACAGCATGTGTCCAAATTCCCATTACACATTGTAAGGGCATGTAGTGGGGACCAAGACAGTTACATTTCGCATAGGAACTTATGTGCAGAAACATACAGTTTCCCCATGACAAATAAAACACCACCACATCAATGTTGACCTCTTCCACGTCTGTAACATACTGTATGTTGTTTTTATTCTTGGTCCACTTACAGAAGGGCTCGGTGGGACGACCAGCAATGTCTTACACAAACACAGTACCTATGTACCATGTTCTGCTACACACGATCACCAATATCTGGATGTTCAAGATCTGCTGCAGCTAGTTTTTCCTCTGATTCTCAGACGTCTAGTAATTCAAGCCCTTCATGTATCCCCATAGGAAGTAGTCTATTGGAGTCAAGTCGGGTGAACGTATAGACCAATCAATCGGGCACCCGTGAGAGTATGTGGAAGATAATGTGGGTGCCAATGATTAGGGACGTATGTGTATGATTTGACTATCGCGTGACATCCAGTGTTTCCAACAGGTTGCTTTGCATGCCATACACTTGATGTTGTGAGCAGCCGGGAGACACATCTTTCAGTTGACTTTTGTGTCTGCTGTAGTGATTGTGTTCAATTTGTGATTATCCTCCTTGAGGCGATCCCGAGCTTCAATTCTTTGCTGGTGTTTTGCTGTTTAACATGGAGAACTACATGTTTAGGGAATATGCCGATATGATGTTATTGTATGGCGAAGCTCGGTGCAATGGGAGGGTTGCTCATTAACAGTATGAGGAGTGTTTTCCACATCTCCAGACAACTTCGCACACCCTCTTTGCCAAGGTTTACTAGCGGATCTCGGAGACAGGTACATTCTCCACCAATAGATCCGACTGTGGTTCTCCATGGTGGTGGCGCACCCCTGAGTTCGACGAGGCTGTTCTCAATGCAGTCGAAGAGGATGCGATGACGAGTACTCGAAACATAGCACGTAGACTCTATATGGATCACAAAACTTTCTGTCATGTTCTGCACAAGCAGCTGCTAAACTTCTGCCAACACCAGAGAGTACAGACAATGCATCCAGAGCATTTTGCACCATGCACCCACTACTGCAGGTGGTTCTTGCACTGTTGTGTTGATGAGCCTGACTTTCCACAGTGCATCCTCTTCACTGATAAAGCAAAGTTCACCAGGAAAAATGTTTTCAATTCCCGTAATAGCCATGTTTGGGCCGATGAAAACCTGTGTGCTACATGCCTTCATGGTTTTCAGCAACAATACGGTATCAACATGTGGGCAAGGTTTCAGGATGGACACATTATTGAGCCATACCTTCTTCCGTGTTCACTCACGGGTGCCGAGTATTTGCTTTTCCTTGAACACATACTGCCTGGGTTTTTGGAAGATTTGCCACTCATGTGCGTCTGACGTTATCGAGACATCCATGTATCCCTTATGCCAGTTTGTACCACCACAGACACATCCACCACATAGCAACACCCGACCGATCGTCATTAGGTCGTGGTCCCGATCAGTGCAGGTTGACAAGAACTGCGTCTTTACACTTTCCTTGCTGTTCTGCAACTTGTGGGCCACAGGCCACCACATTTTAAGAAAGAGTAAACTCTCGTAATAAATTGATATGCAGCCCAAATGGTTGTTTTCCATAAAGTCACAACCATTAGACACAACAGCCATTGGAGGGAACACTGAGGTAAAGAGGAACAACTTCATCCCACGTCTTTTCAATGTGTGCGATGTCAGCAGGCCTGTGGCCGAGCCCGGTGTGCTATGTGGCTCCAAGAGGTTTCAGAATATGGGAAATATCATTCCTGGCATAAGTGTAAGATGGCGAGCAGCTCCCTAGTAGCGTTATTTAAATAGAGTAGTTACAGTGAGTTTCAGCAACTATTGTGCCATATTTAACTAGGGAAGTTGTCCGTTATTCCTTAGAGTTTTGCCAAAATTCCACAGAGGACAGGGCATAGCTCCACTCCTTTTAGTGAAATGAGTGTGTCGTCACAGGAAATGAAGTGCATATGCTAATTCCCACTTTTCGACATAACCACACACACCAGCATATATGTGTTAATTATAAGAGTGTACATGTCTTCATTCTTCGAAAATCATCCTCATGAGGCGTCATTTCATTTAATATCACCCTTCAAGTGAGGTGACATACTCATGACGTTACATTCCTAGCCATACACCGGGCTCTGACATTCATGGGTATGTCACCAATATGTTTTTAATCATTAGCAATAATTATGGCAAGTGTTAATTTGTTTAATTATATAAGTTGTGGAGTTACGTTTTTTCATGTTTGCATTTTGGCACCGGGATCGTCGACATTCGGCGAGGCCGTGGCCATGTTCTTTAGTCGGACTTCAGCACTCGACCGACCAATAGGACAGGTGGTAAGCTCCTGCGTTACCCCCCTTCCATTAATAAATCTGTCACACATTGACGAGCGGCTTTTATTGACTTTACTCTCCTGAGTAACATCGGGCACTGCACCCGATCGCAGATTCAGTGTACTTTCAGCATTATAAGTATTGCTTTTATGGTGCCTGCCTCCCATAAGCAGAGTCAAATCAGTGTTAACATCGGCATGCTAAGTGGCCGACAACTTCGTCCCTTAGAAAAGGCTTTGAATACAGTAAACATAATTTAAATGGTCTTTAAATTAAACTCTCCTTCAAATTGAATGCACATCCAGAGATCGCTGTAGGCTGTCGGTCATACGACCCCTATCATAATCGTTCGCTCTACCGAATGTGGCGCCGGGCAATATCACCAGTTCCTACCCTACACCTGCTACCAGGAGGGATGTGAACACTAGACATCATCTCTGGGGAGACAGTGTGTCATGTCAAAACATGTGGTTTCAGCATGATGGAGCACCACCTCATTTTTTCTTGTGGCCCGATGTCATATCGATCAACGTTTTGGCCAACAGTGAATAGGTCGAGGTTGCCCGATTGCTTGGCCTGCACATTCACCCAACTTCACTTTGCTAGTCTACTTCCTGTGGGGCCACACGAAGGACGTGATTTACGAGACCCCTGTGGAATCAGAGGATGACCTGCTGGTGCAGATTATGGCTGCAGCGGATCTTGGACTTCCAGGTATTGGTGATTGTGTGTACCAGAACATGGTACATAGGTACCGTGTCTGTGTTGACATCACTAGTTGTCACATCGAGCCCTTCTTGTAAGTGGACCCAGAACATAAACAAGTACAGTATGTCGCAGATGTGGGAGAAGTCAACATGTGATGTGATGGTGTTTCGTTTGTCACAGAGAAATTGTGTGTTTCCACACATAAGTTCCGGTGCAAAATGTATCCGTTTTGGTCCCCACTACATTCCCTTACAAATTGTAATGGGAATTTAGACACAACCTGTATATTAAATTATAAAAAGTGAACTAATATTCAAGTCCCCTGATGGTTCTGCGATGAAGTTTCTTGCTTGGGCAAGAAACAAAGACCGACACGGGTGACAGCTGCATGCACATCTGCTAAGTCACAGAGATCCATCATCACTAACATGTATGACTACATGAGTTCAAGCACCACCTCTAGGGGCACCACTGGCGGGCAGTGGACTGGAGCATCCCACCGCACCACATGTGGGCTGGCGCTGATGTCCCCTCTGGCAGAAGAGTATTTGCAACAGAGAATTTTGAAATGTCGTAGAAGAATGTCGAATATTCCTCATTCAGGGATTGGCTGTTCAATTGTAGCCACCTTAATAGGGATAATTGAAAATTTTTTTTTAATATATACTCAGGGCGCTGGGTCATTCCACAGAGAATGGCAGCCCCTGAGACTTCTGTGCTAAGATAAGAAAAAGAAAATTCCAGACTATAATGATAATAATTATGGGCCATTAGGCTGGTAGAAGGGGTATACTTCATGTCCGGTAACATAATCTGGTAGGCGCCAGGATCGCGCATAAGTCATGAACATATCCTATTTTTAAAGTGAGTCGGCAATTAATAGTTAAAACAATAGTTTTATTTTGCTTGCGGATGGTGTAGGGAATCTTTAAAAATATTATTTTAAAATCAGTATATTATTCACATAATATTAAAGTTAAAGTTCGAATATACCCACAAAAGAATACTTTATTTGAATTTAGCCATACACATGACTTTTTGTGTCATAAATTTTCTATTCCGTATTAAATCTTTTGAAGTTTTTAAAGATGTGTTGGTGCTGTGTTTGGCATAATAAACGTAATTGTGTAGATCAAAGTAAATGGCTTTGAGGTGAGATTTAGCCATTTAGGATATGTGTACATGAGTTTTTACTTATTCAGTAGTCAAACTAATTGGCTTTTTGAGTGAAAATTTAACCTAGTCATGTCGACAATATACAAATGTTCTCAAAATGTTTTGCCATACTAGGTGCTAGTGTTCAGAAATTTTAAATTGAATTAAAATCAGCTATGTGGAACCCAATGTAAACGAGATATTATGCAAAATTAATTTTTTTTCTCTACTCAAAGGCTGTCGCCATTTTGGATAGTTATGTTCGAAGAATTTTTAATGGGTTAGAAAATGCATCTATGAGGAATATATATGTAAATTAATAATTACCCATGAGTGATACTGTTAACCACTTTAGATGACAAATTTGAAGAGATTAAAATATAAGTTTTGTTAAAGAATGCACTTAAATGTTTCCATTGGCGTTACTATAAATATATAATTATCTTGAAAAAATAAATCGAAAAATTTAAAATATATTTGCTAAACACGAAATATCTAATATCTATTTTTCTACTTATTAAATGTCCCTAATTTTTTTTGATGATAGTAAAATAAAATAAAACAAGTCATGTGTCATGTTGTTGGTACTTGTAACCTAGTTGTATCATCCATTTGCCTGCTTTAAGAGTTTTTTCAATTGTGGGGTATATTCTATATGAATTTAGGGCTGGTTTTATATGCTCCTATGCAACGTCCTTGGGATAAGGGAGTCGTAATTGTTTAAACAAAAGGAGATAGTACAAACACTGAAACAGGCGTGTAGAACAAGGTCCCGCACTAGCCTATGCTGCTGTTCACAAAGACAACGTGCAGGTGCAGATTTTTAAAAAGAAATAAATGCTGGAGGGGCTGGCGTCTACTTCAGAAGGGAGGCGAACTGGAGGTGCACAATGTAAATGAAAATGCTCCAGTACAATTCAAATCAATTGGACACTACATGACTGTCACAAAAGTTGCTTCACCCCTGAGCCGCAAGATGCGTACCTGCCCTGACACCCGGTTTCACTAGACTCCAGAGGAGTTGGAGTGGAGATGGTAATATGGTTGCCATTGCCTGCTGTGCTGTTTTAATTTTTTTTTCTAAAATTTCTTGGCAGAATATATTTTTTTTTTTTTCAGATTTGAACGAATTTAGCATATTTTAATATTTGGTATAATTTATAGTGTCTATATTAATTCAGTTTTGGTTTAGGCCAATAAGGACTTATTCCTATTTTATGTTTATTATAGTAGTCCTTTATTCTGGTTTCGTATGCATGCATTCGAACTTAATTTGGTTAGTTCAGATGTAAATTTGATTTCTAACTAGGCAAGACATTGTGAAGTGAACACTGGAAAAGTTTTTTCCTGGCAGATTTATATAGTTTTGGTATATTTTATTTCTTGAGCTGAATTTAGTTAATCAGGATTATTCGTGATTAGCTAGATATTTTCGTCTAGTTAGGAAGATTGGAAATTTTGTGTAGTTCATATTCATTTGGAATTAAACTAGGTTAACCATAGCCAGTTTTAGGGAATTATTTGCTTAGTGGTTTGCTGATTACTTGCCTACACCTTTTTTTTCGTTTGAGGCCTACAACTAATTTTTTACGTTTCGGCCAGCAACAAAGTTTGGATGGCTACCAGGCCGAGCGCACTGCCGTAGCACAGAATTTGCCGACTCCATCACACCTGCTAGGTGATATGCACAGGGCTGGTGATACAGTTTCTGTCATATTTTCGCCTTTAATTTCATTCCTGCTCAGAGCTTGGCAAGAACCAGTTCTGACCAGAGTAATTTCCAGTCGCAGATGGCTGTTGTGGGATGGCAGGCGGTTAATTGTGAGTTATAAAGGTGGTGAACAATTTGGAAGGTGATTGGTGGGGAAATTATTACCTTTTAGGCACCAGATGCCGCCAGGGCGGCTTCAATGATGATGATGCGGTAGAGCTGAGATCTCCTTGGTGCTCTCGGGGTGCTGCAGGCCGATTACCCGGCCAAACTTTCCCGCGATGATCTTTCTGTTGTTCACCTGGTATGGAGGCCTCGTTGTTTACTAAACAAGGGTCTCTTCGGGCGGCCCAATCACTGCATGGCATTGCTTATTATTGACATACTGAATCGGCGCAATCAGACTCTCTACACATGGATTGTTAGGGCCAAACCACTTGCCCATAAATGCAAAACACGACACTTTAAAATATGTTGCAGCACACATGGAAACAAATATTTACACCTATAATTTCACATAAACACTTGCAGAAAAATGGTGGGTTTTAAGGGGCCCATGCCCTGAAATGTCCCTCGGCGACTGACTTAAAATGCACTGGTCAGTTCATGCTAATTTATTCCATGATTCTACAGTCCCCTCCAGGAGGATAACTGACAAGTTTGCTCGCTTTTGGCTTCTTTTGTAGGCTACACTGATGAAAAAAAAAGCTATTGCGCTGTGGTAATTATGTGTGATGTAAATTTACCAACTTTCCAGGCGATGAAATTCCTGGGGAGACGAGGGGGAGTGGCCCGGATGCCAGAAAACAAAATGGGTCTAGAGAAATTAAGCTATTGCAGAGAAGTTACCTGTGATGAAGAATTGAGATTGTCTAGGTGTGAAGAGTGCGAGCGTGCTTTCACACGATCCTTCCCTTCTAGATGCAGCTTGCTGACTAACTTCCCGCTGTGGCATGAGGGCGGGCGAGCGTGGGCCCATGTGCCACAGAGGCATCTACTTGCACACGCAGAAGAAACTCTGCTGTTACATGACAGAAAATGATACTTATATACTTGTAGGATGATATAAATTTTGTCCTGATAATATGTTTCCATCACCTGAAAATAAATTAAACACAAAAAGCCTTTCTACATATTGAATGGATTGCCCTGAATTAATTAAACTGACATTCTAATTAATATTACTTTTGCATAAAATTTGACAAGAAATTTTACTGGGCCTCTGTTTGGGTTCGGCATCACACTGCTAAAGTCAAAGTACCTTATTATAATTAAATAATACTGGCACTTAATCAAGTCATTACTCGTAGCTTGAGTGTCTAACTATTATTAAGTAATCGATCTATTAGTTTTGCAAAATGTTACATGATTTCTCGTAATTCATGACAATGTGTTTGATGCTTCATAGGCGCATTGTGGCGGGGAACAATGAGGAAATTGCTACAGTCATTTGTAGGTTGATTTTAATTACTGCAGATAATTATAGGGTAGCAGTTCGGCTGCTTAGTTTCCGTATGTATTATGATAATTACGCCTTGTGGCAGTCTCAGACGTTGCACTAACTTGAGAGGTGTACCCTGGACACGCGACCTTTAGTCATTCTGAGTCATTCTGCACACGGCCAGTTGTAAGACGAAGGTAATCCTTAACTTGGCCGGCAGATGGTGTGAAAGGGTTGAAAAGGGCACTAGGGAAAGCTACGAAAGTCACCAAATTGCAATGCTTATTAACTAATTGTCCACTGAATTTGACAATTACACTGCTAATAAATTGTAGACTGTTCTTGTGTCTTCTTGATTACCCTACTTAGTACTTTTATACCAGATTATCAATTATATGCACGACACTTAAAAATGGCAATACCAGCATATATCAGGTAGACAATTCCCATTACAGAAAATTTTAAGACTGCCAATAATACATTGTTTTTCTTAAAAACACATTACATAAAATCAATGTATTGCTACTCCATGTGGTGCCTTTATAACCTGTGCACAATTTTGTTATATCCTATTCCAAAGTTTGATAATCTAAATAACATACACAATATCTCAGAGCCAAGCACATACAAGGGCTTCAGCAACCAAGATTATCAGAGCAGGATGGAGGTGAACACAGTGGTTGATGGCTTGATGTGCCCAACTAACTGCAAAATGTACACAGCCAAGAGTAATTACAGACTGCACGCCTTAAATACTGCAATAATATAAATTGTATCACACCTTATGTTTTACTAATCACCCTAATTAAGACTAATAAAATAACAAGTTACTGGGGTCCCATTCCCTTAAACGCACAAGACACCACTGTAGAAATTACACAATGGCGGATTTCACTAACATCTGTATTTTATGAGTTAATTGAGTGAGACAGGTCGTCTCAATTATCGCAATTTTACCCCCGCAGATTTATCTTGACATCTCGAAAAATACCCGATCATAACCAAACTCACATTTTTTCCGCAATTTTGCCGTGCTGTCACGAATGAATGGGACTTCTCTACTGAACGAAGTTTGTAGCTAATGCAATGATGCAAACATACTTACATAAAACATGTTTCAACACGGTCTTCTGATAAATTTTCCTTTGCATGTTTAAAAGATTTCAATATTAATATGGAATTTACACATAATCACGAGTTGTGATAAATGGCTGCCCTGTTAGACAGTCGTCACACGGCCTAGAAACGGAATTTCATTATAACAGCCTCTAACTATGCTAATTTTCTTTGTTGCTCTATCATGTACCTCCAATAATGGTGTAAAGTGGAAGATTTATGCAAGGAACGAGCAAAAACGTGATGTTCTGTTGGAGATCCTCGTTCGGAGCGATACAGTCCCTTTGTCTCTTCAGGCCGTCAGGCCGGACTGCCCGAGGCAACTTCTGAGCTGGGCGAGGTAATATTGACGCATGCGCGCTGTGAGGGAGCCGACAGCTGACTGTCGGGGCGGCCAGGAGGAGCTCTATGGGTTGCTGGTGTTCAAGGCACTATTGGTCGTGCTCACAGGTTTGTTGCTGACTGGAAACGCATCTTGAAGTCTCCTCCATCATGGGAAATTTGCGGTTTCTTCACGATTGGACGCGCATGAAAGAGACTGTTGGTATTGGTTGTGCTGTGTGTAATAAAGTTTGGTGACATTTTTCTATAAATATTACCGCTGGAGAGCCAGTCAAGAGAGATGGCTACTTCGTGGTGTCGAGACAGCAGCTTCATGAAATAAGTGTTTGGAAATTTTCTTTGAACACTAAGCCCCTGTGGCATGAGGGTCAGGTCGGACTAGATGGGAGGTTTTTGTAGAAGTTTTTGTGGATCTTAGAATCTTTTGAACTCTCTTAAAGAAAGCCTTATCTTAAGACATTTTTAAAGAATTTTTTTAAAAATTAAATATCTTTTTAAATGTAGATTTTCAACGTCTACAAGTGTTTTAATGAACAGCTTTTAGCAATGGTTGGCCAAGGTAGTATTTTACTACAGTAAATGCCAGATTATTACAATGTTGTGGACCATTATGTTCAAGCGGTGGTAAATATTAAAGATGCACCTTTGTTTTAAAAATTTTTTTTATGGTGGTGCATCAAGGTCTGTTGTGGGTTAATTAAAAAATATGCTATTCAATTGTATGAAAAAAGTGGCCTCCAGCATGGGGCTATGGCCGAGTAAAAATAATATCAAAAACATGTTTTTTTTTTTTTTTTTTTTGTAATCCACAATTACTAGTATCTCACAGTATGGCCTTTGAGTTATTTTGATGTGGCCAATACAAAGATGTTCATAATAATATATGTATTTTTTTTCACCCAATGAAAATTTATAGTGTCTTACTGTGGTTATTGGTTTGATAAAATTTTGTCTACAGCATATGGCTATGGCCAAGTGTTATTTACAATACTTTTCATAATTTAAAATAATAACAGTTTTATTGAAAGTTATAGTCTCTTTATCATAGGTAAAACAGATTTATTGGAAGAAATTGCTATGTGGAATACATTTATAAAATAGTTATTGGCAATTACTGTTATGTTGCTACTGCCAGTGTGCAGACGTTTTAAAAGCTTTATTGGAGGAAATTGCCATGTGGAATAAACATCTAAATTATTTTCCAGTATTCCATATACTTTTATTGGCATTTACCGTTATTTGAAGACGGTGCTATTGTCAGTGTGCAGAATTTAAAAATAAATTCCACATTTAACCTTGTTTCTGCTTACTGTTATTCACTGCAATAGAAATTGGTCTGAGAGAGTGGCTTTTCAGCCTCTTGTGAAGGGTATGGTGAAATCAGAACTGGCACTCAGAGATATTATGTATTGCTTATGATGTTTTGGGTGACTGGCTTTGTAGAGTGGCCAGATTCAGGTTATTTTCCGAGCATTTTCTTTATGAAAACCCAATGAAAAGGAGTTACCTAATAACCATATTGTTAGACATTTATCAAGAAATATTTTTCTTATAAATATAGCATTTAATGTAAAGTGGAGATTTATAAAATATTAACAGCATAGTTTATTTTTCTCAATCACAATGTTCAGTTTCTTTGCTATAGTCTAACTTTGACTTGATGCGTCTTCATTATTTCTCTGCACCACTCAATCCAGGATCGCTTAGAGCCTTTGAACGGCCGCCTTGTTGTGTCCTCAGGATATAGAGGATGCCACATCATTACACTCGCGCACGCGAAATAACAAGGTAAGCGGGCCCTGATCCTAAGTCCGACAGGTAGGTTAAATGGAAAAGGACGTTGGCATGTGACCACACATACATGTATTTAAATTGTGAAATTATTCTTCCCCAGGCAATGAAATTCCTGGAGAAGGTGGGGTGGTATCTCCAGGCACAAAAGACAAGGTTCCGAAAATTTTATAAATGCTATTGACAATTAGTTCCACGTTTGAACTTAGTTTTAATGTACAGTCACTGGGAAAATTTACCGAAAACCCAGTCTTGAGGGAAAAGCAGTTAGATGCAAAGAAACAAGTCATCGCCCTTAAGTAGGCAACAAACTCAGTTTCGCAAAACATATGTACCTGAACTGCCTGGCCCACCACTTTCTTTTGTGCAAAATCTTTAGTTATGTAACCTATCAAGAAACCACCTGCAGTGTGGTCAACTGTTTGCCTTTAATCATTAAGGGAAAATGTGTGTCAAAAAAATGAACACTATACACAATGAATATAGAACTTAACGAATTTGGCCACAACCTACCAATTTTATGGCATTTAAGAAATGTCCTAGTAAGATCGAAAAATATAATTTACTCTTCCCAAATTGATTATATTTATGTTTTGAGGTTGTGTAAATGACTTTATTTAAATCATGTTTATAGTTGTAATTTGAAATTTGCTTATTCAACCGTATAATCATGTAGGTGCAGTAGGGGCTGTAGTAATGTATGTATGCATATGTTTCAGAGTACATTGTTTCTTTGGTACATCGTCTGGATGGGCTGAAACACAGACCTGCCTTGGTGTGGAATGTCTGCCACATGACCTGCAATATGCGCCATATTTCAGTCAATCTTAGCAGTGTTGGCCACGAGGTGAGAAATACTTTTTTTCTACGCCACACTTGTTACTCTGTGGTCAACTCCATAATTAATATTATCGACAAACTTTGCTCATAAAGATATGAGTAAATTTACTATAAAGTTGTTTAATAGTCACACGTATTATCAAAAGACTGCCGGGAAATAGTTTTCAACAAAGTAAACAACAAACTATTTTAGTTTCGATATTTGTCATTTACAGTCCTTTTTACCATCTACTGCATGTTTCTGGGCATAATTTTGGATGTTTTCACCTAATTTTTATTACTTTCGAGAGTATGGTGATCAGACAATCTCATTGAAAAATAAAAACGTATAGTTCTATAGAAATGTCGCTTTTTTTCAATGTTCACAATATAAAATACAACTAAGAGGGAACGTAAGTTGAACTAATGAATGGCACCTATATGTCAATCACAGGCAAATAAATTAAACATGCACTAGCTTTTAGAATGTCATATTGTGTATACCTAGGGCTTATAGGGGACTGAATTTATTGTCAGGTTTGCCAGTGATCTGGAAAGTCAAGGAAAGTCACGGTGTTGAAAATTGGCCATGGCCAGTCAAGGGAGTGCCATTATGGTCATGAAAAGTCGAGGAAGTTAATATAATCCGTGCAGATTAATTTCCGATGTGTTACAGAACTCCTAAAACTGGATGTTCAGTGTTTTATCTGATAAACTTGATGAACTATTGAAGCCGTGTGGTTGGACGAAAAGGTGTCGAGATTAGGTTTCAGGGGCGGTGAAAGGTTTCGGTGAGGAATTGATGTGATTACCCCACTAAGCGCCAGACGTTGCTCAAAGGTGGCGTCAGTGATGGTGGAAGTGATACATGGAGACTCTGGTGATCTCGGGGTGCTGCGGGCCGATTTACCCGGACGTAATCTTCCGTTGTTGGTCACTGTGTTCTCTGGGATGATGATTATTATTATTCCAGTTGTTTCCTGAACGGTGGAGTATTAGGACTGACCACACACCCATATAACTGATACATGTTGCAACTGCCTAAATTATGAAGTATTAACTGGAACTCTTTGAGTACGTGTTATGCTGTGGACTATTGAGGGTTCTTATCTATGGACAACATCCTGTTGCAGCCCGACGCCGACAACAGGCGCAGCACTTGTCAACTTCTCTTGACTGCAACACAATAGGCAACAAAGTGCTAACTCCAACTATACACATTGATACCCAACAATACCAACCATATGAATAATTATTTCTCGATGTGGTAAAGGGATCATTTGGAGGGGGAAACATAGTTTTCTGAATCGTCCAACTCGATGCCATGTTATTTGTATGTGTTAAAGTGTCGAACATAAGGTTTGACCTGTCCTTTTAATTCCTTGCCTGTGTGTGTTGAAGAGTTAGTCTTATACAACTTATTGTTTAAATTTCACACCCCTTAAAACTGTAATTACATACCACTATTTAAATTAAACTAAACCTTTATAACTGCAATAGAAGTAAATCACACTTCCCCACTCAATCAAATTATAAACAGTACTTTAGCGATCTGCACAATTGGATAACATAAATTATTTTTAAGACATAAATATAAACGAAACACCGTATTACATTTAAAACTTGTTTATTAAAAAAAAATACACATACAAATGAAACCATTAAATTAAGGAATAAACATAACCTAAACATGTACAGGGACATGCATGTTACCAGTAGTACCAACCAATTTTCGGAACAACCTAATCTGTTCGCATGTCCCGTCTTAACCTTCTTACGATAAAACTGAACAGGTGTAGATTGCATGCTAATAATAGCAGTTTGATTAACAACACTTTCATGAACAGGAACAGTCTTCCAACAAATTATATCACATGGTTTAATATCGTTCAGATCCTTGACTGAAGGATCCCTGGCAATATAAGCTTTCCTAAGGAAACTAAATTCCAAAGGCCGCTTCCAGCTTTGGCAGTAACGCCAATAGCTACTCTGTCTGTATATCCTATTTAGAAACTCAACAATATTTCTCTAAGGTAATAAGGAATGCTACGGTAACAACCAATATCGCCAATATATTCAGTCCAAGCATTCACATGTACACCAGCCATTTATTCACCTTTTGGGTTGCAAATTGAAAATACAAAATATGCTTCAATATTAAAACTCAAAGACCATTCATATACATTATTTTTGCTAGCAGTATTATCACCATCAATTTCACTGGACCAGTGTACACATTGGCATTTTGCACGACTCCTGTACTACCACAAGAAGTCAGAATACCTTCCCAATTTCTTGCTGTAATAATGTCACGAATCACTTTATCACTGTATGCACGACTTCTTGGATAAAACTGAAACACTAACATACTACCCCGACTCAACTTACATTGACATGCTTGTAACACACCTCCTTCAGTGTCGCCCAAATCATTATCTATTCTATTTTTTATTAATTTAAACAAAATGAAGCACCTTGCAAAAAATTATCAGGTTGCACCTTATCATCTTCTGTATACATGGCAGTACCTAGAGCTATGGACTGCTGCCGCGGAATGTGCATACCCATGTTAAATGCGGACCGAGTAGGTTGTAAGTTGTTAGTAGTGCGGACATAAAGATCTCGGATTTTTCTGGAGTTATTTTTTTATGTATGTTTTAATCTTATTCTAAGGCAGGTTAATTATTGTGTTGCGTGTTTCATTTCGTATCTCGTAATTTGATTAGGTATTCAAATTTAAATTGTTTGTTTTTCCTTATTAGGTATTACAATATATCGCAAGTGAAGTGGTTCTTCATGGTATTATAGTAACAAGGTTATTCGTAACCAATTTACCTATTAATTATGATATTGATAAAGAAGATAAGTCAAGGCGCATTAAAGTTATTGATGCAGAAGAGTTATATTTTGTTGTCATTTATGTTTCGGTTCCGACTTCAAGGTATTACTGCCAAAGCTGGAAGTGAAATTTTGGACTTTTGTGTCTCCAGGAAAGCTTATAACGCCACGGATCCTTCAGCCAAGTATTTGAATGATATTGACCCATGTTATATAATTTATTGGAACAATGTTTCTGTTCATGAAAATGTTGTTAATTAAACTGCTCTTATTAGCATGTACTCTACACCTGTACTGTTCTCTCGTAAGAGGGTTAAGATAGAGATTGGCGATCGAATTTGGTTGTACCGAAAATTGGTTGGCACTACTTTAATATGCATGTCCTTGGACACATTGAGGTTATGTTTAATCCTTTCATGGTACTTGGTTTTGGACCTCATGATAAAGAGGGTTTTCATGTGGAAATTAAATGGGAAATAACTTAAGGGCGCCAGCTCAGCGAGCATGGGGTGTAGATGGGCCTCCCCTGGCAGTCCTCCATCCTGGTGATGCTGGTACAAAGATGGTGATGTTGATTCCAATGCTAGTATAAGTGCCTGGGCTAACATGAGGTGTTGACCCCTCGTCCATGCCGATTACAATTGTCGTTACTCTGTCGAATGAAATCCATAAGGCCTAGGCTAGTGAGGTTTGTCTGCCTCCCTCAAATCATTCTCACTTCTATAGAGACTGTTACAGATCATCTCCGACACCTTAATTAATTATACTTGTAGTTGATGAGAAATGGGTAAACTGCCATTAAGTGGCTGACGAAATAATAAATGCACATTCTATGTAACACTTTTTTATTTTGTGAACCTTCACATGAAGCACTCACATAAATATAACCTCACTATAGTAAGGGGTACTCTAGAACTGCAAAAATGGTTACAAGTACATGAACTTAAGATTAATTACACCCCGGTCATATACAAGATGATCGGGATGTGAGACGGTGCACTCCCAGGATTGAAAACAACAAAATGTTACTGTAATGAATTAAAATCATGGTAAATTACATGTTTGGCACGAAGACGATGAGTGTCCGGGGAGGACGCATGCGCATAACCACCTCACCTGAGTATGAGAATATTTTTCTGTCTCACATGGTGGTGGGTTGCCTGCTCACTGACTGCAGGTCCCACATATGTCAAGCGATGTATTAATTTTATTTTATACGTAATATTAAATGAAATGGTATGGGTGAACATGACCTTAGGGTGGAGGTGAAACATAATTACATTCATACTGCTACTGCAACATATTGGACGATACAAAAGCGATTCACCTCGCATACCCCTTAGAACCTATACATCTGCCACATTCAGCATCCGCTGAATCGGCCACCAGTCGCCAGTCAGGACGTCAGCGAATCAGAGAAATACACCTTGTAGCAACCTCCAACTCACCTCAACATGTCTGAAACCAAACAGAGTCCACATGATGAACCCCAGGTTTCAATACCTGGGAATTTATTTCTCGATATGGTCGAGAAATACTCAGTGGCCCCTTCTCTGGAAACAGACATACATGTGATCCACAGTGCCCACAGCACAAGACAATTCCATTATTACTGCCTGAGATGGGAGGATGTACCCAGGTATATGGACGGTCTAAGAGTACCTCTGTACTACCTGCAGCGACCGATCGCTAGCCAGATGTAATTGGCTGAAATCCGAAGGACAAGGAATATATACCATCCACTGCATCACGTGTGCTGCAGAATTCCACCTTCTATTTATAGGTTGGCCGGACGAGTGGGTCACTCGTTATGGCCAGGTATATCACTGTGAGGTATGCCAGCATCACTTGTTTCACAGAGCAGGCATTCTAGGAAAGAGACACAGTTTCACAATGTCAGTAACTACCACTGGGTTTCTCTTACCCGAGTTCAGCATCCGCCCACACAAAGACATGTACACTTTCCTAGAGGAATGTGAGAGGGAATTCAAAGATCAGAACATATGCCAGAAACAATGTATAGCTAAAATCCAACTTCAGTTAAAAGAAAAAGCCAAATAATGGTGGACCAGGTATGGGGAATTCTTAATAAATTGGGGCCACCTGAGGGATCGCCTCGCAGCCCGATTCACTGGGGAAGAGGCGCTGGCTCAGCTTATATCGGATTTCCATGCCAGAGTCCATAGTTTGGAGGAATAAGCCGAAATTTATATTCGCCGAAAAGTACAGATGCATTGGCGAATATACCCCGACGAAAGTGAGGAAATTGCGTGTGTAATACATTACTGACTCTGTTCCCCTCTTTTGCAATTTGCTATTAAGCATGAAGCCACAAACCATGTATGGACTTGTCAGCCGGGAAAGGGAGGTTGAAAATAATATTATAGAGTAGGCGCTCTTAGACCGACTGGCACATGGCACTGCCAAGGTGGTCACCCCAAACCCTCTTTTGGAGTGACAAGCCGACCACGTCCAGCCCCTTCCTCCCATACAGCAGGGAGTATGCAGGTCGCTCTCTCTTCTCACTGCCCCTCTTCCTCCTAGCTGGGACCCTCTGGTTATGGATCCCAGCAGGAATTACCCCTCCCAACAGGAACAGAGAAGCGAAAGAACGAACACCCGAGCACATTTACACATTACGGGGCTAGCCCAGGTGGCCGAGGCCAGGTCCAGGCTCCAGGCACTGGGCACTGAGCACTTTTCACCGAATGAACTCTTGTTGCAGGTTCACATCAATGATAAAAATACCATGGTCCTGCTGGATACAACCGCCACGAGCAATTTTTTTAGAAGTGACCTACTTTCACGGCATCAGCGAGCCAGTCTGGCCTCCATGGGACAAACTGTCCTCATGGCACACCCCAAGGTAAGACAAAAGCTAAGTGGTGAGATAACCCTACTGATATGGGTTCACCATATTACAGTTAGGGTCAACTTCCTAGTTGCCTATAACCTGGGTGGGAAGATGATTTTGGGGCTACCATGGTTGCAGTCAAACCACTACATAATGAACTGCTGGTAACGACACACCCTCCTAAGGAAGGATAGGAGTTTGGTGGTCGATTGGGAAGGGAGCCTAATGAAGGCTACCCCCTCTCCTGCTCCAGTCTGCCTCATCCAAACTCCAGGTGAAAATAGCCCCTAAACCCCAGAGTCACTCGCGAAAAATAAGCTGTAACCTCAAACCTCCACCTACCCTCACTACACAACAAAAGAAAACTCGCAGTCAGGTTCGACGAGCCCGACAACAGACAAAAAATCAACATCCTCGAACCATGCCCCGAGGCACAACATGTGTGTCAGAGCATCATATCCACCCGGACCGTGCCTTCGACACCCTGTCTTTATCAGGTTTTCTTCGGGGAACCCCCAGTCCTGGATAGTCCGAGGGACATGTCGGTCAGAACACTGCCCTCGGCGCCCAACTCCGATGGCCAACAGACATCAGCCAGTCATGGTGGGATGTGCTCGTTGAAACCTAACATTTTTCAGGCATTATGGGGAGGCCCTCAATACAGAGAGGTCTTGCCAAAGGTCACATGATCCAACCAACCGACAGTAGCATAGAGGAGGAAGGTCCACCCCGGACCCTTCCAACTACCTCGTCTCCCATTAAGTCACATTAATAACAGAGGTTATACAACCCTCGACAGGCCACTGAGGCTGAGGATCATGGGAACACCTGCCCTCTGTGAAAATTTTGTCGGTCGACACAATCCCCAAGGGTGCCGCCGATGGAAAGACAACCCCAGCTAATGGTGCAGTTGTCTCTTGCGTTCCTTTTTTGTACAGGATAAGGACCACATTGTAGATCAGGACCTGGACATATCCGAATTGCTGTTACCTCCAGGATCGGTACCACCCACGCTCCCTCCAGTAAATATGGGGCCAACTGTGGACCAACTGGATTTTGCCACAGCTGAACCACCGCTATCCTCCACAGGACCAGAGATCCCTGGTCAGCCACTTCACCGACTGCCCAGGACAGAGATGGCAATTTACAACACGGCAGCATGGGCAGAGACGTCAGATGTACCTCAGCCCCCGACCATCATATCCAGTACAATAGATATAATGCCAGCAATGAATGCGAATGGGACCACAGACGGTGCATCCTCCGTGCTCCCGAAAATGGCCAAAATAATACCAATTGCAGACATTTGTGCCTGCATTCGCTCGAGATGGACGCTCATAGACAGCGAGTCAACCCAGAAACTCAAATAGGTAGAACCACCTATGGAAACTTCCAATGCAACTACTTCACCACCAGTCCGGAGGGACACCAGTAAATCAGGCATCTAGCTACTGCCACCTATAATTGCGATAGACGACACCAGTGCAGATCGAGCAGTGGATCGCCAACCAAAACCAGAGACGAAAGCTATCCAGGAGCAAAGTGTTCCAACCAGCTTACAAGTGCACGCCGACTGCACACCTACTTTACTACAGGGCATGAACCGAGACTCCAGCTCCCAGAGGAGGGACATGCCGGCATGCTCCAATCTGCCTCCCTCACTTGTGGGGGCAATATCGCGAGACCCTATGGCAGCACCCACAACGTTACCGGTGGCCAGTACTGCCGAACCAGCCACCAAAGAAGAGAGGCCGGCAACAAGCTAAGAGGCCGCATAAAAGACACCACCACCATTAATACCAGCAACAAGTAAGTGCCTACAGACAATTAGTGCTTTTACTTCAGTGGTTATGTATGTGTCATTGTACAGTTGCATCAACAATCTAACTTCCTCGTGGCAAATAGTTGCCACCAACTCAAAAACTGTTGCGATTGTATAGATGACTAGAGGAGAACTGTATTCTGGATACAACCCCTAGTGACCATGTGTAGATGCAGTACACTCCGATACAGTGGCTGACTCTATGCGATGTGCGTGGGAAACGAACACTCGCCACAATGACGTAATACGATGTATCCAGAAGCCAATGCACGAATGACAGGACATTCCACATCCGAAGATAACCTCCAGTCAGAAGATAATGAACAGTAAGATCATAGCTAAATTGTATAAATAACTAGTAATGTAGTAATTATTCATGCTCCATTATTTTGCACATGGTTAATTATTTGATTATTTCTCCCTGTTCTTTGCGAGTGGGACACAAATTGCTTTCCTCAGTGCCCGAGATGTGCCAGCTTGATTGCCAATTTTTTTCCAAACCATATTGTCAAAATAATTGTTAAGAGTAAAACCTGCCTTCTGCAAGCTTGTGAAATGGCACGTAAATATTTAAGAAAGCCTGTGATGCCTCACACAAAGGGATGAGAAACACACACTTAAAATTCCACGAGCTGTAAACTTGATTCTTTTTCTTTCTCTACCCCAGCCATCCCCCCTCTGCAAAGGAAGTAACGGACCCCACTGGCAGCCAGCTGATGTCCAAGATGCCTCTTATGACTCCAAGATGTGGATAAGGGAAAGTGAAGAGAAGCGAAGAGGAATAACGAGATTACCGAGCAGAGAGAGACAGAGATTGTCCCAGTGCTGGCTGACTGAAACTAGATGCCAAAACGCTGAGCGAACACAGATAACACGCCACCCACCCGAGCCGCTGCTCACAGAGCAGTAGCTGCTACAGAAGTCAGCAGAGAGGCGAGGTGCCTAGACCAATATTGCCGAAAGGTAAAAATTCTACTTTTATACTCCAAGATGGTTCTCCGTCGAAACTGAAGGATGAGGGGTGAGTGATTGATATGTGACACATTTCTGGGCGTCCAGAAAGCACTCTCTATGCTACGACTGTATCCCATCTAGGAAAGAATTTATCATTATGGGCCAGTTACACCATTCTTAAAACAGTAATTGAGGCAGAACACGTGGCTACTGGGTACTTTGGAAACCCCCAACTGATACTACAGACGTGTAATCCAAGATTTTTCTATCTCTCGCCATGCAGCCACAAGCCATCACTCCCCTCTCCACTCCCAAAGAAGATGGCTATTTCTACAGGATTGACAGCGCACCTCCAGGACGGTTGCGGTATATCACCATCGGGCTGCTGGAGAGCAGCACAGCTCGCTGGAGCATCACGGACTCCATGAGCATGTGGCAAAGAAAAGATATGTCAACTCCTCTGCGCCAAGCAGATAAGTTATGCAGGCACCCATGTGTGACATAAGAAAGACCAGCCCCCCTGGAGGGGGGACCAGCTTACCCCTTAACCCTTCTGAGGATCAACAAGCTCAAAAATTAAGTATAAATAGGTCATCCAAACAGAACCTCAGGGCAGTCTGCTGCATCTCCCTGCTGTAATTGGCTGGAGGTGTCTGCTAAGGATAATTGCTAGCCTAGTCCCCCGTTGTAATAGCCAGGGAACTGAACAAGTTAATTTAGTCTTAGAACCCTTCTTCCCTGTTGGTAGCCAGCAACTTCTAGAGGGTCCTTGACAGTCGACAGCTGCCAACAGCTCCAAAGATCCTGCCAGCAGTCAGAGGGTCACCACCTCTTCGGCTACCTCCAGCTCCAGAGGCCTTTGGATGCCGACGACACCAGTAGGTACTGCCAATGCCTCTTCCATTGACCTTCCTCTTATCCTTGGTAAGCTTTCCTCAGGGTATCCATCTGGTCATGACGACAGCCACACCATTTCTTCAGCCCTCTTCTGGAGCCGAATTCCCAGAAATTAGGCTCCTTCAGAACATAGATTTAATAGGAAAACATAATTTTAATTGCTCCTTTCTTTTTTACTACTCCAGCCTTAACACACATTCACATAACTATTTGCTATCAGGGTGCCTTCCCCTAATCATAATACCCACAATGTTGCTTGCAATCTATGGGTGCATTTTGTTGCTGGAGCCAGACTGGCCCAACATTACGGTTTACCTTATTTCGAGTGTCACCAAGAACTCCATGTGGGTTGATGTCTGGTTGATTTTGATGGCCAGTTTTATCTTCCCTTCCACCTCAACAAGGCAGTCAGGCTGGGGCATCTGTACTTACCATCCCGGGGTGCTATGGGGGATCTTTGGTAGGGTTGAATAGGTTACTTCTAACCAAGTTTCCGGTGACTGCCGTGTTGATCACGGAAGCGGAAATTTGTTGGTTTACCCTCACCTTAATACGGGGAGCATTCGGAGTGCAGGGCCCCTCTACTAACACCTGTAGCATGATGTTGGGCCTGCCATTCATTTTCTCCATAGCCTGGATATAAGGTAATGGGGGGAGATTGGCTTTCTTCGCTCGTACTCCCTTCTTTTGTTACCAACCAGCACCACTTGCTGCTTCGCTTTCTTTTGTCACTTGCCCATTTTGTTATGCTCCAAGGCCGTCTGCTCCCAGTATTTTCTATCTCTCTCTCTCCCTCTCTCTCTCTCTCTCTCTCTCCTTGGATGCCCCACTAGTTTTTCTACTGACTCTGGCCTGGAAATTTGTAGAAAATTACGTTGCTTCGGAAGCAGCATACACATTGCACTGCATACACAACTTTCCTATTTTCCTTCGGGAAATATCCTGTGGTATATTTGCACTTTATTCCTAATGGAGATTTCGGCCTCCTACTTGGTGGCGTGGGTTCGACTGTTTAACTCTGTTGTTAAGTGTGCCAATACTTCCTCGCCTGAGAACTGGGTGACAAGGAATGAACAAAGTTGCTTCCATTCGCCAATGAAATCCCCGTATTTGTTCCACCAGTTGAGCGCCTTCCCAACTGTTTCTGGGTTTTAACGACCCATTGTTTAGCCAGAACTTCGTTTTCCTTAAACTCCCTCTAGCATTCCTATGTGAATGTTGCCGGGTCCTCGTGGGGTCTTCCTGCAAATTCTGGAAGTTGGTGCCTGTCACTACCCTCGGTGGACATCGTGCTGTGGTGAGTGCCAGGATTATTTGATCTGTATTCTTCTGCACGTCAAAAAACCTCACACCTGTATACTAAGCCAGCTTTCGTGATTCTTTCATTTGGCCAACCTATACATACATGATGAAATGTTTACACACATACAATACATCCTACAATGTCAATCCCTTGCCCAGGGCAAGTGAGCCAGCTACATTAAACAGTCTGGTGGGTATGGCATTCATTACAATGGTATTCCAACCTGTCTGTATAATGGGACTCGTCATTCCACCCCAAGCATAGGTAGCGGAATCAGTTTTGGCAATGTGCGCAACTGATGAAGTTAACACCAGCTTTGGGGAATGTGGGTATATTACACCTTTCAGCTGGGTTGTCACTGGTTTCTTCCATTGCAGTAGTGATTTCACCTTGGTCAGCAAGACTCGAATTTGATTCGGACCTGTTGGTTAGTTACTATTGAGCGCCATGGGGTGTTTAAAGACCCCCCCCCCCCAAGTCTGGCTGATTTTTCGTTTGACTCCCAGCTAGATTAATAGGTTCTCGGTGTTGTGCTGACCTGGTTCTGCTTTATCAACTATTTAACAAAGTCCTGTGGCCCCATGTTGGTTCTACGAAAACTCTTGATGCGTGATGTCGGGTGACTGACGATGACATATTTGGTTGGGCAAGGAGTTAGTGTGTCGGTCAGAGACACTGGCGATATGACTGGGCTGACTTTATTGGCTGCTTACCGAACCCTGGTCAGTATATAAACTGGGACATTTGGGTTGATGGCATGCCACAATGTCTGGCATGAGCTTAACTGTTTTTCGTACTACTAGCTTTCATATAGCCACTGGTTTACCTTTATTGGGCATGTCCCGGGTAGCTCGTGACTTGACTGTGGTCGTTGCTGGTACTGGTTGGAATTCATGCCTAGTCCGTAGGCGAAGGTGGTGCTGCGGCTGGTGGTGCTGGTGGAAGCCTGCGGAGGGCTGCTGGTTCTGCTGGGTCGGAACCAAGGGTTGTCGATTCCCAGCGGTACTGGAAATCCTGGGCGCAATCTCTCGACGATAGGGTATGGCTCGCTGGTAGCTTTGTGGTGTGGCTGAAAGAGGAAGCTGGAGGGAACTGGGAGGTGAACCCTCTCCAGTTAGTGGGTGTCTTGAGCCCATTCCTAGCGGGTTAATCTGTAGAGGGCAGTTGGCACTGGGTCACAGTTCACGCTACACTCGGAAACAGTAGTTGCCCTCTTCACTCTTTACTTCGCACTACACCTACATGGGTATTGCATAGAGGTAGGAACTAAGGTCTGCCACGCTATGGAAGAGCAGGTGACGAAGATTCCTAGCCAGGTGTAAAGCTTGTTGGGACCATGCTAACAAGAGTTTGACCCGTTTACACCAACTGCCGAATTTCAATGTGGTCGTTGGAGTGGTGGATTACTCTGAATTCCTGATAGTGATATGGTCCAAAAGTGGGCAGACCTCCGGAACCAGTATTATCACTCCTTCCAGCGAAAATAAGAATGCTGTGGATATCGTTTATTTGCTGGGCTGGCTGACTAGTCGCCTCATGTATTGAGTTTCTAATTGTTGTGGTTCTACTGTACATGTGCACCAGGTATATTGCCGTTCCTGCTCCACAATATTGGTTGCCGTCTAATGTGTGTGTGAAAGATGTATGTGAGCCCTGATAAGGGAGCCCGCAGTCCTAATCGAAGTTCGGAAAAGAAAGTTTCAAATAACATGGTCTCCTACTTTTCATTGGTGGGCCAATGTCTATTTGGGATTTAAGTCACAGTCGCCCTTGAAATGAATACTCAGAGGTTAGTTAAGATCACGTGTTGATTCCTATGAGGAATAAACATGGTTGCCATTACTAACTCATAATTAAAATTAACAGAAATGGAGGTAAACTACGGCAATACCAGGTGAAGGGGACCTGGGTCTGAACTAGACAATAGCAGATGCGGCTATGTTACTATTACACTAACTGATCCCATCTAATTCTAATCCTATTGTCCAGAAAGGACTCAGATGTCACTACCATAGTGGTAGTGAGTGTTAAGAGGGATGAAGACTTCTTCGGGGTTGAAGGTCTGTAAGATCTTCTGAAGGAGGGGGGGGGGCCCTTCGTGAGGAAGGCAGTTGTAACAGAGAGCTCCATCACACCATGCGGTTGAGCTAACTGTCGAGAATCATCTGACATTTATGGGTAGTGTGCTTGCCTATGTCGACGGCTGGCTGTGGGCCCTTAACTCGATATTACACGATACCAGATTCCGTAAAAGTTTGTACAAGGTCAACCATAGTGGCCGGTATACGGGCTAGTGTGGCACCTGTCATGGCATTTCCCGCCTTGTGCTGGCAGATTTCGTACCAGGTTTGGTAATTGGACACATCATATTTTTTCGCAGCAGGTTCCGCACCGGCTTTCGTACCTGGCCAATCACATAGCAGTTTCAGAGCATACGGCGCTCCCTGTAGCTACTACTTGAAACGAGTTGATGTAGAGACAGAAAAGGATGCCTCCTTGATTATACATCGGCGAGGTTGAAACTCTTTCAAATAGTTTTAAAATACGACAACGACGAAAAATGTTGGCGATGACAACTTTTAATTGCTGTTTAGAACCGTCTTAAATACTTAAAACATTAACTACTGCATGAAAAACTTAATTTAAAAAAATGTGGTATCTACAATATGTAAACTCAACAGCTGATGTGCGAATTGGCGGTACAGTGGTAAAGTTGCGGTATCCAAGAGCAGCATGTAAGTTTTGGGCATAAGTTCGAAACTCTATCTGAACAAAATTATTTTAATTATTAAATTTTACATGCGGATAATATCCCGGTACAAATAGAAAAAATTGTATTTTCAAACCGGTCAGTAATGTTCGTCAAAATTAAAAACAACACACTCGTACTCTAGTGACTGCATGTCATTTTCAAGAAAACGAATAAAACTATAATAGTAAGCAAATAATTGATCTAAAAGGCGATAAGTAATATAAATATTAAGATATACTAGCTAGTACTTTTATACGCCAACACAAGCTACTAACTGGTAGCAGTTATAAGAATGGGGTTCATATTTAATACAAACCACAAACTGCGCACCCACCGAGGGTTCCAAATGCTAGTATGCACACTGCTGTCGTGTAATATGAATATTCCATGGCAGCTCATATAGCGGCTGGTATAATGGCTCATTCACAAGGCGTTACACAAGCTTGTACAAGAACCAAGTACGGCTGCAGGTATTGTGTAATATTGGTAGTAGCAGCGAGGGCCACCATCACTCGGGGGAGACTTCAACCAGGCTTCCTCTGATTTGCGGGGTTGCGTCGGCAACGCGAGCTCAGGCGCAGGGTTGGGCCGCTTGGCTTATTTATAACACACGTGAGGGGTGGCATGATGTATGATGTAAAGGTGAAGATCGTCTTGACTGCCATGTCCATGGGTGCCCCTTGCCTAGGGATGTGCTGGTAAGCTCTAGTAGCAAGTCGTCCAGTGTTCAAAACCCACCTGGAGTGACTTGATGGCATATATATATATGCCATACATTAACTCTGTATTTTTAGATCATTGTTCTATCTATGGAGTTCATGTTACTCAACCTACTATATATCCATTTTTTTTAAATCTTGAATGCTGGTTCCAAATATTGGTGTAGTAATGTTTTTTTTTTAATTAACTGTTTATGACTAAACAGTTTAATGTATTTAAATAAATTTCCATTTACATAACATCAGATTTGTAGTATAGGCACTCGATTTGTAACTTCCAGCATGATTACATGATCTTGATTGTGACTCTATTCACTGCCACAATAGTTTCAAAACTTATCATACCCCCACAGTCGCATTTGTAAGTAAACAAGTCGTATCAAGTGGACATCAATAGTTATGTTCCGAGCTAAATTAATATGGATCAATAAACTTCCATTGCAAGATAAATTACTTGAATAATCATCTTGCACACATTGTACACATGACTGAGATTCTGTTTGATTTTGGAGTTATAATAATGGGCATTGTTAAAACCATTTTGTGTGCTGATATCAAGTTTCTTTTTATGAAAATTCTTACTCTCTTATACATATAATCAGATAACACCTCAAAATATGGCACAACCAACTGGTACGCAGAAACACAGAAATACGTTGAATTTACCAGTGGTCTATTTTTATTAACTTATTTGCTGATTTCCGTTCATGAACACCACTAAAGTAATTTGATTAATGACTCCCACATCTTTCAGCCACAACATCGCTGCCCAAAGCAGCCTGCGAGAGAAAGTGGCTTCATGAAAGTCAGAAAACTGCACTACCGTCAGGAAGCGACCCTTTACAGGTACAGCAGCAGCTCTGCTGTGGAGAGCAGCCGACCCAAACACAGCCTGGTTGTACATGGTCTGAGAGGGGTGTGGAACAAACACAACCGAGACACTCTGTTTGCTATCATCACTGCCTACACTAGTGCACAGGTAACCTGACTGACCTCTCCTACTTGTTGGCCACCAGAGTGCAGTAGTACTTCTGTTTGCAGTATTGTTGTCTTATAATTGCCACTGGATGACCGTTTTGGAGTTCACATAAATCCATTTTATATTAACAGTTTTTTTTTTAATATTGTACCTATTAATTTTGTTGAAAATCATTAAAAAATAATTTTTTAATCTAGTATGGCCTGCAAGTTGTACTGTCAATGTAAATGTGTCAACTGTAGTTCGTCATCCCTTCCTAAAATATTGTTATAGCCTGACAAGCCTTGAAGTAGAAAATTCTGGTGGTATTGTCCTGGTCATTATTTAATCTTGTTTTTTCACACAATTAATAAGTAATGTGGCAATTTAAACTTTTACAACTTTTAGTTACAGAAACAAGTAGTAGGGTTTAGTTCACTTTGGTGCAAGAGGAGATAGGGGAGAGGCGCATTGCTACCATCTTGGATTACAGACTACCTGCTGTCATTTTGGTCACACGACCGCCATCTTGGATTCCGCCATATTGGTTGTCAGTATGCTCCCATCTTTGTAGCTTGTACACCGCCATCTTGGACCTGCCATTTTGGTAGCCAATATGTCGCCATCTCGGTGCCGCCATTTTTTTGCACTTCATTCTCTATCATTCTGTGTCATCTCTCTTACATTCCGAGGGTTTTCTCCGAGTGCTCCATTTTTCTCCTTCCCTCTTTCCTTCCTCTCTTTCTTTCTCTCTTGTCTCTCACGTTCACTCCACCAATTACTCACTGTTTTTGGACTGCCATCTTGGGTTTTTCATTTGTCATTTGTTTCCTCCCACATATTTGTTTGCAATTGGTTGTTGCTAGGGGGCGCACAAATCGGTCAACTGATTACTCACCTTAGTATGTCTGCCACATTTGTGTATGGAGATGTCTGTTAGAGGCGCTGGTGTCGTTCAACTGCCATCTTGGATCTAGAGTTAGCAGCTCAGGGCACTGCTTTGTTTAGAGCTCAAAATACAATTTGGAGGTGTGCAGGATCGAACTGCCGAACCTTGGGTCGCCATATTGATGTCTTAGACCACTCGGCTATTGGGACGTTTGCTGGGACAAGGGTTCATAATAAGTATATAGATTGTGTATGTGGATGAATAAATATTTTGTAGCGTATTTTTTTGCCTTCATTAAAGACATATATTTTTCTTAAGTTTTACTATTTAAGTATTTATATACAGTAGTGTGACCATAATGTCCATCATTTATATGGTTTAAAACAAATATTAATACAATCACTCCTCTAAGATAGGTGCTGGTTTAGTATTTTTAAGCCATTTAAATATTTCTGTACTTCGAGAACTATTTAAATAAATAATAATTGGGTAACAAACAAAGTTATCATGAACATTTATATAGTTACCCTTTTGAATAGCAATTAGTTACTAGTACTTAGCTGTAATGGTACATATTCGTTGTAACAGCACTGTAGCCTGTATTCCATCACAATTCTTTTTGTTGTCTCCCAATACACCAGGAACTGGGTGAAGAACACAAGGCTCCCGTAAAAGCTGGAAGACTAGTTGGCCACATCAAAAACCTGTGAAGTCTGTAGATCTCCCGTAGACCTGACAAGCTGGCTGACATCAACTCCTGGCTGACGAAAATATTTACAGCATTCCCTTGTTGCGATACTATTTAGATCAGAATTCATACTTCAAATACACAGAATAATAGTTTATTATAAATTAAGGGCTCAGCAATGCTTCCTCATGACTCCTCGACAGCAGTTCAAGGTTCATTTTTCTTAACAGTATTTTTTTTCTGTTCATTACTAGCAAAATCTTCCTAACAATGAAAACAAAATGTCCATATCAGACAAAATTTCCAAGTTTCCGTATTATGATTGGCACGGATAGTGTCGCTCCTTTTTCAAGTACACAAGTAGTTTCTTTTCAAACAATGTACCACAGATAATTATATAGTTCGTTAAACATTGGTTCTCAGTATTAAAGTTATCTCCAATAATTATCATAAACATATTTTGGAAACAGTTTCGCTGACAAGGAGAAAGTTAGCAAAATGGAAATATTCACATAAACTAAAGTTCTTTTAGTAATGCAATTAGACTGGTAACACGTAATTTCAAATATTAATTTGAATTGCTTAGTTGGCGAGAAATTACACAAAATAAATATAATTAACATTCCTTAATTTGCTGATACAGGTAAACCAAACATATGTAAATTCCGAGATTCTACAAGGCTAATAATTTATTAAGCTTTTTCACAATGCCAGCAATAAGTATTTCAATTATTTTCTTATATTTTTAATTTAATATTGTCATAGCTACTTTTAAAGAATTTTTCATATAGTCGTTATTATTTATTAAGTTTTTTTTTTACTATCCCGGCCCTAAATATTTTCCACTGAACTTAGAAAAACGTTATGCCCTATGTTGAACATGGAATATTCCCTACCCTTAAGTAAGACATACCACTAATGCTAGGACTTGTAGATTTTTTCCCACAATCCCTTAATCATAAACCTTCCCTTAATCATATATAACAGTTCTATAAAAAATAAAGAAACACATAGCGTGTAATGTTTATTTACAAATATGAATCAAGTAATTCAGAAACACTATATGATAGTTAAACTATCTATTTATAGAAAATAAATATTATGTTACTTTAATAATGGAAAAAAAAATATATATATATATATTCGCAAACAATAACGAAGTATATAAAACTACCCCGCCACCAATTAACCCCATTAATATATTATCCCGAGTATGCTTTGTCCACTTCCTTAAAATGGGATTTTAAACCATAAAAGGTGGGGAAACTTTTGCCTGTTCTGTACAAAATAATGTTTATAAACTTTTGGCTGTGGACGTGTAAACCCTAAAAATATCTAGGTATGAATGAAATACTGCCAGTTGTATTTAATGGTCGCCCACTATTAAAAATGTTATAATACTAATATTAAACACAGCTTAAGGAAAAAATCAGCTGTTTTACAACCGAGCTGTGTTGTGAAAACATCGCTCAAAATGCTGAATGGGGTTTATTTGTATTTGTGGATGCTATTATAGAGTAAAGCTGTTTTGAAAATATCTATTTAATAGGCAGGAAACAGAAAAAAAATACGTTGCAGGCGGAAGAATAATTCCCATGGTTCTCCAACTGACTGGTACATAAAATATATTATATGAAAGTTTAATTACGCATTACGTAAAGATGCAAGCTAAAGGTATTGTATTTGTTGTCGGTTGACGACAAGCCTTAGCTAGCTCGTTTGAACAGTTCTTAGCATCGTGGAGTGTGAGCACAAATATTCATCACTGTACCAATGCGGACTGAAGTAGGACGGTGGCAAGATTCCATACTACCAAACGGAAAACATGCTGCGTGACTTGCTGATGCAGTATCCATAAGAATTAGTTTTCAGGGGGCGGGGGGGGGGGGGGGTCGGCAGAATAAATGGCTTAGTGACTTTTGCAAAATAGTAGTTTAAATCATTTATGTGCAGTGCGAGTATGGCTGTCCTTTACTGTGCAAACTGGCGAAACTAGACGACGACCAGCACCGACATGTCTGCAACAGGTCAGAACTTGACTGGACACACACGTGGAGGAATACACACATGCTGCGGAAAATAAATGGCGTGCCTCGTCCTTGGACTGTAAATCTGCTGCCTTCGACTATACATGATATCATTTGTCTCGAAGAAGAAGAATAAAAATAATTATTCTTTTTACTTATTATGTGTATTGCATTATCTGTAAATATAAACTGTAATAAGAAAATGGCATTTTATTTCTAAGGTATACCTTTAGAAAATATTTTTAAAAAGATAGAACATACTTAATATTTTTAAAATTAAAAAAAATTCAATGATCTTACTTGGTCTGACGACTATGGTGGTGGTTAGGTTGAGTGAAGTGGATGTCGAGTAAACATGAGAAATTAGTTAATAAATGAAAAATATTCTTAAGTCTGGGATAATAAAGAAAATGATGTGTAAGTTAGGAATAAAAATATAAAAAAATAAGTCTAGGATAGTCAAAAAAATACGTAAATAACAAATGTGATAAAAATACATAAATTGTAAAACTTAAAATGCAATGTCTTTAATAAAAAAATAACCACAACAAAATATTTATTCATCCACATACAATTCACATGATATATACTTCTTATAAACCTGTGTCCGAGCGAATTTATCAATAGCCAAGTGGTCTAAGGCATCAATATGACGCCTCAAGGTTCGGCAGTTCGATCCCGCACACTTTCAGATGGTATTTCGAACTCTAAAAAAAGCAGTGCTCCTAGCAGTCATCCTTAGAACCAAATGGCAGCCAAATGACACCAGCGCCCCTAGCAGACATCTCTAGAACCCAGATGGCAGTCGAACGAAGATGAGCAATCAGTCGCGCGAGCGAGACACCAGCACTCCTAGCAAACATAAAAAAAATAAACAAATTTGGTAGTCAAAAAAGGTGAGTATGTTATAAATTTGATTTTAGTTTTAAGTTTACATGGTCAAAGATGAGCAAACATATATTAAAAGTTTTTATTTTACTTCTCATTCATAGCGCATAAACAACAGAGACAATAACAAACAATTTTGTTTTTTACAAGGAGAAAGTAATCACATGTTAATTTTAGTTCACCAACTCAACAGAGAATTTAGTCGACTGACTGGCACGCCCCCTACCATCTGCAGACGTAAACAAATATGGTGGACAGTAGCAAATGTCAAAAAATCCCAAGATGGTGGTCTAATAAATGTGAGTAATTGGCAGAGCGAATCTGAGAGACAAGAGAGAAAGAAATAGAGAAAGGAAAGAGAATGAGAGAAAAAATGGGTATACTTGGAGAAACTCCTCGGAACATTAGATAGACAACATAGAATGATAGAGCATGAAGTGGAAATTTAAAATGGTGGAACCAAGAGGGCAACATACTGGCTACCAAAATGGTGGGTCAAAGATGGTGGCATGCTAGCTACAAAACTGTGGCATACTGGCTACCAAAATGACAGAATCCAAGATGGAAGTTGAATGATCAGAATAATAGAGCAGGAAATATGGATTCTAAGATGGGGGCCATGCGCCCGTGCTTATCCCCCATACCTTCTTGCATCAGAAGGAACTAAACCCTACTACTGAAACACATTTGTCGATACTAACTACTTACCAACTTGTATCAAATATACTTGAAAATTCCTTTTCTTAATACGATTCTTATACAAGACTATGATATTTAATTATTTAATAAGTCGTTGGATTTGCATGATTTTGTGAGTTGCAAGGAGAGAAGACTAATGGATTATATTGATAAGTTATATTTTATGTTTACTTAAGTCCATGTGCATGGTAATATTTATTTTATTAGTCCTTAAAAGCAGCAGCTACAACAATTTTTGTTACAAAGTAATAAGAGTAATATAATTATTTTTAACATTTCATTATATGCTTAATATCATACACGTCAATGGTATTTTACGATATTTTGAATTACAATAATTGCTAATGTAACTATGGATATTCAGTTTTTAAATTATATTTGTCTTAAACCAATACATATGCAGTTGACATCGTGTAGTGGCTTAATTAAGGGTGAGAAGATATTTCATGGTTGGTCAGGTTTCAGGTTAAGGAAACTTCGGTGAGGATTGTAATTTACTTGTATAGACGCCAGGCGTCGCCGATGTTGATAGAGCTGGAAACTCTGCTGTTCTCGGGGTGCCACGGGCCGTTCACCCAGATATATATTTTCCTTCATTGATGTGTGAAGCCCCTGGTACTTCGTACTGAATATTTACCTGCAGTGTTTTAAAATGGTAGGCCTATTACAGGCTGACCTAAACGCATTAAATTATGTTATTGAGCCATTTTACTCACACTTGCACTGGTCATATGGAATATTAAACTTGGCTGGTTGTGATGGTCCCGTGCCCTGAAATGCCCTAATGCTCTACACTGAAATAATAAACTCTGTTACGAACACACACATATTTTCCATAGTAATTTGCATTACCTCTTCTCTGCGGAAGAAACTTTACATGTGGTAACGGGCTTGGCCCGTCGGTAGGGCTACACAGACACGAAAAGGCGCGAAGCCAGTCCAATGGATTAAATGTGGAAATTAATCATCCCCAGGCGATTTAAGTCCTGAAGAAGTAGGTGACATCTCTGGTGGCCAATAAAACAAAACCATTATAGGCTGTTCACTTTCAAAAGCCCCCTTATTTGGAATGAGAGTCAATAAATATATTTTATTTTAGCCTTATATGTTAACTTCCGAGTGCAGTGGAATATACACACTATGTTCATTACTTACATGGCAATATAATTTTTTTATGTGGTCGAAGTATAAAATATGGCTGAAAGGAATAAGTAACTAGGGCCTCAAAAGGGCTCACTTTGCCGTGAACAGCCTATACAGTAAATTAATAATAGCTATTGATAATCTACGTGGTTAGACACAAGCACTGTAGGCCACTGGAGTGCGTGGCGATACAGCCGTCCCTTACCGAGTCTCAGATGTTACTGACTCATTCCATGTGGCCCGTGAACCTCCCCAGACGGGTTTGCATGGCACATGGTAATTATTCTCTGACACACTTCGTATTGAAACTCTGAATACAATAACACTTCCAAAACAATGGTGCTATAAAATATTCTGCATTACTAATTAATAAAAACATACCCTTGCACAGCTTAAATGAATGAGGTGTGGATGAAACATGTGAATGAAAACACACCACACTTATAAACCAACATAAAAACAATAAAGTAACACTTAACAATAATTGGCAGGGGTGTTTCTCCAGTTCCCTTAATTAGGGATCAAAAGACGTGAGCCGTTGAACCCTGTGTGGAAGCCCTACTTTATGCACGCCTCACTACGACGCACTCCATTGCACTTCGTTGCACTACGTTGCACCCTGTAAACACCCCGCACTGTTTCCACTACGAAGCAATACACTGTAGAGTGTCGATGCATGCTGCGGCGATGTAGAGGCGCGCGGCCGAGCAAACTGTTTGGAGGCGAGGGACGTGAACACACATCACAGTTTCAAGTAATGTAGTCTTCAAAACAACTTGAGTGCCAAATTTCTACATAATGAACATTTATTATATCCAGCTACTTCCTTTGATTTTCATATGACTGAATTAAGAAGCAATGTGCATGAATGCTGTACATGTTCGACATTGTGCAGAATTTTCTTGTTACGGGTTTGTGGTCATAAGAGTTTGTATTGTGGAGATTGGCAGAATAGAATATGTGTACAATAGTAACCTTGAAAAAAAGTTGTAAACGTGTTATGAACGAGTTCTCTCGAACTCTAGTGTGTAGGCTAATTAGCAAGATGCGAATCAAGACATTATAGGTAGTGCAATGTGAAGGTTTATGTCCAGCAACTGCAGAGGAACTTGTCGAGAGATCTGCTGAGGAATTTTCAGCATAGCCCATCCTGTCAAAGTGCTGACAGCGTATCCGAGAGTGCAACCTCATCCCTTCCCAACAATCCACAGGTAACCGATTTGACTTACACCCTAGCTCAGGGAGGTAATATTTCTTTCCCAGCGTTTGTAATACATTTCCATAATTCATAAATAAGGTTGGTTCTTTAGGTAGAAAATGTAAATGTGATATGAAGTTTGACTACAATGCTGTTCTTATGGTATTGAGAAAGTTCTACATAAAGTTAGAATCATTATCTTCATCATTGTGCATACATAATTCCAGATGCTGTATGTATTTAGTTTTAAATCAGTCCTGATTGATTATTGTAAGGCAATTTTTTAATAATTTATACATCTTTAGTCTAATTAAACAATAAATGAGCTTGAAAGTTCTGGTGATCATGGCATGTGAGGAAGTTTTTAATCCGAAAACTTTTGAGGTGACACACACTTGTTACAAATGGATTGCTTCCAAACTGTGGCTGACTAAAACCGTGATGCTATTATTAAAGCTGTATTTAAATCACTAAAAACCTAACATAGGAAACAAAACAAATTTTGGGTTACTATAAATACTTATACTTATAATTAAGTAGTGTTTTTCAAGTGTGTTGATGGCGCAGTAAAATTGTATTGCTTTTGTCATAAGTTATATCAGTTAACTGTTGTGGGCGGGACTGTAATCTGTATGTTGCATAAATAAATATTGTAGGTCAATGTTGTTGTGTGCAGAAATTATTGTTATGTCTAGGGAAACTCTTGTCTGTATGTTGCATAAAAAAAGTGTTATGTTGCATAAAGGAAACTTGTACGTCAATGTAGTTGTGTGCAGGGATCATCGTTACGTCTAGAGAATCTGTAATCTGTATGTTGCATAAAGAAATCTAGTAGGCCACTGTAGTCGTGTGCAGGAATCACAGTTATGTCTAGAGAAGAGAGGAAAGTAGTTTTGTGTTGGTACCCTGGTATGAGCACCAGGGGGATAAGCAGCCAAGATGGCGGTGTGTTTGTAGATTGTGAAGTGTGTGAATAAAATGATCATGCATCAAGATATGTCGTGCTACTTAGTAATTTTTTCCGAACATAACACTTGTGTGACACACAATCACTCATGTTATTTATAAAAATGTGTCGAGGAATCAAGGGTTCCTGTACGTCACTTCACTACATGAAGTCGAATGCATCATTGCATGAAGCATGTTTTTTTTTGGATTAGTATGATTATAACTTGTAAAACTTTTGGATGAAACACATTTTTTCTGTAAAAGATTTTAAGAATCATTGAATCAAATACTTATGGCTACCTAAAAAAAAGTATAAAATACAACTTCATAATAATATGCAAAGTTTTATAAAATTCTGAAATCTAAATGCACAGAAAATTGGTACGCATTAAGAATTTTGCACCAATAAATAATTTACAAATGAGCTTTCGAAAGCCCATAATTGTAAATATTAACAGTTTTCTTGCCAGCAGTGTCAACCCATTTTCAACAAATTTATATATACTGACATTGACTCCTAAATAAGGTGCTTATGTTCATGGATTCTGAGGGATGTAATAGTCCATTCTATGTATCTTGCTGTAAAACACTAACCAGTCTCTATATAAAACTCATTTATAAATATGCAGTAACAGACAAATATATTCATGTAATTTAATTACTTCCAGTTACCAAAGCAATGTGGCAGGAAATTTAATCTGTAGAGATTAACTAAAATAAATGCTTCAATTTGATGACAGAAGCAATATTGACATGAATAAATAGTCTGTATGGTATCTTGGGACAATGTTAATGTCCAACCTGACGTGTTTCTGAGGTAGGGTGGAGGTGGAAACCGAAGCGTTCATCTTCTTGGAATTGTGACATAACATGAGAATACAGGCTACATAACAAGCACTCCTCGAGAAAGCTCACCAGTATTACCTGCCACTTTTCTTGCTTGCAAGAGTTCCCATCTCGGGTTCAGTGGGTTTGGAACTGTCATCAGTGTGGTGTGCCAAAGGCGTGTTGCCTGCATGATGAACCAGAATTGTTGCCACACCTCTTTGTTGTATTGCTAGTATGTGTGGCTGACAGGTTATTGAGCACTGATAAGCACCCCCTCTCAAGCCATCATGTGTCCTTCTGCCACACATGTAAATTAATATAAACATGTATCTAATGGCTGGAATCTGTGGTTTGTTACAATGTTACTTTTTAGAAACAAATATGCTACCTTTATGACACTTATGGTTTATTAGAGTTTAAAATAAAAGGAAGCAGCTATCATTGGAAATCATTATTACTATTGTGCTTGTAATGAGACGGTACTGTAAGCCAGAGATACTTCTTACCTGCACGTACAACTTCTTATTCTGCACTGAAAAGTTTTGTTTTGGTGCAGTATAGCAATGGAACAGTAAAGTGTAGCAGAGTACTTTAAACTTTGAATTATATAAGCCTGTGGTGTGTTTTCTATTCCTTCACCAAATTACACCAAAACATCCATATATTTTTTTATTACACATTTTGAAAGCCCCCGAATGACGAATAGTCCTTGCTAGGGGACATCTGGCTTATATCTAATTAATATTGATACAAATACTCATAATTTATCATGTACAAAGTTATCAAAATCTCTAAACTCAAACCTGGGTGAACAAGAAAATAATATGTTGTACCTCCAGGCATAACAAAGGATACCACACTGTGACAATGATTCCTGTTTATTTACTGGTTGGTTAGTGTGTATCAACTCTCTTAACTGACTCTCGGTGTGACTAGTGTTTTGCTGACTAATATAATTTATTCGAGTTTAGAGTATAAAGATGAGACAATGTGTAGTACTGCATTTGCGAGATGTGCAGTAACCACTCTCCACGTTCCAAAATTGGACGGATGGCTTTTCCGCCAATAGTAATATCAAAAGCATCATGTGCAAGGTTTTAGAGCTGAACACAGTTTATTTAATTTTAGAAAGTGCTTTGAGATGGTTGTGCACTCCATCTAACTTACCTAGTTTTAATGCAACTTTAACATAATTTAATTAGTCAAGGTATTTTATTCATACATGTATAGACGTGTAACTGTAGAAAATTCAAAATTTAAATCAAATAACTTTATTATTATTGATAATGTGACTCGAAAGTTGAACTGGTGATAGGCCATACAATGTCGAGGATTTGCACAGAAGACGAAAATCTGTCTACCATAACTTTAGTCTATGGTTTAGTTAGGGACATGTGTATTTCGCGAAAATATTTATGGCCATGCTAGACTTCAATATCTCATGTCCACAACAACAAATTCCTTCGGGTGTGTCTACATGAGAAGACATGTTCATATTTGACTGGACCATTCGTAATAAAATACTACGATACTGAATGTCCATGATTTGCGGACAGACTCTTGTGGCACGTGACATTTACTATCCTCAAATCACAAAAGTGCATATGAACAAAAATGTTTTGGATTACAACTGGTCTGGATATTTTTCGCGAAAAACACCTGTACTATATTTATAGTACAGAATACGGGATCAGTAAAAAATTGTTCAGTTAACTGGGTGCAAGCAGCAGCTACAGTTAGTTATGTCATGCAGCTGGCGCAGATGAGGCCAGAGGCTCTGGAACAGCTGCCGGCGATGCTGGCGCGGCTGGTGGCAGATCTGGACAGCAAGCCCGTGGCATATTGCGAGAACACATGTGAATGGTCATATCACAGAGAACAGAATATGCTAGGACCTGCTGCTTGTCAGCAGGATGACATCACTTCCACCAACTGCCTTTGTGAGTCACCTTCTACATACTACCTTGAAATGAAAGCTAAGTAATTGCGTGTACTTACACTATCTGCACATTTGGAAATTCACTAGTTCATTTACTGGCATGCACTGGATGTTTAAAAACTACTTATTTCGGCTGTGCCTGCCAGCCTGGTATATTTGGTGGATCTTGTTGATATGCTCCATAACATTAACCAATGAATTTCTAAAGTCTTCCTCTGAAATAAAAGTAAACATAATATGTCTTACCAAGGAATGATACAACTTTAGAGGGTTAGGGGGCACAGGAGACACCACAACCACAAAAACATTTCCATTAGCACGAAAATGTCCTTTGATTGTTTTAAAAATGAAGTGGCATTATCATAATTGTCCAAAATACAGATGTTATATGAGATATAATATTGTTTCCCAAAAACATGATGAGAGAGTGCCACATACTACCACATAGTGGGAAGCATGGTATTGTACAAAATTTCTTCATAAACTGCAGTCTTCATCAGTTTATCTGATACAAAATAACAGTCCAAGCCCAACCCAAGAGAAGTATCCCCAGACCATTACACTACTGCCAGTGAATTTCACCACCAACATAACACAGTTTACCTAGCATTCACTTTGTTCATGTACATTCATCCAAATACCAGACTATGCATAGTGGCTCATCACTTTGTAGGCCCTTCTTACAGTATTCTACAGTTTACTGATGGTGTTGTTTATACCACTCAAAACAATGGCAGTCATTGATGCATATTAAGACAGGTTATCTAACAGCAGCACTGCGATAAACACCCCGTCTGTCACCACAAGTATGAGAGTATTATCACTGGTCTCTGTACCTGAGCTGTGATGTAAGTCCCCTGGAAGTGTTGACATGGCTGTATGTCAATTGGTTTTCGCACAACACTTCATGCTTTGCAGTTACCTGTTGGTTCCTTGGTCCTATCAGACTAATGATTGGAGCCATTGCTTCCATGCTGTTTCATATAGACAATGACTTGCTAATAGAGGACTGAGACAGTTTTACTGAGAGCTGTCTGAAGGAATTCCCTTAGCTTGTGGGCCCCTACAATAATGCCCATTTTGAATGCATAAATCTCTTTTTGTTGACTCATAAATCATGACAACAAATACAGTGTATAGTGTTACAAATTTGTGCCATCACTTAAATAACATCCTACTGGACAATATTACTGGGAAAAAAATGGGTGCACAATATTTTAATGTGCCACTTGCAACGTCTGGTTCCCTTGTAAGCCTCTGATACATCTGTGCCCCCTCCCTCACGAAAGGGATAACCGAATGCAGTTGTGTGCCATTGAGTCTGGAGGGGTAATCTTCTCAAAGACCTTTAGTCCGTACACAGTAGGGATGCGCGCTCTACGGGAGCCAGGCTTCCCCTCAAGCGCTTGCTGCCAGCGCACTGCTCCGCTGTGCAGAGGGGGGTGGGGCAATTGCATTCTCTCTTGCTTCTGCAAGCTCTCTCTGTCTCGCCCTTCAGCTGCCTATTCTCTCGTTAACCACTGGTCAGGCAGTATAAAAGGGGCATTATGCCCCACTGCAAATTTCATCTGTCATCGACTGGTGTGTCCCAGCCACATCATCGCATTACTGCTAGTCAGTCAGTCCATGCTCCGTCAGTTTGGAGCTCATCAGATCCAGACAGTCAGCTACTGGCCATCTCCTGACCATGCTATAACTTTACTTTTTAAGTCACATAAGCCATTACAGTTTACCAAGAGTTGGCAGCTTCTGCACCAGCTATGCTGAGCATTTGCAGTTGCCCTTGTCCCAGTTGAACATGCACAGAGTATCCAACTTATATATGTACTTGGCTTTCTTAGGCACTGCCCTTCAGACCTCCGTTCAGGTACAGGATATTGTGTGCATTGTATATTGGCAACAATATACAAGCACACCCAAAGCAAGGTTTTGCTCTTCTTATTCTCAGCCCTGCCGTGCTTCAACACCTTTTATCCTGCTTATTCCATTCCTTCATAAATCCTCACTTCGACTTTGAGGAAAGGCACAAGTGTGCTACACCCTCCTCCACACATTTCAGACTCAGGGTTAGTCCTGCACTCTGTATCGAAGGTGACTACATCATACACACCTCCTCTGCCTTGTTGCTCGAACCCCTCAGGGCTAAGTCTGTCATAGCATTTAAAATACAGGAGGAACTGTTCAGAACTAAAAGCAATGTAATCATGAATGGAATAATCAAATGTAATTTGCCAACATTTGTTTAGTGGTTTTTAATTACAGTTTGTTTGTTAATTTGTGGTCGACGGAAGGAGCTCTGTTGGCCCTCCCTTCCGCCAGCCATGACCCTCAGTTTGGAAGAAGCAGTGGCCAAAGGAAGAAGTGTGTCACATGGGCTCTCAATTTTTGCTATAGTCTGACCAAGTAGGGCTGTCAAATCTGTAAGTTAACAAAGACTTTTCTATTTAAGCCCCCATGTTCCTTGCATCATGGCAGACTGGTTTCACTTAATATTCATTTTTTATTCCTTCACCATGTGTGTGCATGTACTGACTTTTATGCATATGGTACCAGCAGACTCTGGTGAAGTTTTTAAATTGATAGATATTTTGGCCAGCAAGTATCTTGCGTGGGCATCGCAGTAATTCTTCACCAGTGTTTTCTTCTAGTCTACCATCTTAATTATTATTTTGAGAGCAACTGTGTTAATTTTCGTGTCTTGCAATATGCGATGTGTTCAAATGTATTATATATTTACTGGGTAATAAAACCCACACTCTTTAGAACTGTGGCGACATATTGTCTCAGATTCCAACCGCCACAACTTCCCACCTCAACCTCCACCACTCCTATCATAAGAGCAACATGATGAGGAAGGGATGGGAAGTATTATCCCAAAACGTTGAAAAACCCAACAGGAAAAAAATAATTTTGACAATAGTTCTGCTTCCTAGGTAGGTGGGATGCTACTGTAAAATTATGAACAAAATCGTTTATGGTTTCAAGTATAATTGCTGCTTTAAGTATACATTATTTTCATAATTTGCCACCAAAAATTCTTTTACAATAGGTTATATAAAATATAAAATAATGAATAATATCCAATTACCATAAAAGGGTTTGAAACTAACCAAACAGTCGTTTCACAAACTGAAATTTTGACCCTTATAATCACCACAAAAATATCTCATCATAATCTTGTTACAATTACTTTAATTTACACGAAAGGCCCCCAGAGAAGCGACTGCCATAAAAAATTATACTTGTTTTATCCGTCAGAATCCACCACATGCCAACACAAACTTACAGACAGCCTCCAACTTCATCAATTCAAGAGCTAAGTGTACTCCTCTCATCAAACACCCGAAAGTGTTAGTAGTGCTCAAAAGATGTTCACTCAAGTCAATAATTTCACAGATCAGAATCAGAGGATATTCTCCTCACCATAGCCCCTAGAGAGTTTGTTATGCTTCTCCACCATACCACTCATGACCAGGATAGAGCCAGGGATATTCTCTCCACTGGTGCGCTCGGTGGTTCGGTGTTTTATTTACTGTCATGTAAATAAATATCCCCTAAGTTAACTCTCCTTCAGTTACCCTGCCCTTCCCTCTTGGGTGCGGGATATATGATGTTTTACCGTTAAAATAATCTAAATGCAAGCTAAATGCCTGGCTGGGACAGGATTCCCCATTTTAGAGAAATGTGACATTTTGATTTTCTTTGATTTGGTAACTACCGAGGATGGAGGGAGTTAAACCCCAGTGTAAACTCAACTTGGTAGGTCTCTTGGTAGGCGACTTTAGTCCTGTTTACCTTCAGGGACGCCAAATATCGCGAAACCAGTTTCATGGGAAGCATGGGGGAGGAAGAGCAACTAGGCAGGGACCTTAAGTTCCTGCAGTAGTGCCCGACATCTGTAAAGAGTATGCTTAGTTGGCTGACAGATAGGCACAAAGTCGGGATCAACAGAAATCACTTTACGGCGGTTAGATACCTGGTTCTGGAGCCGAAGGTGTGTAATCTTCCAAGTGGCTGTGCATGCTTTGCTAGTGGGCTGAGGCATAGCTGCAGGTTTAGTGGTTTAGGGAGAGACTGGGGTTGTTTCTGAGACCATTACTGGCATCCGAGGCTCTGATCAATCAAACCTGTGCCAAGGCCAATCAAATCCTAAGACAGCTTCTTAACTGTGTTGCATTGCCTCAACGGCAGGATGTACACTGGCAGCCAAATGTTAGTGTGGGTCGAATGAAGGAACCTCAATTTGCTCAGTTTGTGAAGTGTCAATATTTCTGGGACAGTTTCTACTGGACTTAAAGCAAGTATTTCTCTTATGGTGGCCCGTAGATTTTTTCTACATTGTTTGATTAAGCTGCCTTTCCCTGCATAAGATATTTAACTTAGTAAAATAAACTATTGAGATAATAATTGCAAGTAGGCTGCCTTAGCGGTGACATCCAGAACACAATGTGCTACCCGGTGTTCCAAAGTTCGGCCTTTGCAAGCTGGGACTTGAATAGTGGGTGGCAGTAAGAACTGGTGTCCTGGGAGTTATATCTGATATATGGCGATCAACTCGGAGTGCTGCGAGTTCTACTCTGGCCTTTTCAAGCTGGGAGAAGAGTTTATCCCCCAACCTGGTCGGTTCTCTTAGTGAGTGGTAGGAGTGAGAGGAGAAACTGGTGAGTTTTTTTAATTATTTTAATTGTACACTACCAGAACCCAGTGATTGAAAACTTCGTTCTTAGCATCCAACCTTTGCAAGTTGGGACTGAACTAAGGCTGCTGAAAACAACTGAACCCTGTGTGTGTAACCTGCAAGAGGTCAATCAGGCATCAGCACTACTTGTTCCCTTCCGGCCTTTGCAAGCTGGAAGTTGAACCGAGTACCCGGTCTGGTCGTACCTCTTAGAAGGTTGGCGTTACTAGTGTTTTGGGCGCATCCGAAGGTCTCCCGACCGGCAGAGCTCGGTTTGCCTCGTAATGTGTGTGTTTACTACCTTGGAGGTTTTATGCAAGCATACCGTGTTTATCGCGAGACAGTTAATTATGAGAGCTTAATTAATACAGATATTCAGGTTCCTAACACAATATACACAAAAGGGGTTGAATAGGTGATGCAAGTAACTTTAAAATGACACTCGCAGATAATATTCAAATAATACATGTTTCCTGGTACATAATTTAAAAGTAAGGTGATGCATCGCTATCTCTTAAGTTAAAAGAAATGGAAACTTTATAAATTAAAAGTCAGACAAAGGCATTCTGAGCAAAACTGAGCATGGTTATGAATAACTGAAATTGCCGATTATATAGCGCTTCGACAGTGCTGAAGCCTGCTTAGGGTGTATTCTGAAGGAACCTAAATAAATTACCATACTGATAATGAGAATCAACAATATCTCCAGAAGGGATGCCAGCACGACCTGCTACCACGGGGAGTTCTGGGAATTTACCAGGTGGGAGCAGGGAGGACGTCTTTGGAAGCCTCTGTAAGTAGTCGGCCAGCAGTGGTGGAGTCTGCGGGGTTGCTACTGGTGGCTGAAGTGCAGAGTCTGGAACCATATTCTGGATCTTGATCGTGGAGAGGTTTAGTGGTCAGCAACCTTTTAGATCGTTCTCCGGTCTTCACAGGCTGGGAGACAAGTGTTCACTACAAATTACCCCTACTGCTTACCTTGAGTTTATGGAATTTAGAAAGCGCAGAGACTGCCTTGAGCTAAGGGATGGCACCTCCTTTTATAATAATTGTCCAAGCTTTGTGTGTCTCCGAGGGGTGCTGGGATGTCTAGCTTCTTTCTGCAGGTGCTGCTGGAATATACTGGGTCGTCATGCTCTCCAGTGGCAAGCCGGGGCACTAACTTGACCTTCCTGATAGTTAGCAATATCTCAGCCAACAGTAAAATGTTACATCAGAGTTAGGCCGACAGTGTGACATCTTCTTGGAGTTTCAGCGAACAATACAATTTTTACTATGTGTCTATAGTTCCACTTGATGTACATCAAAGTACCCTGTAGGCACGTGTCGCATTGTAATGTTTAGGAGTGATTAGCTTACCCCACTGGGAGCTGCTTGCTCGAAAATGGGGCGAAATCAAAGAGTAGAGTGTGCATGCCCAATGTTCACAAACATGTCACATGGTCACCACCAAACACCTTTCGATACTGGAAATGCTCGTCTGATCTCACTCACTCTCTCAGTCCTCAACACAACTCAAACAGTGATTACACTTGCAACTTCCAGAATCCCCATTTAATTACTACTACTCTGTACACATCTCTTCTGAACTCAAGCCCCTGAGTTCTTTCCTTTTACAGAAGCATGTCAATAGCGTTTAAAAAAAATCACCTCACCTTATATTGCAATGAAGGCAACTTCTCAATTAGCATTGCTGATTTAAAGTCTGGGAAAAGTTAAAATGTGCTGCCAAATTATCGGTTTTGAAATAAAGTCCCAAAATCAACTCCCCCTCCCCTTTTAAAAGGAAATATGGTCTTGACACATACTTTAACTTTTGTAGTCTCACGAATGGCATCATTACTACTGTGAAGCATAGTGACCTCCTTTGGTCGTCAAAGCATCTCCCATCAAGGTGATATCTCGGTGTAGTCTCCTCCCAAGGCATTTGTGCACCTGCAAAAATATTCTTTGGAGCTTGCTCTCTGCGAGAACCATGCATGTCGAAGCACAGCACAATTAGTGGGCATCTAGAATATTCTCTGTACAATGACATCACATTATATAATCCATCGCAAATCACAATCAAGTACAGAAATAATGTAAGGAACAGCCAGTACCATTAAAATATAAGAGGACATATCGTAACAACGAAATAAAAGTGGAAGTGGAAGCAAAAACAGACGAAGTACCAAGTCGCTGCATCTCTATGTTCATCAGCGCATGAAACAACACATTAAGTCAGCTAGCTCATCCTTGCTGACTCAGCCACAGGTTGTGAACAAAGAAATAAATTTACAACGCTACTACATTATAGAAATAATATTACACCAACAACAGGGAAAAATTGAAGTATTCGAAGCAAGAAAAATGTAAACATGTGACTAAGGCATTCCTCAGAGAACTGTGACCCCACATGCCCTCAGAGAACTGTGACCAAGAGACATTTGTTCCACCTGTTTTTTGCCAACATAATGAAGCGAATGTACACTGTAATTCCAACGATAGCTCAGCAGTGTGCAGGCCTAGTTATAACCTGGCCGGACCATGGTTACCTGTGCACACTGCTACCAAGCAGGCAATTAGAACTTCGCCCTGATTCAGTTTCTCATGGATGTAAGCCCTGCGGTTAGCTGGTTCTCATGAACACACAACAATTCAAAAGCATTTCTTAGTGACGGTGAGCACCACACTCAGCAGAGTCTGAAGCCCCTGATGGTGAGAATGTGAACAACCTGGTGCATGCCTACTGTTTCCTGTGTTCACATGTTTCACCATGGGCGACATCGCTATACATTCTAGTCTCGCCACAGCTACAGTCCCCTCCCAAGAAGAGATGTTAAGCCATACACGCCCCAGAGCATCCCTGAAGCCCAAGGTTTTGTTTTCAAGCCAGCTGCTGCCGCCTGCTGGTCTGCAACCCGCTATACATCTCAGCACGGAGGGCAAATGCCACCCAGCTTCAGCGGACCTCAGCCCTCTCTGGCACTTCTTTGCCATCCTCTCTCTCTCCATGACCTCGCCACCACCTGTGCACCCCGCGCTGGCCCTGTGCTTCCGGTGTAAATAGGACCTGGAAACCCGAGCTAACTTGTACAGCTCTTTTAAAAAATATCACTCTGCCTGGCCATGTACCGACATCATTTTCCACTTGCTAATCCACGCAGCTCTTATGTAGAACATCACTCTACCCAGCCAAATACTGACTTCATCTAACATATACCAGCTAGCACAGTACAAGTTGTAGACAGTTACGCTGCCCGACTGCCCACCGAATCCTTCCACTCTTCTCAGATACCCAGCTAGTCCGAGTACTGTACCACTGGGGTAACCCTCGGTCCCTGCATCTCCATATCTCCTGAGGCTAGGCATCACTGTGGTTGGCAATCTAGGATTGTCCCCTCAGGCCTTAGTCAGGGTACATGCCGGTTATGTGTGTTTACTGGTTCGACTAAAACATGCGTAAACTGTTTCTGCGGATTTGTCACTCGTAGCTACTATTGTTCTAAACCTGCTTTCTGCTATCCCCTGCTTTGTCCAAGTGAATCTTAGAAATTCTTGCAGGTGTAGGCATGCTCTGCCAACCCTAATCCTTCCAAACCTATAGGGATCCCTGGCTCTTGCGGAGCAGCAGCCCACTCGACTGTTACACCCTTCTATAAGTGCGTAGGTCTGCCGGCGACATCCCAACCAGCCAATGTACTTGTAGGGAGGCCAACAGCCACCCCTTTTGGGGAGCTCCATCTCTTCATGATGCTTGGATATATGGTGACTTCCCACCATCCTGAGTAACATGAGAGTGGTCGCCCCTGTCCTGCTATTGACACCTTCAGTAAAGTGCTTGGGTCTTCCGGCGATATCGGGCCTGTGAAGTCACTTGTGGAGACCAATAGCTAAGCCCAACCTGCCTATACATTCGTCATCTAATGCCGTGCCTGCTCCTATGATATGCCCACTGTAGCTCTCTCTATGGTGTCTACCCCGTTCTGCCTCGCCACAGAGATGGGCAAGATAAAGTGGCCAAACAGGGGCTAGATGTGACTGGAGGTCTGGAAGGGGCCGAACAAATTTCCAACTGGGTGTATTCCTTCAAGAGAGTGGAAGCAGCTCGGCAGAGGGGAACATCCGCCATCTCAACTAGCAGAAGCAGAAGTATACTCTGATACATCCCTCATGCCATATCACTACCACCTCCCATACCACCTAAGAACAAGTATCTTGCAACCAGTCCTCAGTTGCAGAGAAAAAGGTCGGACGCCTCAAGCAACCATCCAGTAACATATATTCCCGAGTGTAAACCAGGCCGACACCAATTAGCAATCCTCCCAGTTCCTATCAGGGTATAATTGAATTGCCAAAGCCATCAGATACACTCCCCAAAAATAACCCAGTCAAGTGGACGACCCCTGCTTCTCAGCTGTCAGGAAAAGGGGGGGGAGAGGTGACTTGGACACTGTGCAAAGCCAGTAACACATTGACACATGAAGCATAGATATGCTATTTTTTGCAGCGACTTCATTTCATCATGTGCACACCACATGCCCAAGAAGTGGTACAAACCCTGAATGGCAGCTACCAAAGCCATTATTATGTCTCCTTAAATAAGGTGGATGCCTGGAGAGCAGAGTGCACTTCAAGGAAGATGGTATTAAAACGCCCCCACCTAAAATAGAACCCAATAAGAAGGAAAACCATGCAAGCAAAGCAGCACCTGAGCTGCGCTGCTGATACCACCCGCACAACAGGAAGATCTATTTCCAGCTATCCCACAGAGATATCAGCAAGTATCGCTCCACCTATGAGCGAAGACCCACCCCCGTCAAAGCTACCCGAAGTTAGAAGGAACCCAAGATAACCCCAGCGCAAGAGGATATATGGCCCTGCACTGCTTCAGTACGGCAGTTGACACCAGCAGCTCGCCTTGGCACAAGTCATGCTAAGGCTCTCTGGATTGTCTACTCTCTTCCGCCTCATTAAGAAACACCCAGTGATCACCAATTACCAATGCAGGACTTTTTTCAAGCATGTGCTGCAGCCCCAAAGATGTCCGTTCCCACTTGACACTTGCCGTTAACCCCACACCCCATATCCCCCACCCCCTAAAGACCATTCATGGCACCATAGCTTTAATTAGTGTTTAGTTGTTCTGATGGCTTCCAAATGCATTGTTCTTACTCTTCTAGCACGCCCTTCAGGCAAGGTACTTCAAGCCGACAGGCCCATTAACTAGACTTTTGCTTCTACCTTCCGAGAGTTAATCAATCCCTTGATTGCAGCAAGGGAGTATGAATCACCGTGATATATTCTGGACTGAATAAAACACGTTACTAGTCTAACCCCCATCTATTACTTCTTGTATGAATTGTGCTTAGTCCCATCTGGTAAGTGTTACCCCGTAAAGGAGCGGCAGGGAACCACGATTTTAAGAATGATTTGCCAAACTTAGTGTAGGACTGAGGTCTGTCCCCTGAAAAGGCCTTAACATACATAATCAAAACACAACTCATTAGATGGCCACCCATACTGTGGAGCAGGAATGCAAAGGTACATGGTGTGCATGTATGGTAGAGCCACGGCCACTAGCAAGACACATGATGAAGAGGTTGGATCATCTTTGTCCATTAACCCACTTCATCCACTGTGTATGAGCCTGCTGTAAGGAGTGTCAGTCCTGACAAGGAGTGATCTACCCCTTCTGGGATACTCTTTAGCTAGGGATATCATTGCCTTCCACCCGAGTGCGGTCGTGAACTGCAGTACCCCATCCTTGGTATATACATTTTATCCACAGAAGGGAAATTAAATGGGGTGAGAGGAATGCAGCTGCTTTCGTAGCTGAGAAGTAAGCACTGCTTAATCAACCTGCCCCAGCCTTCATCTATTTGACTCCCAGGGAACGCGCTCATACCGCCCTCCAACTGTCGAGGCCTCACTACACAGTTTCCCCCCATAACTTGTTTGGTTCCCTTGTGAAAACCTTTGGAGCTGCGCACCCCACCATTGAGTACCTCCGCTTACGCCTGCCCCTGGTACTACAGAGCATCTCGATCTTAGATTGCAGTGGGTAGCTAAACCAACTGTTTTATATTTATACGCTACTATACAATTAGATAATTTTTGTTATGTTATTTTGTACATATGAAGTTATTCTGCCAACACAGCATAACCTCTTGGCTGTTGATGACTCTAGCCATCTGCAAACAGCGGCCGTCATGCACACTTTACTGAAATCTAAGAGTGAGATGCATTATTGGGATAGAGCCAGCTGATGATGCCATACTAGCACAGCCAACCACCATCAGTGGACTGGAAGCCCCCACCACAGCAGAGTCAGCCTCCTACCAAAGCCGACTGGCAGACGCCGTCGCCGCCAGCCGGGTCAGGAGACCTCACACCAGATGTACGCCGACGAGTACCTGACATGCAGCAGTGGGAGGTAAGCCAGTGGCTTCACCAACAACATGCACATACAAGCCCATTCCAGCTATGCTAGAATTTGTGCCTAGCCGGTGGTCTACCCACCCGATTCTGTTTAAAGTACTATTATGGACAAGTGTCTGATTCTGCAGACCCCTCCTCAGTAAGGTGTGCCCCCTCTCCCTTAGTGACGCTGATGCGCTCCTGTCCTCAAGGTCGTCAAGTGTCAACCTGTTAGTTTGGGTGTCACACAGTATAGAGAAAGATATTTTTTTTTATTTTGGCGTTCACTTGAACTCAAATGGTTTGTTGCATTACTGTAATTACTTTCTGAAAACTGTAAACTGAAATAAGTAAAAATTTCTTTTAATTCTGCTGCACTTCACTAATACCATTGTCGAAGTATAATAGTACTTAAAATAAACTTAAGTAATAAAAGAGATATTCCACACATCAACAGCACATCTGTGATTTGGCACATCAGCATAATTCTGTGAATGAACAAATCTCTAGCTTCATGTATTATCAAACTAGCATAGCTGTATTTAGTGTGGCAAAAATGTTTTGAGGAAGTGGTACAACTATAATAAGTTATATTAATACCAGAATGCACATATTTGCCCCTGAAACTGACTACTTGAATAAAGTATAAGAATTTATGAATGATATACTGCTGCCTTATTTTTACACTACAAGAAGTTTCTATTGTTTGCATTGTACTGTAATTCGTAGGACAGATTTTTCTTCTAAACATTTATTTATACATTATGAAAGTGTAGCAACTGAAGCAAATACATTGATGTATTTTAAAATCAATTTCGTAATAAAAATGTTATTCAAGGGGTCACAAATCAAATCATACTATAAATATTTTAAGCTAAAAGAATTGGGCAAGAGACAGGGAAAGCAGAGCCAGGAACAAAGAGATACATAGAGTGACTGGAGGAGGATGGTGAGGGGAAGTACGAGAGAGAGGTGTGTGTGGGGGGGGGGGGCTCTTAACATCAGGGTCTTGCGAGGCCATGTTAGGATGAAGCCAAGCCTGTATGGAGCAGCATGAAATGAAAGGGTGGGGTAAACAAGAGATCATCAAGAAAATCCGCTGAACATCAGCATTGTCAAGCACGGTACCCATGTGCAAAGATCTGGGAGTGGCCTCACTGGGGATTGAACCCAGTTCCTCTTGGTGGGAGTGTTTTCAGATCATTCAATTTTACTTTAGCAAGTTTGCTGCTAGTTAATGCTGTTTTCCGACTGCATGACATACTATTGTCTTCTTTATATAAAATGTTACAAACTGTATGTTTGCTAGGACATGGATTACAGGATTAAGAGCAGAAAATATAAAATCTTGACTCCAGCTTGAGAGTCAACAAGTTGGCCAGGTACAGAGAAGGTAAGTAGTTACCTAGACAGGCCTTAATGTCTCGTAGCTAGCAAGGTCATTGGAGATGGTGCAATTTGCTGAGAGAAAGATAACACCTGACATTCAGGAACAGGGAAGGCATTGGCCATCGCCGACAAGAAGGAATCATCCCAGCATTTACCTCGACAGATTTCAGAAAGTTCTGGTAAACAAAAATTAGGATGGTTGGACTGGTAATCAAACCTAGTTCTTCCTGTATGCAAGCCCATGGTTTACCATCGTGCAACCTTGCTCAGTAGGCACAGAGAAGTGCTTGCTGTTGAGCTGTATACCCCCGGCACTTGGCAGTTGACCTAGGTGTTGTTGTGTTGGCAGTGACCTTGGTGAAGAGCCAGGTGGTGCTGAAAGGCTGCGAGACTCAAGGCTTCATTGTGGCGAGTGCTGCGAAGGCAGAACTGGTGCAGCGGTCCCACACCCCTGCTTGGAGACATCACACCCTCGTGCCCAAGACCAGCTGGACCACTTGCATTGAGGGCATGCAGTACTACACCACTACTGGTGCTCGTGACAACTTGTTCCACGGTACTGTTTCAGGTCCCTCTTGACGGTTGATCTTTTATGTAAAAACATCTTTAAAATCAGACGGACACATGGGTACAAGGTTGGAAACTGCTATATAAAGTTCGCAGAGTGATCCATTCTGACACACTAACTTTGTAACTAATAACACAATTAAAGTAAAATGTGGTCTTGTTCAATTGGGTACATGGCTACGATATGAGCATGATCTTGAATTGGCACCCCACATGTGCAAGGCATGGTCGGGGGTCTGCAGCGACTTGTGACATTTTTGAGAATGGTTGAACATTTCCGGGCAGTATATCTTGCAACTCTAATGTGCTAGAGCACTGAATTTAATGCTAAAAGAAATATATAATTTTTTCATGTCATTTTAAGCCATACAAGTATCAATTTTGTTACTTTTATTTCAGTCCCTCCCACAGCCCAAAGAAAATACTACCTGCTAACACAGACATATTCACATAAAACCCTTAATCCTGTCCCCGGCACAGCCTTTCAGTGATTTTTTTTTTAAATTAACATTAACAGTGGTAAACTGTCCTTTCTCGAGTGAGAAACACACAGTGGTTTTGTAATTTTGGTCATTTTGGAACTATTACAGATATTGCGACAAGATTTTTTTTACCTTATATAAGTAAAAACTGGAATTGTTCGAGCTATAGTTATACTTTCCCATCTATCTATGTTAATACATATTTTTTTAATGATGAAAATGTGCAACTTAGCTCATGATTTTCAGTTAATTAGAAATTAATACTTGAAACAAAAATAATAGTGGAATCAGCTATAGTTTTCTGAATAAAAATCATGCCAAAAAAGTTATTGTCACAACGAGCCGGCGGCAGCGCCACTGTCGCCTTTGACGAACTCCCCCAGTATCTCTGGCTACAGACATGTACGGAGGCTGTCCGATATACCCTTTCTTCGTCCTACCTGTTCCCTCCCTCCTTCCTTCTTCAACCCCTCTGACGTCTCTGGCTTAGCAGAAATTATAAACGCTTGTGCACGAGCTCTGCTCCCTCTTGTTTTCATTTTAATTCATCTGGTAGCTTGCTTAGTTCACTTGGCTGGGTGCTATGACACAGCCTCCAGAGCACGCTCATGTAGGAGTCTCACTAGGTTTAATTCTGACTGACGCAAGAAATTAGGCATTGGCGCCATGAGCTTCAACTGCGCTAAGCAGATTCTCCACAAGGTGAGTCGTGGTGTGCTATCGAGATTGTATGCCAATTAGTGGTTGCCTTAATGTGTGGTCAAGCTGTGTTATTTTTCAGTATTATTGGTTTTTTTGGATGTTCCAGTTGTAATGTTAATATGACTGAGAGCAGCTTTCCCCTTTTCAAATGTGCCAAGCACTTATAAAAGCTACGGTGACACCACGACTCAGCCATCTCGCAATATTTTGGCTAACAGCAATTTATTTTGGGTCACTTTAAATGCTTCAGTGTATTGACAAAATTGATTGAAATTGGAAACAACAAAATGTTTATGCTTGCAGGGAATTATTGTACTCAGCAGGGAAAATAACTGACATTGTATGGAATGCGTACTGGACTCTAAGAGTGCCCTTTCCACATCAAAAATATTATAATTTCATTTACAATGCTTCATGAAGCTGGTTTATGGCTGGGTTTTCTTACGGAGTTTGCACGAAGGGCAGGGCCCTTAAATTATTCGCTGATAAGTGTTTTTTCATGATAATTTAGGGCTGTGAATTTGGTTCACATTTTAACGATTGGGTCATCAGAGTTCGCCGTCGGTAGTAAATGGTCAAGCCGACAGAAAAATTTATTGGTCATCTTGAGTGAAATTAAGGGTGAGAATTTGAAACTATTTAAATTCTTGAAATGCATTGGTTAAGTGTTTTCAATTTGCAATCCGCATTCAACCAATAAATGGCTGTGGTAACATGCGGTTGAAAGAAGTGGCTACGTGTCGTTACCATTTAACTAACAGTTGTGAATTCTGTGATATCAATAAGAAATGTAATATGTTGGTGGTTTCTATAGCGATTTACATTTACATGTTTCGTATGTTTTATATTCCGTATTCCCGTGAGAATTTTATTGACTACAAAATATATTGGTCATTCTTTGCCCGGAATATTATGTGGCGTAGCACTGTAGAGTGTAAGCATTAGCACCTTTTTTTTAATGGTTTAATGATGCTCTAACTGTATTAATGAAATATTTATAAGCCTCCCAAACGGTATACTTGAGGCGAAACTATTCACACTTGTAAATTTTTTGTGTAACTGTTCATGGCCAGTGGTGTCCAGCCTAGCTAAATGGAAATGCTGATATAAACTTGCCATTTACACCACTTTTTTAACACACAACCCTTATATTTTGGTGTACCGAGATTTGTAGACACTTGTGATAATGCCTTAGCGACCCAGGAATTGAAATGGGGGCTGCAATATTCTGTGAACCCTTTCTCAAAGATACCTTTCTGTTTAGAGCTGTGCACCACATCTGCCACCTTGACTTTAGGCTTTTGTGGGTCCCTCATCTTCGGAATAGCATACACAGACCTAACCCTGCAGGTCTTCAGGCCTCATACGAGTGGTAGAATGAACATTAAATTTTACTCACGTACATTTCCCCCCTCAGAGTCATGTTGAACCTCTCAGCGAAAGAAGCTCTGAGAAAGCTGTGTGTGTTATAATGAATCATGTTATGTTTTTTAATCAGGGCCCTGAACTTTGCACTGTAGAATTCCTTTGCCTAGACTGTGTGTAGATTTGTCGGATGCGTCCTTCGTGCAACACATCTGCAATGACACTCTCCGACTTGACAGATCTAGCCCAGGCAAATTTGCTACATTCATCGATGACTATCAACATGTATTTGTAGCCCTTATTGACTCGAACGTATGGTATCATCTCGATAAGGTTAGCTTGAAACAGGTCGTTCAGCTAACATATCGCGATCTTACAATGGCGGCAGCTGTGCCTGGCGGTCACATACTGTTCGTGGCCAATACCCAATCGATTCACCGTACTTAGCCTCCCTGCTTCAGTTCTTGACGATGGATATAATCTTCTTCGTGTAAGAGCGGTTTCCAATCTTTTGCGAAGCGGCCAGTAGCTGCAGCCTATCCACCAGTTCGTTCGGGTCTTCCGAGATTACGTAGTCGGTGTTCTTGTCATCGTCTATCTTCTTCAGACCTTCGCCTACTTTCAGTGCTAGACTTCTGAAGAGGTTTGCAAGAATGTCGTTTTTTTTTGTGATCTTTGTCCTTATAAATACTTGTCTCGTGGTCGTTATCTTGGTGAAATATGTGCGTGAGTTCGAGCAAAGTCTTGTATTCCAGCAGATCGGATTTTGTAAACTCCCTGGGCTCCTTGCGAATTAGCAGTTCGTAAAGCCCAGGTGTTCCACATGTCTTGTAATCGCCAACTTGCATGCTCTAGCCTAGTAGAAACTTAATTTAATCATCACCGAGGAACCCTTTATCAGTATCCCTCTAAACACGAAACATTGTATAATTTTTACATAATGTGTCCGACTGTAGATACCAACGATCCAGAGCATTAATTTCAGGGTTTTCTTCCGTAATTTTTTCTTGTGTGACAAATCCGCATCCGATCCATCGACCTAACCGAATGTAATTCATCATGTTTTCGCTTTATCATAGGCTGGGTAGTATTGTCAATTTTGGTCTTCATGGCTAATGGTGCTCCATCACTCTCCCTGAGTACATCGAGACGACGAGTAACAGGCTTAAAAATTTCTTCATTTATAAGGTCGCGTTACATTTTGGCTCTCTTGGCGAGCAAATACTTTGAGCAGATAGACTGAATCATCCGATGTATTTTGCTGGCAACGTCCGACATCGTACTGAATGAACATTTTTACTGTTGCACTCTTTTATAAGCTTAGTCCGGAGTCATTGTCAAAATACTTTCGATCTTATTCAGGCATTTGCTGCACATATCCAAAATGTTCCTGCTGTAATTTTAAATATAAGTTTCGTGATGAGGTGGAAAATTGAGGTAGTGAATGTACATGTCATATATCCTTCCAGGTTTTCCGGATTCTCTTCGTTTTGTACAGATGCCACATTCAATCTGTCATTAATTTTACTTTGAACACTAATCATGTCGCGGACCATATCGCGGACGATCTCCGTCTTCACATGCTCCATCTTCACTCTGAGCTCGGGCAGGTAGTTCCAAAAGAATGTGTTTTGTTCAGCCAACATACTGCCAAGATCCGAGATGATGCCATCGCCAATTTCAAGGACGAAATGATTAGTAGCAGCATCCTCTGATTGTTAGGATTCGCCAACGTTTCGAATTATTCATCTACCAGTATCTAAAGTTCCATCGTTTCCTGGTATGAGACAACCACCATTGTTGTCTTTGTGAAGACACTACTTGAAGCTAATTTGCACAAATTTCGATATGCTGTAACTCATTCTCGACGGCCGGCAATGAATGGATCGAACCCTTGCCAGTACCTCCCATTATATAGGAGTCAGTCCTTAACAATAGTAAAAAATCTGTATTTTTCTTTCCAGCACAAAGAACACACATCCTTGCTTCATATAAAAATTATTTTAAATAAAAATTCTTGCATTTCTGATTAAAAATTAAATATGACAGTTTACGTATTTTGAAGGAATAATTAATGTCATAATTCGGTACAGGCTGATAGCAGGAGACATAATCGATAAATTAATTCTACCCATGTGTTGAAAAATATAAACTAATATGGAGGGTGTCGCCAGCACCAACTATACTTAAATTACATAAGCAAATATGGCTGCCACCTGGTGGTACACATGAGAATAAAGCATATGAATTATAATATGGCAACCAAACAAAGGTGAGACAAAATTTAGACAATTGATAAAAACTGAAAAGGGAGTACTGCACCTAGGAAGATGGTGGATTCCCACCAAGATGGTGTACTGCACAAACTAAAATGGCTGTCAGCTGCACCAACCAAGATTGTGGATGGCTGCACCTACTAAGATGGTGTATTGAATAGTTGATACAAAGAGATCTCCGGAAATTAAAAAAAAATGTTACATACATTTTCAAATAATTTTTAATACATTTTTACTAACACATTTTTTTTACAGTTTTGTAAATTTTTGGGGAATTTTTAGAATGTTATTTGTATTTTTTCTGATTTTTTTTTTATTTTCTTGGTCAAATGTCAAAGGTCGAGTTCAAAGGTTATAGTTGCTTAGTCCTGCTTGCCCTGACCGAGGGTTACAAATCCCAGTCACACGGGCCAAAAATCCATGTCACTTAGGTCACAAATCCTGGTCTCCTGCTCTGGAAAATATATAAATTTTTTTAAGGAAAAAAAAAGGAAAATTTCTATGAAATAAGGGACATTTTTATGGAAAAGGGGGGAAATTTTCTATTTTTTTTAATTGTTGGATTATTTGGGATTTTTTGGGTAAATGGTAACATGTCAACGGCTTCCAAGATGGTGGACAGTGATGTCACAGCGCTCTGAGCCACGGTGCCCTTACATTCGAACATACTAAACCCTACTACTTCTAGCACAAGTAGCGGGCTCTACACACCACACTTTAATCCGATTTTTTTTTGCATTTGGTTACCATTTTGCTGTTTTGTAACAGTTATATAGTATAACATGAATGTTATGACTGACAGCATTAATAAAAGATAACTGAAGGGGACTTAAAGTATTGGAAATACTCTGTATGAGGTTTGGATTCACATAAGAGATGAGTATTAATTTTTTTCTGATTAAAAACCTTAAATAATTCATGAACTTTCAGTATGAAAAAAGTTTTTAATACCAAATAAATTGTTTACAATCTTAGATGGCAATTTCAAAGTTGTGTATTAAAAATGTATTGCAACATGAGATAATAAGTACTCAACTACGACATAATTTGTGTACATTATTAAGATCCTGATAATACTTCAACAAATGAACTTTCAAAAGTTATATTTCTTGACTTTTTTTAGTTATGCATAGTTCTGAAGATAGTATGTGGCCAGCATGGTTGATGTAAGGTATTTGGACATAAACAGACGATCTAGGGATACATCTTATCTTCCGTTTGTGTTTGGTGAATACCAGATTGCCTAGTATTATTTTTGGAAACCTGGAAATGTTTCTTGACACATAGAATTATTTCCACCCAAAATAGTTACCTCTAAACCCTCAGCACAAATATAAAGTGAAGTATATGTAGTTACTGTCCTTGTAGGTGTGGTGTGTTTTGTAACTGCAGCTGGAGTGTGTTGGTATTGCAGAGGAAGTGTGGCTGGAGGCGGGGTTAGTAGAGGAGCCAATCTGCAACAAGGTGGACAACTTGTCAGTGGGAACGGTCATCACTCACAGCTCATCTTTGCAGGTACACATGCTGCTCAGTTCTCATATTCCCAGCATGTTACTTCACCTAAATTCTTCTGGTTTCCTGTTGTAAAATATTGTAATGCTTGGGATGCACATGCTGTGGAAGAAATATCTACCTGAGGTGTCACATCAGTGATATTCTCGGGCAGAAGAAGTGATGTAATGCAGTGGTTAAGAAAATGTAAATACTGTGAGACAACCAACTGGTCGCTGGTCGTCAGCAACACCACATACTGTATATCAAAAGTTTGACTCGCCAATCACGGAGCTGGTGTGGTGGGAGACAGGCATGCTGGTGGTGAACCTCTGATGCACTGTACTCTGTCTGTTCACTGCATATACTTATTATTACTACTTTTACAATATTTTCTTCCATATTTCACTGCAACCATTAATACGTGCTTTAACCACTATGGGAGTCAAAGGCCTGACCGGTTCCATTGTTACTGTTTGCAGTCTGCAAATATTTCACATCATTGTTGAGCTACATATTCATATTCATTAAAATAACTAGACGTCCAAGATGTTATTCTGACTTCGCCCTCACTGTCCTTCTCGGGAGCCAGCCCACTGCTGCTGTGCAAGTGCACCAGGCACGCATGGCAGTGCGTTCTGTGTACGGGTCACAACCTTCGTTCATGCAAGAATAGGTATTTGAACTGTATCATGATACTCCTGGCCTGTGTTACCAAGAGAGAGAGATCAGATCAGCGAGTGCATCGTGTCATTTCAATGTGTGCCCCTGAAAGCAGAGTCTAGATTTCGTAATGGAAAGCATTATTTCCCCTTTACTCCTCTTAAGTGAAGCATAATTAGCTTGAGAGTGCAAAGCCATGCGCGTTACATTTTTATACTAAACACGAACTTGAGATGCTCATAATTAATAACATAATTATCTAGTATTCTTGAAATATTTAATTTAATTTAAAAGGGCATATTTCATTTTCTTAAACTGTGTTAACTTGTAATGCAAAATATACTGGTAGTTCCGGCATCTGCCATGCCATATGCTCAAAGTAAAACTCCTTAACATAATATTAATTTATGTTCGTAATTTGATAACAGATTGTTAAGTGTCAGTGCAATTGTTAAATGTTTTGTCATATTATTTCTAATTAGTATTTGAGTACTTTGCCATCTCATTCCGGTCTGTTTATTTAATTATGATTTTTCTGACACAAGTGTATATATTAACTCTGGACTAAAAATACTCTAGATTTCTAGTTGGATTTGTTACACATTAATTTATCCAGTGTCATTGTACGTTTCCTAGGGTATTCTCAAGTACATTTTGCCAAATGTATAATTTTAATTATTTCCCTCATGGTGTTGGCGGGAGATCTCGGCGAGGTAGCCAGATGTCTGAGAGACCATCTTCGGTCTTGATGACCAGGGCAACGAGGATACAAAAAGTGTTTCACATTGCGGTAGCCTTCACCTAATTTGTCTTACCACACAGCTGCAATAGTAAGTTTTTAGTGTACTGGAACCCTGTAATTGTTTTTGCTCCTCCCACGTATGTATCCTTCGCTCCGTCAGATTCACGGCCCCGGAGAGTTTATCACCTTAAAGTTCACCACATTCTTAACTGTACTTTTGCCACTTCGACCGATGACAGGCCTAAATGTCATACCCATTTAAGGCTAGGGTAGCTGTAATGTGTGAGTATGTCGCTTCTCTGCTCAATATAGCCATTCGTGATCCTAGTCTCCGTGTTGCTTGTTTGTATGTTAGTACCGCAGGGCCTGGCCCATTGCAGGAACTAAGTGCTCAAGTGTATCGACTGTGTAATTGTGTGTAACCTGGACTTATTTCTGCTTAAACATGAGCTTGTGAGGGGACTGCCACGTGGCTGTCGAGCTGCTACTGTGTTCACCTGTGAATAGATGAGCTGACGCCCAATGGGCATTAATAGCTTATTTCATAATTTTCTGTTAAATTTCTGGCAGTGAACCAGGGTTTCTCTCAAATCTGGCATACACTGCCTCTAAACAGCAACCAAACCACATTTTTTTATTAATACTTATCAATGCTAAATTTTTCTATTAATGTTTCTCAACATCTCCATTCTATGTAGGTTGTCAAAACAGTGAGTTCTTAACATTTAATAAAAAATTAACTTAAATCCAAAAATGCACATGAGATATTGGTTCACCATAATTTTATACAATGACTAGGCAATTTTGTTTTATTGGCTCTCGTCTCTTAATGTCAACCCATGTTGATGTAAAATGTAGTACAATGAGAAAAATGTTCCAGTACATGAAGCGTGCAGTGAAAAAATCACTGCATGCATTTTGGAATATTGTACTATGTACAATGTTTTTGTGAACTGTAGTGATAGTCATTTCTTATTACAGAAAGTACAGTGAAGCATACCTACCTTTCATACGCAATTACATTTACAGTATAGGTAAAAGTCTCTAAGGTTTCCAGGCTTTCACAGCCATTGCCTGCAGGATCTCGTCTTCTGGGTTTCAGCCTCATCAATGTCAATGTCACTCATGTTACTTGACATTAACGTGTTTGAAACCCAGGAGCCGAGATCCTACAGGTACAAGTTTCATCCTAAATGAATATTAAATTTGTTTCTGTTTTTACTATAACTTGTAATGTGGTGTGAGCTATATGCATGTTAAGAAGATGCATGAGACAGCTGTGCTAATAACTAACATTTTTGAGAAAAAACCAGATATCGAAGACGTGAAAGAAAGTGTGTATAATGCCAAGAATGACTTGTCACTTGTATAATTCTGACTTATGGTCACTATGTATTGTAAACAATGGATACATGAAGGTACCCATCTATTGAGAATGGCCATAGTAAATAATATAATTGCCAGACTGCCCTAAACATGAGATAGAGACTTGCTTGTCCAGCATGCAGTAAGTTGTGGCAAGAGAACCATACCTACATCAGAACCATTTCCAGATGGCTGGCTTAGGCAATTCTACAGTCCTGATGATTATTTAACATTTCAACATTGTCATCTTTGTTAGATATGTTGTCAGCAGAGAGCATGGAGATCTGCTATTGACTGGCAGTGTAATGTCATTAGTGACGAATCACTCCATTCTTCTGGAATGGAGTGCCTCACTTAACAGAGGCATGCGTTCCATACTGTTGTGGTGATAGTTTGGCAAGCCATACATTTATTCATCATTCATCAATAGCAATGATTTAAGGGTCGCTGTATGCACAGGGGCGCATTTGAGGCATTCTAAGGTCCATGTCATCTTTCCCAACTGGAAAGTAGTGAGCCAGATGCCAGCAAGATGACTTTCACCTGCTCACAACTCTAGTTTCTCAGGAGTGTTAACACATATTTCTACACTGATGTGGACTTGCCTATTCACCTGTTTTGAGACCATAAAATATTTGTGTGACCAGATGTGATGTGTTATTTATGACAAAGTGTTTGTGATTTGGAGTTGATGCAGTCCGCGGCTTGCAGTCTAGTCGTTATCAACCTGTGCATACGATCTAGCGGTCAAGGTAAGAACTACCAACTGCAGAGGGCTGGCCACACGATGCTCTGCTTGATGCCATCACCAGCCCGACAGGAACGTGAATCAGTGTAGCATCTTTTCATGTCACAAAGCGTAACTTTTTATAACAATTGAATGTGACACGATCCAAATTAAACTCGTCACAGTAAAGGTGCCAAATGCCGACCACGTAGGCACACATATTTCGGCAATCCTTTATATTTCTACAAAAGTGAATAGTGTCTCAAATTAATAAAATTAAGTGAATTAAAAACTGGCAATGAGCAATTTTTATTATTACCAATCATTAAAATGTGCAAATTGTTATGTTGATGTGTATAATGTGACATGCACCATTCAAACTGCAAAACATAATTGCTTTATAGTATTTATTTAAATTAATTATACATGAATTTGTGAGGTGCCAAATTAATGCAGAACACTTCATTTCAAAGTGAAACAGGTAAACATATATGTTTTTCTCGTTCAGGTCATCAAAGAAAGACATCATTTGCAAAATAATTAAAAATATAAAAATTAGTGAGATGTAATTTTTATGGGTGGCAATGTTTTATTTAAGTGCCCTGTATTACATGTCGATTGCTATGTGTTTCATCCAGTGTCTTCAGTAACTTATCCTCTGCTTAATATCGTGCAGGCTGCTTTAAGAATTGTAGGTGTTTCGCTACATTGTATGAAGAGGTGTACAATTTTCATTGCGAAGAGGCGGCTGGAGCTGCTCGACAAGCATAGCATTTACGTCTACCTTTAGTAACTGTACTTTAACCTGCTCAACACTTGCAAGGTCAGTTTGCTTTCTGACCACATTACTGCCTTTTTATTTTTCAAATTGCTGTTTAACACGTAAATTATTTTTAATGTTTATAGCCCATTTCCTTCGTTGATCGTGAGACAGAGGGAGCTAAATTTTCTACCACTAAAGCTACTCTTTCACTTTCATTAATGCAAAGATATAAGGCACTTGCATAATCACAGACAGATTGGTAAAATTCAAAACATTTTCTTAATCTCTTTGAAATTGCTAAACATATTTCTTAATTAACTCATCTTTAGCTCTTTTGGGATATAACTCTTCCCAAATTTTATTTTTATCAGTGTCCCATTCTTACCCTATGGATATGCTCGACAATAATACATGTAAAACCAAACCGTCACATTAAGTGAGTACCAATTGCATCAAATTTATGTCACTGACTAAAACGGCAAAATGGAGTAGGCACCATGAAAGAATACATTAAAGTATCGTAACGCCAGAGATGCAGCGAGTCTGCTCTGGTTTGGGAGGCATACTCGGAGGTGCACGAAAATTAAGAAAAGTGTTCCAGATAAAATTAAAGTCTATTGTAGTTACTGACCATCACAAATAAATGCTTCACCTCCGAGCCGCGAAGTACGCGATCTGCCCTTACGTCCGCCAAACCAAGACTAAAGAGGTGACATGGTGTCAATGACGCCTTGGTATCGACGCCACGCCATGACTGAAAATCCCTTGCAAAAATAATTCCCTGAATGATATGCAACACACTGCAGGATGAAACATACAGTAAACTTACCTGTGTATTTTCTTTTCCCCTGTTAATTTTAAAGCATAACTCACATAAAATTCATGCACTGCTTAATCTTTTAAGGAATATTATTTGTATTAAAACTGTGTTTTTGTTTCCTGTAAAGACTAAAGATACACAATACAATTATGCAATAGAAATAAAACATGCTGTATTAATTAGAGCCATTACAATTGAGTATTCATGTTAGGAAAAATATTTCAAGTAAATTTTATGTCGCGCTGTTTGAAGAATCCAAGTCGGACTACATGCATCAATTCTTAAATGTAAGCAATTAAATATTTCACTGTTTAAAAAGATTCACTATGTGCCTGGTAACTCTTTCAATTGCATTTTTAAGATACTGTAAACACTTTAGTAAAATATAAACGGATGGCTAAGATCTGAGTGTCCTCGTGGTTGCTACTTTGTGCTATATATTTATGTTTATTTTTTACTTGGGATTTCGCTACATCCATTTACAGTTGCTTGCTTTGATAGGAGGCTAATTTGAATATATGGGGCATTCTGTAAAACACGTATAAAACCACTTGCGCCTTGTAGCGTTAAAACATACTACACTGATTCACATGTGCAACTCGATGAGGAACACTGCATACTTGCTCGGGCTGGGGACGAACATTTACACACGAAAACGCGACTCGGAAAGGTTAAGGAGGCAGCAGGAATAGCTGAGAGGCGTATGGAAGGTGCTAGAGTGTGCGAGGCTGAACTCATTGCCAGTAGTAGCCACCAGACAGCGCTCGGCCGTGCCAGGAGCGCCACGCGCCTCTTTTCAGTTTGGCTCAGCGATTGGAAGTGTTCAGACATACACCACCTCTAGGGTAAGAGGGGAGGAAGGAAAAAAGTACCTTTTTCTGCATTAAAAATACTGCCTCTTCGTATAGTAACTCCTCTTCAAACAAAATAACAGTTTATTAATATGGACTATCAAATACAGACATGGCAAATAACCAAGCAGTCTTGTTAACCAATACATTAACATTGTGTAGTTCAGTAAACACACCAACCCCAAAATAGCAGCATTTAATCGTACTCCAGAAAATAGTAGGAATCACACATTTCACCAGCTGGCGGGACGAAAAATAAATCGGTCAGGCAATACAGTCTTTTGGCAGGACAGGAGTACTCACATAAAATTGCTTGAGCTAGCTAATTGACACTCATGTCAGACTTGAAGCAGGGCTTCAATACACTATATTTTTTTTTCGAAAACAACCCACCAATTTATATATAGAATTATTTCTTAAATGTTTTGTTGCCGAAATGTGAAGCTATCATTAAAATAATGTTTTTATTACTGATAATTAAATTGCATATTCTCTTAAGAATGTGGGAGATTCGTAGTGGATTTCATACAGTGAAGTTTTATCTGCCTTGGCCGAGAGAAGTCACCCAGTGGTGAAGATTTGGGCTCACATCATTTGGGTTTGAACACAGGTCCAGTCAAGCATAGTTTCCCCGACAGCACTCCAGACGAATGCTGGGATGGTTTCTTACTATATGCCATGGCAAATTCCTTCCTCGTCCTTTCTTATTTGAGCACCTTACTTCACCCCTAACGACCTCGCTGTCAATGAGATGTTAAAGACCAACCTACCTTATTCGAATTGAGTGTTTTGTAACAGAATTGTATGTGTTGTTCAGCACATTGTGGATTCCACGAGCAGCATCCGAGCCAACACATTTATTTTGGTTGGTGTTCAGTTACAGCGCATAGTGTCCCCCTGCCAGTGCGAGGTGGTGTACTTGCAGTACGGGCAGGAGACTGTCAACCCCAGCATCCTGAGGGAGGTCCCGTCCAGGAGCTGCGAGGGAGTTGGGCTAGCAGACCATGTAGAGGAGGTGGTCAACTGCCTCACCTTCACCCATTGCGATCTGGACATTGCCACCAGTTCTCGACAGGTTTCGCCGAACTATTTTAATATGTAAATTTGCTGATTGTTACCACCTTGTGCTGAGTAAACATGGGCGACAGGAGTTGAGAGATAAAACATTTTGTTTGGTGTTTATCAATGAGGTGTTGAACATCAGTGAGGTTGAAGTGAGGTGAAGATGGAACCATGGCATAATGTAAGGGCATGGGGAATGGGAGTCCCAAACGAAAACATGCTAGCTAATGGCAACATAAGCCATGTTTCCCACATGCAAAAGTCGTGGTGACCCTGCCAGGAATCTAAACCAGTTTACCTTGGCAGAAGCCGAGTAGTCTGGCGGCTACACCACCACAGTCAGTCCCATGTATGAAAAGAGACTGGTGTTCGTTGTTCCAGGGATAGTCCTGTCATTCCTGCCCAACACACAAAATGGTTGAAATGAGATAGACGAGATGGAAAACCAGTGGTGCAATAAAAGTCTAGGAAATGGAAATGCCCTAATGAAGTCTTCTCATCATGAGATTGTCCACTTCATTTCCCATATGATAGTCCCCGTCTGAAAATCTTGCAGCTGCCAGTGTCTGGGATTGAGCCACTGACTCCAAATTTGAGAGGCAAAATTATAAAACACAGAGAGGTATTATGGGGGAAAAAAAATTTATTTTGACACTGTAGCATTGCTACTTTACCACTCTATATCAGTGTGGCATTAATTATTAGTTTTCACTGAATGCTGATTATGATGTTTGAGGTGTTTCCATAGGTCATAGGAATTGTTAGCAGTTAGCCAATTTTCATGTTAACTGATGGAAGTTGTCGGAGGGTTTAAAGCATAAATATTTATTTCTGTTTTCAGCATTTTGTATTTGTGAGGTTCAACTTTATGCAGCACTTGGGACAATTTTTCTTGCTTTTTAATTTTTTTTTCTTATTGAACTCCAGCTACCTAATTAACAGCTTGGTATATGTATGTATCTATAAGTGAATTCTTAAAACATTTAAATAGTAGTACAAATGCATAAATCGTCATGAGAAGTTATTCTTTACTAGTATGATACAGTGGAATACTGATATGCATCTTAACACGTGGACTTTTGCCTTACCAGCCTGTTGTGTTGCACTTTAAACACTGGATACTGACCAAAAACGCTCTATATTCTGTGTTGCAGTAACGTTTCTGCGATGCCACTTTGACTATTTGAACTGTGCAGTTACTATTGTATGTGGTATTGATTTTATTGCAAATAAATGACACATTTTGAATGTAGTGATTTCCATTTTCATCAGCATGTATACAGTATGTTTCTAAACTGGAACTGGGGCATGAAACATGTTGCAGACTTGTAGGCAGCATCAGTTGTCATGATCTAAACCTGTCTCCAAGTGCAGCCTCTAGCGTGTACATCTTAACATCTCTCCTTGGGAGGGTGCTGCAGCTGTGGCGAGGCTAGAATGGTGATGCCATCGCCCATGTCGTGTCAAATTTAGTCCTTATTTTAATAATGTTTAAGAAATATTTTCAAACATAACAAAGTTAATACAATTATTTAGTAACGATAGATTTTCAAAACAGGTTGAGTACTCTTAATACTGAAAATAATTTAATGCATTAGTTCCAATTCATTTTATAAAATCATTAAAACCTAAAATTAATAATGCTATAAAGGTTCTAAGTTAATCGAATACTCTATGGGGAAAAAATGAATAAATACTACTAAGAATGTTATTTTCAATCACGTAATTAAGCAGTAATGGGAGAAAACTTCAATAAAGAAAGGTAATACTGAATGTTTATAAACTCAAGTACTTGATAAAAAATATGACCACTGAGAGTTAGAATAAACGTTATGAAATTATACATGGTGTTTCCTAAGAAATTGTTATTATTTATTAATTATATGCTGTTAATTGTTTTCGAAAACAATATCAACCGTGAAAACAAGATTAAATAATTCTGAATGCCATTTTGATATATTTTTTTGGTTTTTTGAGAAAAAAGTTTACATAAAATTAATGTCTAAATTCTTGAAAAGGTTAAACTTATTTATCCGATACAAATTATGTGTATATGTGTATATATATATATATATATATATATATATATATATATATATATATATATATATATATATATATATATATATATATATATATATATATATATATATATATATTTATATACGAATTAGTTAATGTAAAATAAATATATAATTTTATGTCTCAGATTTCTTAGAATAATGAAATGTGTGAAAATAGAAATTGAATTTTAGTATAAAAGATTTATACGAAAATTGTCCCGCATGTACCCTTGAATTGTTAAGTCAAATCTAAACTTAAAATATCAAGATTAATATGTTTTGTTTCATTTTCATAAGCAGTTTTCAGTTAAAAATTTACTTGTGCACATAATACATCAAAATATAAATAGAGAAATACAAAATTCTTTTGACAGAAATTAAAAAAGTTTGACTAGCATAAGGTTTCTTCATGCCCTATCATTAATTTTGCCACTAATTAAAGCAATATTTCTTTTAATCAGAGTGGAAGTTAATTATTAGATTTTGTACACCTGGAACCAATAGAACAGCTAGTCGGCGCGACTACAATAATGAATGCACGATGACCCATTGCGCTGATAAGTAAATTAAAATGATTAAAGATTACAATTCTTCAAAAAATTTGAACAAAATGTGTACTATAAGACAAATCAATATGGCACCCACCTTTCGATAAGAGCAAAGCAAAAGGGGAACATTAGTAACTAAATTTATAGTACATACGAAATATAAATGAAATGTTCTCTATGATTTTTTAAATACTAATTTTAACTCTTAAAATTTTGCAATTTGGATGTTCAAAGTTACTTTGATGAATGTCGTGATCCCCTTACAGGAGCCGTAGCAGACATCCTACTAAAACGATGGATAGTGAAAAAATTATTCTGTAGCTAATCCCACTTTTAGTCCTGAATCCTGTGCCACTGTGATGGTAATTTCAAACAAGAATGATACTAGACTATGGTGAATTTTGATCTTACTTCAAGTTAAGTCGACAAGTAGTGGAGCTATACATTTAGAGCACCTGTGTGTATATGTGTGTGGTAGTACGAGATGGTCGTGGATGCAGTGAGTAATCTGGTGCTGCATGTGGACCCTGGACGCAGGCAAGCGTGCGACCACCTGCAAAAGATGAGGTTCCGCTGGCAGCTATTGAGTGGCGAAGACCAGAGCAGGCCCGTGATAGAGCTGCACGAATATCTAAGGTCAGAGCAAGCAAAGTTCTTGGCACACATCTGCACTCGCCTGCTGTGCCTCACTGTGGTAATTAGTTACTCATGGCTACACGTGTACTTCAAGTCCTCAGTCTGACCCTAGCAGTGGATAACTATGTGAACTCTTAGCAATAATTTTTCTTGTTAGCATTTAATTTTAACCAGCAAAAACAGTTTACTACATCTTTGTATCAGCAATAATTTTTAACACATATTTCACAATATTTTAGACCCCAAAGTCATTGCGTATTTAAATGTAATCGCATTGTAATCTGAGTACCAATATGAGAAAAAATATTACTTAGAACTAATTAAAAAAAAACATAGCTAGATGTTTGTTTGTGTGAGTTTCAGGTTTCAGTCATATGTTCCTATACATTGTAATATGTATATATATATATATATATATATATATATATATATGCATATATACAAACATATGTATATATATGCATATATACATATATATGTATATATATATACAGATTTAAGGACAGAAATTCAGAATTCGAAGTTCTGAGTCATCTGCCATAACGTCCCAGGTGCGTCCGACTGCCATGTTGGTCGGTGTAGTCCGCCGTACAATCAAGTATCATAGCCAAGGCATCCAGTACATTTAGTGCAGTTAGCCATTTTGGTAGGCGTCAATGCCAAGGCTCGATGACATGTTGGATGGTTGTTCCCCGACATCCCTAGAAATTAGTTTAATGAAAATTATTAAAAAAAAAATTAATAAAGCAAATTTATTTCAATAAAATAATAAAAAATTAACAACCACCACAACTAATCCCCTCAACCTTATAACGCACATAACTCCTAAACTCTTCAACAACCCAGTGACTCTTAAAATTGAACTGTAACCCTGACCCCTGTGGCCATGAAACTAAAAATGGCGAAAAATGTAAAACAATTCTTAAAAATCGAAGAACATAATACAATGCTACCCCACCCAATAACCCTAACCAACACCCCCTCCCCCTTCTCGGGCACCTTAATTAATAATTGGACTTACATAATATAAATTTCCCTCCACCAATGTACTCAATTCACTGTTTCTTTGGATGTTTTAAAACAAACCTTTGGAAATTCATACTAGGAGTAATATGTTAACCTGTATTTAAATAATTTGTATAATACAAGTATATAACATTGATTAACTTTGATGTGAGCCACGTTTCCCAGCCCTTGACTATTCACCACGTCTGAGAGAATCTGCCAAATCATCTCGGCACAACCGTCTGCACTTGAGTACAGCCAGTGTAACGAATACGTGTTCCGAGCATGACTCGAATAGGTGTCATTTAAATATGTATACTAGTGCTTAATGTGTTTGTTTCTCTCGTGGCCCTAAAGTGTTCTACTTTGTTTTTATTGTTTTCTCAATGTTAATAAGTGTTCTAATATTTTTCATGTAATTTTGTCTGCCCACGAAGGTGCCAATGTTATTGTTTACGTTCACATGACCATGTGATCTCTACGTGTCATTGTGTTTCCAGTCAGTGTATCGCCTGTGCGATTTAGTGTTGTGTATTGTAATATTACTTCAGGGTTTATTGTGTTTTATTTATGATGGTTAATAATTATATTACCAGTGTGTCGACATTCGCAGATAGCGCGAATATAAACAAACCACGTAGCTACATGGTAGAACTCTATGCACGTGGAATATTCACACGGTAATATTCATAGTTGATTTATTTTGTGTGCTTGTTTTTATTTATGAATTTAATATTATTCTGAACTGACCAGCATTAAGGACAGTACAATACTGCACAGAGCCGGTAGTATTTTTAAGTGGATTGCAAACCTTGAACTGCAATTACTTAACGTTTTGGACTCGGGCCAAAAAGTGTCCGAATATTCATAAGTATTTCTTTTATGTAATATTTTTCATGCAGGATAATTTGTTTGTTTTGAATGTGTGAAATAAATGTTGTGTAAATTAACACAGAGTAATCCCGGCACGAGTAGGGTTGTGCATGGGAAAAACATACAGCACCAAAGTGGTGTTAGGGTGCCTTACGCGGTAAGTTTACATTTATGTTTTTATGTATTTTATTTTTCTCGTAATAATGAATTGTGCCTTATATTATTGTGTTTTGTGTGCATCATATCCATCTAAGGCCACATTAATTCCTTTCATTTCATTTTATTATTATCTTAGAGTAAGCTGTTGGTCACGTTATATGGTGGCGGGAGTTGGAGCGGGGAAAGAGACAGACTGCTCCTATGTTAGTCAGTCGCATCTTGGTCACTGTGTGAGACGGTTTCATCGCGTGCCCTCCCTGGGCATTTCACTGTTTTGTACTGATCTTGTATTCTGTAAAAAGTTCTAATATCATTGTCTGAAATCTCTGTTTTCTTTAGTCGGGAAGTGAGCCTTCTCACAGCCTGGTCCATCTTGTATATGGCTTTGACATTATTACTTAATTTCATGTACGTGCTTTTGCCACCTTTTCTTAACTCTGATGTGTACCCTGATTTAATGGGGAAAATGTTTGTTTGTGCTCTTCGGAGGTCAATTGGAATGAAATAAGTATGGTCGCAGGGTCAACTGCTTTATTTCAATGGTTACTTTTTTACTGCATAACCAGTAACCATGCGTATATTTTTCATACGGCATAAGGTGGCCTATAACAGCCCCAGGAGTGAGTGAGTGTATAAGAGTAGCTCTGATAACTCTCACTAGACTAGGTGTTTTGGAAAATAACAAGGTTAATGGTACAACTCTCTACAACTTCTGTAATGAGACATCGGACATCCAGGAGGCCGCATGTAGGCCGTCGGTCACACGACCCAACTGTACTTGTGCTCTCTGCTGAGAATGCTGGTGCCTCCGGACAACTATGGTAGTTTTTCAAAAATCCCATTCACATAACCTTTTTCTCCTCGAAGGTCCAGATTAGTAATGTCATATGGTGCCACAACTAGTATGGCTTAGTTCTGCAACAACTCTTCCTGGTACTATTATCCTTGTAACCAAATTCAAATTTTTTTCGCAAAAATTCCTTTTCCAAATCACCTTTGTGCACCACGTGTGTTCACATGTGCCCACATAGATCACTCTCCTTTGGCCATAATGGCCCGAGTACCTCTAATGGCGATTTCCTGTAAAACCATACAAGATCTGCGAAGAACGGTGAGAAAAAGGGCCTTCAGATATGGCAAGAGGGGAATTTGGCACCAATTCGTCATGGGGGTGGGGGGGAAGTGTGGGAAGTCAGCCATCTTGAAATGCATCTTCTTTGTAATCACGCGGCTGTGACATCAGCCAACCACCATCTTGGACACATGGCTAACTGAGGGGAAGCGCGTTACCTGAACATATGTGGGTGTTGCCGCGAGCCGAGAGCCACATGGCCTGGTAAAGCAGATGTGATGGAGCCCTCCGGTTAACCATGCTGCATAAACAGCAGCATATGCCTGGACTTTCATACAACAAATGGCAAACTGACAATTTTGTGCCAAAAGTACTTAAGATCTGCAATAAAACACGATCCATTCTCACTTGTGGATTTGCGTGGGAATTCGTGCATATGTCAGGATGCAACATCAGTACAAAAGCTTTCGGCCATAGTGAGCGAAGTTAAAATGGAGCTGCAATCCAAAGTACTGTCCTCACACCAGCGCTGGCCGACCAGACGATTTGTGCAATTCTGTTTCCAGGCACGGCAAACCAGAAGATTTGTCAACCCAGTCTGTGTACCAAACTTGTGTACCTGTGATATCGAACAACTGAATCCGCCACTGTCAATGTCGAGGTTTAGAAGAAACCTCCGGAAATGCACCTCGCCTACACGCGATGCAAGAGACTGTATCATGAGCTGTGTGTCACGCCACAAGAGCTAGCAACATAATGGGATTAATATTATATCAACTGCATGAGGTGCCAGCCGATCATGAATAAGAGGCTGCGACTGGCGGAGCGACATTGCCTGCTCGCCAACTGCCAAAGACAAAGATAAAGGAACCAGACGAGATGTGGGAACAACAAGAACAGCACTTGCTACTGTTGACACTGCCATGCATACCAACCTGCACAGTGTGTGTGGGGATGGCACAACCTGCCACGTCCCCCGCTTGTTCCACACTGTTACTCCAGACTGCACCAGCTTGGGAACCAGAACAGTTTGACAGCACTGGAGTTTGTGTACGAGCGAAGACGAAGGAGAAGGTCCCGTTCGCCGGCTCTGCCAGCCAGGTTTCAATCCCATCCGGGATATATTGGATGCTCTAATGAAGATCCCACTGCATTTCTTCGCGATTGCGAAAATAGACTGTCCAGATATGGAGTCGACCTGGAAGATTCGCCAAACCCTATTGGTGAGCATTTTTGGGAAAACACACACTTGTGGTGGCGAGGTGTAAACCACTATGGGATCACATGGGCGAATCTCAGCTAGTCGTTTTGGTGAATTTTCGCCGAAACATTCGCCTCTCTTCGCACACTGAGTCGCTGGTACTGGATGAGCAGAAAGAGGAAACACTACACCACTTCGTGACACAGGAAATAAGTACAATCAGAAAGTATCATCTGGAGCTGAGCATGCAGGAAGTGCTGTAAGTGGTGGTGATCACAGCTGGGCCAGAATACAGGGCGCCACTCGCATCTGTCATCCACACCACAGAACATGAATTCCTGTAGACTGTCATGCTACTTGGTACGAGTATCACCGCCGAGCCGCGACATGGCAGCGACCGCGCGCGACCATGCCGGGAAGTTAAACACTCGAGACCGCGGAGTAACTGGGAAGAAAGCAGAAGAGGGATCAGTATGTAAAAGATGTCGGTGAGATCAGGGCCAGAAGTGACAGTCGCGCCATCAACAGTACAAAGTAATGGGATGCACCAACGACGGCCACAAATGGAGCCACGGCACATTGCCCTCCCATGTCACTGGTGTGATGGGCCACAATTTAACAACCATTGTCCACAATGAGCCGGGGCACCGCCCACTGCTGGACAATGGATTCCCCCGCCAGGAAACGAGAGGTCGGGGTAGAGCGGCCGGACGTCACACAACCCCGGGCCAAAATGTGTTTCACTGACCCGACACCACAACAAGTGCTCCTTGAACAGATCAATAGTGACATCACCAGCTTCATCCGCATTTCTGTACCCATTAATGATCATCCTTGCCGAGCACTGATAGGCACTGCCGCCTCCCATAACTTTGTGAGGAGCAGCTTCGTCGACAGTGACAAGATCAATGCAGCTGGCAAAATGTCAACACACTGGTAATATTAAGGGTGAAGCAAGTGTCACCGTGCACATCTGCGATATAGAAACAGTGACAGTTACCTTCGTATCCTACGAGATAAGGGAAGAAGCTATCCTTGGAGTACCCTGGCTAACAGAGCATAATAGTCTGGTTTAACCAGCTGCACCAAGGATCCATTTCGGGAGAGACGAGGAAAGGGGGATGGTGTACAACATGGGAGCGTTGGTATCACATGTAAACATGCTGGTAAAGTGTGCCAACCTGTCAGTAACGCCAACTGCACAGACACTGGAAACACTCAGCGGGGAAGTCGGCTGACAGCAGAGAAACTGTCCCACATCAAGTAAGTGGAAGGAAGAGTGTGGCCAGCAGAATATGGAAAAATGTTGCATAGTTAATGACTGTGTGGAATCACGTGCTAGTGCGGGAGATCACCCGTGGAGAATTTACATGCCTGGGGCTTCCAGTGATTCAGTGTTACATTATACACACATGAAAATCACATTTCCGGACACCCGGGTGCGGCCCAGACAATAGGAAATACGCTGAAGTACATTTATTGGTCTGCACTGTAGGGAAATGTGAGAACCTTTATAAGGCAGGGCATTATCTGTAACTTCTTTAAGAGCCATCGTGGTGACGGTGTGCAACAAAAGTAGCCATGCGAACCATGTGAGCCATTTGAAACAATCGCACTAGACTTGATTGGACTTTACCCCAGGATGCCGATGGGGAAGATGTTCATCCTGGTGGTAACTGACCTGTTTTCAAGGTGGGTGAAGGCTTACCCCATCTCCAGTGTGCGAGCACAGGCATTGGCAAGATGATGCAGAACGAGTTATTTACACTCTGGGGATACTCTCGTATGGCACTGAGTGACAATAGCACTCAATTTACCAGTCATGTGTGGTGTGACTTTTGCATGAGATGGGGAGTGCAACACCCCACCATGGCGATCTATCGCCCGCATACCAATCCATTGGAAAGATGCAACTAGAATATTAAGACATAGTTACGCCTGCGTGTGGGAGAAAATCATGCATCGTGGACCAAACATCTGCCATCATCCCTCTTCACGCTGCCGATGCGTGAGAACAAAGCAACAGGGAAAACACTGACACAGTTGCTTCAAGGCCGTGACCTTCCCCTCCCTGGGAAATTTGCCAGTGGGGTGAGAGAGAACAATGGAGCGCAGAAAGAGGGGGTGAGTAGGGAAGAACGAAAAGAAATTGAGGTGAGAGAGGTGCACGAGAACCATGGCTGTTATGTCTCGCAGTGGGCGCCGGATATCACCCGCCCGCCACTTTGCCTACAGCCCGGCCAGCTGGTGTGTGCAAGAACTCATCCGCAGTCAGCTGGGCAGCTGGGCTTTCATGCCGGATTTGCCGCGAAGTGGAGCGGGCTGCATGAAGTGATTGACCAACATGGTGAAAGTTGCTACAAAGTCCGCCTGAGCAGGCGCTGATCTGCAATATTTCATCGGGAAGCACTGAGGCTTGCCGACGCCCGATACCGATACGCTAATACCCGATGCATGAGTGGGCAGTAGTGATAAGGAAGTATCATGTGATGCCGCACCTGGTCCTGGTGAAGACATACATGCGGAAATTGCGGATTCCCCTGCAGCTGCGAAGCCTGGTGCCGAGACGTTTACACAGGATCCAGCGAGGGAGACACATAAACCATGTAAAGAGTGAGGAGGAACTGCTAGTGGATGTTTATCCTCCTGTCCTGCAAGACGCACTGCGAGAGCCGCTTATGTCCGATAACCTTCGGTAGGTGAGGGACCCTACTGGTGGTGTCGTGATGACAAGGAGACGCCACCAGTTACAGACACCGAGGCCAGTATTGTTTGCTTATGAGGACGCATAGAAATGCAATCTGCGACGACCATGGCAAAGTGTCAACAATGGTGGTGAGAATAGCGGGAGCGGTAGGAACAAATCAAGCGAGGCAGTGATGTCTTTCCCTCCCCACCGATCGAAGGGACCACGCTACAACCGGTGTGTCGAGTGTACAGTCTGTGGGTGTCAGGACACACCCACCACAGCAGTCACATCACCGCCAGCCACATGGGAGCAACAGCACCACATTCCAAGAAGAGAGCCACAGGTCAGCCACTACCATCTGCGGCCATGGCACGGACTTTGCCTGCCATGAAGATGCTGTAGCTGAGCAGGAGCCTGCGAGCGACGAGTGCGCGTGAGTACAGCCAGTGTAACGCATGCGTGTTCCGAGCATGAGTCGAGTAAGCATGCTGTAAAAAATGTATACTTGTGTTTTATTTATGTTTGTCTCGTGGCCCTAAAGTGTTCTATTTTGTTTTTATTGTTTTCTCAGTGTTATTAAATGTTCTAATATTTTTCATGTAACTTTCTCTGCCCGTGCAGATGCCAATGTTATTGTTTATGTTCAATTTACGTGAACAATACAATGTTCATTGTATTGTTCACGTGGTCTCACACATGCCACACCATGTGCCCCAGTGCGACGTCAACAGAGCACGTGTCATTGTGTTTCCAGTCAGTGTATCGCCTGTGCGATTTAGTGTTGTGTATTGTAATATTACTTGAGGGTTTATGGTGTTTTATTTATGATGATTAATAATTATATTACGTGTGTGTCGACATGCGCAGATAGCACGAATATAAACAAACCACGAAACCACGTGGTAGAACTCTATGCACGTGGAATATTCACATGGTAATTTTCATAGTTGTTTTATTGTGTGCGCTTGCTTTATTTTTATGAATTTAATATTATTCTGAACTAACCAGCATTAAGGACAGTACAATACTACATAGAGGCAGTAGTATTCTTAAGTGGTTTGCAAACTCCGAACTGCAATAATGTAATGCATTGAACACAGGCCAAAAAGTGGCCTAATAGTCATATGTATTTATTTTATGTAATACTTTTCATACAGAGTTATTTGTTTGTTTTGAATGTGTGAAATAAATGTTGTGTAAATTAACACAGAGTAATCCCGGCACAAGTAGGGCCATGCACGGGAAAAACATAAGGCACCAGAGTGAGGTTAAGGTGCCTTATGCAATAAGTTTGTGTTTATCTTTTTATATATTTTATTTTTTCGTAGTATTGAATTGTGCCTTATAGTGTTGTGTATTGTGTGCATCATATTCATATAGGGTATCATTCATTCCTTTCATTTCATTTTATTATTATGTTAGAATAAGTTGTTAATGTGATATGGTGGCGGAAGCTAGTGCCAGGAGGGAGGCAGCCTGCCACTATGTTAGTCAGCCGTATCTTGATCACCGCATGAGAAGGTCGTGTCATGTGCCCTCCCTGGAAATCTCACAATTTTTTAATCAATCATGTAGTCTACAATAGTTTTAATGTAATTGTCTGGAACCTCTGTTTTGTTTAGCCGGGTGAGTGAGACATCTGACAGCTTGGTCCATCTTGTATATGGCCGAGACGTAATTACTTAATTTCATGTAGGCATTTTTGCTGCCTTAGCACAGCACCAGCATGTACCCTGCTTTAACAGGGAAAATGTTTATTTTTGCCCTTCGGAGGTCAATTGAAATTAGATAAATATGTTCGCCGGCTCGACTGCTTTATTATTTCAACGGTCACTTCTTGACCACATAACCAGTAATCGTAGTTATATTTTTCATGAGGCGTAAGTTGGCCTATAACAGCCCCAGGAGTGAGTGAGGGCATGAGAGTAGCTCCGATAAATCTCACTAACCAGGTTTTTGGAATATATAAGGTTGAATAGTGCAACTTTCTATAACTTCTGCAATGAGATGTCTGACATTGAGGGGGCCGCTTGTAAGCCGTCGGCTACACGACCCAACTGTACTTGCGCTCTCCCTGAGAATGCTGGCGGCCCTGGACAACTATGGTAGTATTTCAATAATCCCTTACACATAACTGGCGGAGTCCAGTGCCGTGAGGTGTGGTTCATGGATAGTGGTCCAGGAGCTAGAATATAAATTGTAAATTTAAACATTTGCGGATTGAATCTGTCTGGGATTACGTGAATTGAGTGAGGTGGTTTACCCACGTAGCCATCACTACCACACCTAGGGCCGTGAAGTGGTACAGTAGACTCTTCTCACTTGGTAGTGTCGTTGAAGGTCAAAGGCAGCTAACCTTCCAGGATTCTACACTCCTGTGATGAATCTTAATGAACGGTACATGTATTAGGCTGTGGATTATTAAGGTCATCCACACACCTATGCTACGTTACACACAGAAATACTTGCAAACAAAGGACAGTTCCACACATTTGCAAATTGGCGGGAAATTGTAAATGCCTTTACCCTGAAGTGCCTTACTGCTTACCTTAATAAAACTCTCGATCCACAAAGTGAGATTTATTAGGTATTGATGAAAGATGCCCCGAAAACAACACTTTACAAATATACTAGCTGAACAAGTACTGGTCGGCATCGGTAACACTCTTTCCGGTGTTGTCGTACTAATAAAAGATGGCTCCTAGGCCTTCTTGACTTGCATCCACTTGCATGTAGAAATGTCTACTTGCATTGTACCTAGCAAGCATGGGGCAGGACTGAAAGTTTTCCTTAATTTCCTCGAACAATTGTTTACATCGCTGGATCACTGAAAATGATGCTATGGAGACAACAAGTCTGTCAGTGGTGCTGTTGTAATTGCGAAATTTTGTATGTGCTCTGCAGCCAATTAATTAATCCAAAGAATTTTCTTAACTGCTTTCTAGTGTGCGGTGATGGATAATCCGCTATTAAGTAGAGTTGTTCCGAGTTCGGCTTGTTTCCTGTTTCATTTACTACGTGTCCCAGGAAATCGAGGCTGGTTTTCCCTATGTGACATTTTCCCATTGTACATGTGTACAGACAGGTGTTTTAAATGCTCCTCCCAACAGGCTGACCATACAATTATGTCGTCCAAGTAAGCAAGTGTATACTATCCGATTAGGCCAACTAGTATCCTAACCTTCGTCGCTGGAGCACATTTTAATCCAAATGACATTGCATAAAATTTAAACCTTCGACCACCTAGAGCCATAAAAATTATATATTGTGCAACGGTCTAAATTGTAGACTTTCGCACCGAAATGGTTTATGTGCACTGCAAGTTCTAGTATGCTTTTCTTAATTGTTAGCCACAGTATACCAAGAATGATATTCTCTCTTATGTCTGACGAAATTATAATAGTCGTGGTAGTTTCAAGATTCCTCACATGCACAGTGACAATTTCTTGCCATATTGCCTTACTGCTATTCTGATTCGTGGCTAGCCTAATTACATGATAAGTAGTCACATCGGTTTCACTCAAAAATTGTGGTTCGATGAAGTTATGTGAAGCTGCAATATAAATCAATGTGTGACAATGGCGACCATTTACTGTGACAAGAATGCGAATGACTTTTGTTGTTGTGCTAGTAACCTGGTTGATGACATGAGACTCTGTTGTGGTGTCAATCTGGTTTCTTTATATTGCTACGGGACTGGAGTGGGAGGAGCGTCCGGCCCCTGCACCTCAGCTTTCCATTTCCCCGCTGCTCGCTGCTGCTGCTGTTCTGCACTCTCTTAAAATACAATTATTATGCACTGGCATTGATTATGCCAGTGGAAATTTCTGTTGGACAATACCGATATGCATGTTGTGGCAGTTAGCTTTTATTTCACCTTGCATTTGAACTTATATTTCCTGCACTTTTCACTCCATTATTTTTCCAAGGCGGTACTTTCTCCTGTTTCGCCTGGTTATTGGTTCCTGGATGACTGTAACGACTTTTGTCCTGATTCTGTCCGAAAGCTCTTTGGTTTTACACATGTTGCTCAGCACTCAGTTCTTACACGATTCCGCTCTGAGACTTGTGGCGCCATCGTGAAGGTTCCGGATCAAGGCACAGTTTGCACAGATTCCATTCTAAGATGATGGGGACTCTCATCAGTTACTCCAATGCTCCATTAAGGAATGGAATCAGCGCTGCATGGTATTCAGGGTACTTTGCTTTCTGGCAGATGGGGGTGATTGCTGCTCTTCCAACCTCAATTTACTTTGCGCTTGAAGTGATGAAAACACGCCCCCAAAATGACACTGAAAAGACAGGTGAAACTCCATCCATTGCAATGTGTAGTGATTGAGAGATCCCAACCAAGAATGGGCTTCTTCTTGGAGTTGCTCTCCGATGCAACTTGTATACTCTTCCTCACACATACTATATCTGGTAAACCTCGATGTGAAATCGTTGACAAAGGCAGTTGGATACTCCATTGGTGTGCCAGCAAATGTTGGCAAATTCTGGAATTTTGCCAGGGTTTTCATCGCAATCGGCCTTACTTGTACTGTAGTGATAAGTGCAATGGATTAATTTCCTCGTCCATCCTATCGTAGCAGTTCGCTGAGTGGTGGTGTCTCAAAGTTGTGTGCTACATATGGTGTCACGGGCAGTATGGATGGGTATGGCATTGCAACAGTTGGTAGCATTGTTTGGAATAATTGTGAAGTGTAGAGTGTCTGTAATTGTGGGTAATATTTTGCAGGTGGCAAAAATGGGAGATGAGTTGCCATTGCTGTAGGATTCGATGGCGCAGACTGGGTGGGCGGCGCTGGTTTGTTTATTCTGGACCCATGTGTGCTGTGGGCATGTGGCAGCTGTGTGTTGATGTTGACCACTGCGGCGCAGGCCTGGCACATGGATCCCGTTTGATTGTTGCCATTCACATGCCTCTCATGTGTCTGGACACCACAACTATGATACTGCTTGACATTATTGCTTCTATCCTGTTGACAGTTCGCAGTACTACCTGCATTGACTTGCTCCTCGCACTCTGTCAGGAAATCTTGCAGTATCCTATGTATTTTGTAGGTCCTCTCTGACACTACATTGCTGGCATGAGAATTGAAGTCCTGTCGCAGTAACGAGTTCGGCTTCAGTAAGATATTCCTGGTGATATTACATGTGGCACTGCTTGCATTTGAGGGTAATTGCCCCTGCACCAATTAGCCAACTGGTAATTTGGAAATTGTGGCATTTATAATGTTGTATTTCCGAACTTTGCACCATTTGTCCCTGATGCAACTTTCCCACTTCACTGTCTTTTCCGTGGTTGTTTGTGGCGCGATTCTGTGTTGGGCTGGTCTTGTGGCTACAGTAGCAGTACAAAGTGCCAAGTCCGTATTTTGCTATTGTGTACTGCATATTGCCAGCAAATGTTTACCAACAGAAGGATGTGCATGTGTGACTGGTTGTTTCGTGGATGCACAGCTTTGGCGGTGAGGGTGCGATTTCCTCTTTCACGGCTGACCTCCTCTGCGCATGAAGTAGGAGGTCTATGACCAGCCAATGTAGGAGGGAGGGGGAGGCTGAATCACATGACCTATGCTCTTGGTGATCGATACTAGACTCTATTGACTGGCGAGGAGAGAGGATGGGGCAGGCTGGTATGCTCCCACTCCTTTTTCCACATGGTGGGTGGTGAGTTGCTGATGGCATGCTGCTGTAGGAAATTTTTTTTCTTTTACAATGATTTTTCTTGGCGGGTTCTGGTGCACTGATTAAGGATTAACATGTGGGGATATTATGCCACAAGGAAGGGTGACCATTTTACGGCTGTCAAACTGACGGAAAGGTTGTAGGAATTGTGCCACACATTCAGGAAAGCCAATTTGACACAGTGTGGTTGAACAAATGGGGTTGAGTTGGATTTTGAGGGGCTGTAAAAGGTTCAGGTTGGGATGGAATTATGATATTATCCTGTAGGCACCAGACAACGTCCATTATGGTGGAGTCATGAATTTCTGGTAGAGCAGACTCAATTGATTCCCTGGGTCATGGGTCGTTCACCTAGGACATAATTTCCCTGACGATGATATGGAGTATTCTCTTCATATTGATGCTGTAGAATATTGATGCTTGCTATGCAGCAACCTCTTAAGGTGTGTTACATGCCATGAACACTTGCGAATGATTTTATGTTCATATCAACTGGTTACTAACCAGTGGTCTATCAGATGGCAGACGCCCTTAATATTTATTCATACATTGAACATACAGATGAAATAAATGAAACACACGAACAATTGCAAAGACATGGCACTTAACGGGGTTGTAAAGGCCCATGTCCTGAAAAGCAAGGTGGCTCAACACATAAATAAAATGCGCAAATCACCTTGACATATTTATTCTGTGTATTAATTAACACATCCTAACAGATGAAACTTGACACGAGTTGTCATGCACAGCCTGCCATCTAAGTTGACATGTTACAAAATTAGTGCGAAGCCATAAAATGATTTAAGTTGAAATTATTAAGCTCCTCTGGGCAATGCAAACCTCAGCGAAGGAGGGCAGGCGTCTCTTATGGCAGAAAACGAAAAACGTTCCGATAAATGAAGACATAACTATTGCAGTGAAATTTTTGGAGAGAAAGCTACTGGCCGCCAGAGCATGACGCGGCCTTGCCCTCGCGAGTAGTGGATGCTACTGACGCTCCAGATTGGTGCCCAAAACTACCAGTCGTAGGAGTTGGCATGCCGAGTTGTAACTATTTCCTGCACACATGCTCCAACACAATGCTTAGGTAATCAGAACTATGTACCTGGTGCTGAAAATGCTTGCATAAGTTCTCTCTACCCTTAAATAAACAAAAAGAATCACTTGCACACCATCTGAATGATATGAATGTGAACATGTTCACACAAACAATAACATTGCATGAAAAATGTTTCAAATATAACATGAGAAATAGGCATTTTTAGGGCTTCTGCGAATGTTACCTGGTAATTTATCATTCACAGCAATCGCAGTTTAGCCCTTTTTGACTTTTACCTATTTTTAACCTGCTCCTGGCTCTGAGAATGTGCTGCACTACCCTGCAATGGGTATATGAGCATTGTTTATGCTCTCCACTAATTGCACTACTTCACTAACATTGGGGTGCACCACACAGACACATAACACTGGTATAGTGCCGATGCTGGCTGCACCGGGAAAATCGCACAGACGGGCAAACTGTCTTAGGAAGCGAGGGACACTAGTACATGTCATGTAATGAATATGTTTTTCCACAACAGGAATAATTATACTGTTACATGTGTCATTAAGCATTGCATGAGAAAGGATGTGGATGATTAATGGTCATTACACTGTGTGTAATGACACACACAGTGTGTGTGTGTGTGATAGCAAATATTTGACTGTCGAAATTTATACATTTTAACAGTGAACTGTTTTTATGACTAAATTGATTTCACTTATGTTTATTTATAAAAATATACGTTCGCCCTAGGCGTTTCATACACAATTGAGTCATGTGCTTACATTTTTGTGATCTGAATGTTTGCCACAATCCCAACAAAATACCAAGTCCAAACAGAAATATTAAATAAATAATTAAATAAACTGATGTATGCCATGTGTCAACCCTTAGTCCGTTAACCACATTGCCAGCTACAGCAGTTCACCACACCGCCATGTAAGGGCAGCAGCATACACCATGTCTGTGTATGTGCACCAGTGCACTGGGCCAGAATATATTTATTTCTATTTATTTTGTTTATGTGGACTTTTTAAATATATTTTATTTCAGTGCACATGTGGTATTATTTAAGACTAAAATGGTGTACATTTTCCTGGTGCGTGTTTTGTAATGTGTTACATGTTTTTTATATTTTTTTTTCAAGACCTATTTCAAGTGGGTTTTAGTGTTATACTTTATTGTTTATATAGTATGTGAATGGTGGTTATACAATTATTTATGTGCAGTGCGTGGTTTTGTTAGTAAACAATACCATGTGTGTACAGTACAGAATTGTCATATCTATCCTAGTGCAAGAGTGAATATAGTGTTTTTGATGTGCTTTGTATATTAGTATTTTGGTCAGTTTTAATTTAAGTACTGTGAAAGGTTACATTTTGTATTTGTCATGCGCAATCCTCACATTTCATGCAGCACTTCCATTTTCATATCAGTACAGTGTTCATAATTATCTTACCATACAGTGCTATAATTGTTGTCCGTGAAACATATTAAATATAATTATTATGTGGTTAAGTATTAGTTAGTACCATCCTGTAACATGTCCAGTATTGTACAGTATTTAATGCATACGACGTTAGGTACATATGTGAGCCACCAAAGAGAGCACTTAACATATCGAACGCATGGCAAGCTAACCTCAGATGTTATAATTTAATATTAATTAGGCGTATTTTCAATGTGACATAATTTTAAGTTGAACATCATTCATCTCACAGTATTTTAGTATTACAAATATTACAAACAATGACCTAGGAGCGACACTAGAACTCATTGAAAATACCGGCCATTTTAGGTTAAGTGTTACATACATCAACAATGAAAGCCATAAATGCTAATATTTATTTATGTTATTGTGAGTGTGAATTTGTATTAAAGATTAAAGTGATTTATGAGTCCTGATCCCAACAGTATTGTTATGTCCATTTCATTTACATTTTACATTATAAGTTTTGCATTTTATTGTGATTGTATGACATATGCAAGAATACTCAGCCAGTGAGCGGGCTCCATGCTATCCTAGCAAGTAGTAGAATCTTAGTCATCTCGTGGGTTGAATGTCACGTGCAGCCTCACCGGGACATTGTTAGTTTTTTTTCCAAACATATAGAGTCAATATTTGCTATTAGCATACCGGAACCTCGTTGCCATGTAATTTCACCAGGCGAGAGCGCCACCCCACATCTCGGTCCGTTTGCTACACAGCCGAGGCATATTTTTACAATTTAAGTAATATAGGCCTTGTGACATTTTGTCTGTTTCAGAGTTCACACCATAACTAGAGATCGACATGTATCTGAGTCAAATGAGGGAATAGTGAAATAAAACAGTTTTGTGTTAATTATGAACTCTTTATTTCGCCATATGCCTAACAACTGTTTACTGGTTTTCATGATTTTTCAGGTAAATTTTCAGGCATTGAGATGGCCTATAACAGTCTCATGTGAGTGAGTTACATCTTTGGAAGAGACTATACATATTCCACTAACCTATGCGATATGGACTTATAGCTTCAACATCATTATCAACAGCAACCAGATGGAGGATAATTGGAAAAGGACATTCATGGGCCATCGGCACCACGAACCCTTCATCAATTGTGCTCCCCACATTGGCCCCCACTAGCTTGGCAACACATCGCCGTATCATTTTCATCCAACCGAACTCCATTCATGTGATGACCCCAAACCAACCCCTTCAAATTGGCACCCTTCCTTGTGGCTTTCCACACATCCGCCAACCATTCCATCATTTTACAGTGCCTCATAATTCCAACCATTTTTCCCGTGCCTTATGACATCTTCCAAACTGCACCCTACATGTGCTGCGCACCATCCATAAGTCTCCTGCAACATCATCCAGCACTAAAAATCTTCCAAATTGCCACTCCCATTACCTAAGGTTTTCATTTATCTTGTCAATTCTTAGAAGTGTTCCCATGTCTGTGTATTTTCCAGTTTTCATGTACCTTTGTGCCCATGTATGTTTACGTGTTCACAAGTATAGCCCCCTTTGGAACGGTGGGTCCTCATGTACTCGCTACTGGTGAACTTCCTGACAACGGGAAAATTTGGTGCCACATATCGCCATTGTTGACTGTGGCCTTCACGAAAGTATCATAACGACTTTATCTAGACAATTGTACAATGCGAGTTGGTTGTGAAGCTTCATACTGAAAGCATACATGTGTGGGGGAATATTTCCATGTGTAGTGAATTCGATCCTGCAGTCGATCACATTCCAATTGGTATGCACATCCTCACAATTTGGCCAAACTCTTGAAGGTTTCTGGGCTCAGTATTAAGTATTTAGGGTGCCCATAATATGCATTTTGGAACTGAGCGTATATTTTATACACTGGCAGCTACTGACATTTTTCAAAGTTGATGTTCATTTCCATATACGGATAGCTTTGAATATTTAAATATATTTTCACAATTTTCTAGTTGGCATGTTCCAAACTGTGAACGACTCACTCTCACATTCTGCTGTGTTCCTATATGTAGCTCAACGATGATGTATATCACTCTTTTTGCCATCTTCCTTATTCTTCAGCATGTTGATGTGTTCCATAGTACTCAGCTGAAAGCGAGGTAGCATCCTTTCAATAGATTGTAGCTTCAGTTCCACTGTCTCCTGGATTCCCCCCGTATCCACAATGGCATCTGCCTGTGTATTGGCTAGGAGCGGCACCAGTTCCTGCTTTGAATTGATCAGAATTTATTTTTAGTCTTCGGCGAATTCCAGAAACATTGCTAGAGGAAGACCTCGAATTTCCCTCCAGAGTGTATAAGAACACTGAAGTCATCTTCTTTCCCCCAGCCTGCCATCTTGACTGCAGACAGCTCGTTCGGCATGAGAGAGAGGTAATTTTTGATTGTGGTCGTTATGCCGACGTTTCTCATCTGGCCTGCCTCGACACGGTTGAGCAAATATGCTATGCGACCAATGAGGCAGAGAATACAAGTGCGCGTTATTTTCACCGATGCCGGGTTGAATCCATCTTCTTTCATCAGTGCCTCCCTCTCCTGAATCGTAGGAATTACTGACAAGGAAGAGTGTTGATATCTTGGGGTTGGACAGCTATCCGAACTCCCGATGGTAAATGTGTGGTCCGATCAGGAATGGATGGTACTCATGAACTTCCACTTTTATGTCGCTGTCTTCAAAAATGACCAGCTTGTCGGTGTTTATATAATCTTCCATGGTGGTCAACCTTGAAGCCAAAACTTCGAAGGAAAATCTTGCTTGCACATGTTAACACCTCGGTGACTTGCGGTGTACTGATAGCGGATTTGATGCGCTGCTTTAATTTATTGCTTCTGGCCACCATAAATCCTATTCCTATCTTCTCTAACTCAAGCATAGTGTAACGCCTCATTTCGAAAGTTCACCGACTCTGCACGCCAGTCGGCGAATTTCACCACCACATCTCTTCATGACGACCAGATCGTAAATGATGCTTTACGGTGCCATGACCAGTTTATAACCTGGAGGGACCATCGCCGAAAACTCGTTCAGCATATTGCTAGGGCTACCATTGAGATATGTACTGCTTGCCAAATTGCAGTTTATTCGATTCACAATAACAGGCAAGATGTTTACAGGTCATGATGGTTCATGGATGTTGCAAGATTCGCATATGCGCAGTTAGAACTCCAGCATCATTTTAATGGAATTTGGTTTCGTAATGCTGATATCTTCACTATATAATGAAACAGTTCAGAGTATTGGAATTTCCATATAATTCGAATTCTGTGTCGGGAGACAGCGAATCATTGCTGTACTTTGCAATGTTGTCTAATTCATATGAGCCAAAAGCAATGTTCCTTCGCGGGAGATATTACAACTTTTCACGATATATATTTCCCAGTTTTTTCATCGATGTTTGGTAAACCTATGCACTATTACTCCTCCTGATTGAGTGGAGAAATAAGTACAGCAAGTAGCTCGGAGCTACGACCCATCAAGTTAAGCATTATCAACATGACTGATGGTTTCCTGTCCATGTGTAGCCATTTTATTCAATTACTTGTACGAACGAACAAGAAAGCAAAGACACAAGTAGCAGTTCCACACGTTAGGTGTCTGCTCCATCTCGTAGTTGTTACTGAGTTTGCTATTTTTCAGGTAGAGTCGCAGCTCGGGTGGAGGATGAAAATTGCCGAAACTGTTGTAGTAGTTTGCAATCTTTTCCATGTTTCACATAATTTACCCAGCATGTAACAGGCCAAGCCTGGCTATCGTGTCCAGTTTGATTAGGGCCCATTCGCCAAGTTTGGGTATAGGGGGCAAAGCAACTCCCATGAACACTCTGCGAAAATGAGGAATCATCAATTTTTGTGTAAACAGTTCCAAATTCATTTTCGTGAGTGGTTATTCCAGTAGATATTTCATTATGCCCTCTTGCTGCATCATTGTTTTTGCATACCTCTTTCTCCCACTGTATACAGCCTTAGGTAGAAGCGTTAGCCATTTTTTTCCCATGGTGATAACTTCCATATCTTCATTGTACCTTTGAGCCTCTGTCAACTGATTCTGTTCGTTCGGTACTGTGTTGGTGGCTCGAACGATAATGCTTGTATATCCGATTAGGCCCTCGAGGGCTCCGAGTGCAGGCAAGAGTAGAGGAAAAATCCACCAGTAGATATTTTCTGTGTCTTCCATGCTTTTCTTCCATTTTTCCACACTTTTTGTTTCACTTGCGCCTTCTGTTTGCACATTGTACCCATACCCATCTTTACTTTGGCAATCATTATGTTGAAAATGCTCCATGCTGCTATTTTTCTCCAAGCATGGTATCAGCCGTATTTCTTATTTTGTCGGCCTTCTGTGTAAGTATCCTGTCTGCCTTGTGCCGAGATTGGTCCTTGTTCAGGGAGTAAGCAATGTCGTGTTGCTTGCACACTTTGTCTAGTGCATTGATACCCATGTTACCACATGCTAGCCCCTTAGTTATCTTCGTTCCCAGATCGTCGAACTTGTATTCAGGAATTTGAAGCTCTAATGGTAAAATGTTGATCACTGTATCGACAATCTGTACTATGTGCCATAGGTACAGACACAGGGCCACACCAACCCTCACTTTCTAAATGTTACCCCAACATAGGCACAAGTCGTCAAAATAGAGGACTTTGATGGTTCCGAGTGTGTACACAGTTAATAATAAATTAAACAACCAGGCCGAACTCTTAAGATCTCATGTATTACAATTTTTTCAAAGTGTGTGTAAAAAAAAGTTATAAATATTTTTTGTCTGCCTCGAGTAAAAAAAAATCAATACAAAACCTTTAATTGCCAGATATATTAAGCAACTTTGTAAACTTTTAGATTCTGAGGTTCACTTAAATGTGCATAATAAAAAAAAGATTATTTCGGAGGCATGACTAACAATTCTATTCTATTTCAAATACTAATAAAGATAAAAGCTCTTTATATTCAACAACTCAACATCTCAATAAGAAGTAATGTCATTAAATGTACTATTTCACTCTATTTCTTGCATAAGACTTTGTTTTAAATAGATTAAACATAAAGTTTCCATAAAAAAGGTTAAGTTTCTTTTCAAAATTATTGCTTGGGGATCCCCTTATTTATCAAAAAATATTCATTACAAATAAAGTCGTTACAACTGAACAAAAAACAAGATGGTTCTTTCATGGTTTTACGTTTATATTTATTAACATTTTCTCTTATGCTTAAATATTCAAATTATTGGCAACTGTCCAAAAGAAGATTTAGTGTTGAAACCGATTTTTCAGGGCCTTGAATGTTTAAAGGTTAGTAATCCAAGAGTTCACGAAGGCCTGGAAACAACACATGCACACAATTTTCTAACTACAAAACATAAATTTTCATGGCCTTATTGTCGAAAAGTAGCCCATGGTGGGACGATCTGGTGCAGACTGCAGTTAAAATAAGTAGCACATCATGTGATGAAGTTTCACATTTTTAATGCCATGCCAGGGCCATCGGGCAGCAGATCATGCTTTCATAATAGCCATTGCCAAGCCACGAGGTGCCGGGCGGGGAACCGTTATAGTCCATTCCCGATTGGAAGTGACTTATGAAAATCAACCTTTGAAAAACACTCGAGGCATAACTTGTCAACCTGTTTTTCAATAACCTGTATTCCACAAATGTATAACATTGTGGTTAACTTTAGAGTACTGTATTATTGAAAAAATGAAACTTTAACTTAATATCTTCTATAACTTGTAATACTTATTTATTTTTTAATATGAATTAACAACAGCAAGATCAGCGATGTGTTGGCAACAACCGGTAAGAAATAGTTCATAGTTAAAAAATTATTTTAACCTAATTTTTTAGAACACTATTTGTAAATTAAATGGTACCTATTGAAATATTTAAATATTTAGGTAGCCACGATGACAACATATCTCATTTTTACAGTTTAAAATATAAGCTGAAAATATGAGTAGACCGTAATGGTTGACGGGCTACGCCTCCATGGGGGTCGTACGGCCGATGGCATATGGCGACTCTGGATATGAGGTCAATATGAAGGAGAGCTGAATAAATTTGTCCATTATATTATGTAAAGGTAAAATATTGCCTGTGGGCGAAGCTGTTGGCCACTTCGCATGCCTATATAACCACTGAAGTTACCCTGTTTAAGGGAGGCAGGCCCGTAAATGCAAAAAACATTGAAATACATTTGTAAATTTTAAGACTGCTATTAGGGCGCAGTACCCGATGAACTCAGGAGAGTTAAATGCAATAAAACACGTCTAATTATGGTATGACTGTTTTATTACCGTAAAGGTACAACGGAATGTTACTGCACTTGTTAATGCGTACCTTAGTTAAGTGGACCCGGCACTTTGGACCTGCCAGTGGTCGCTACTGCTGGAAAATAAGACATGGGTCTTATATTGTAATTACGTGAAATGTGTCTCACGTGTGAAATCCTGGTATGTAACGTCAGGATGCAGGGAGACATCCCCTCGGCTGAATAAAAGTACTAAAAGGTTCTTGAATTACGTTATCTATGGATATGAAGAAAAATGCAGCTTATATTTAAATGCCGAGGGTGTTACACAGAGCTTACCATCTGCCCTGTCAGTTGTCTGGAGTGCTGAAGTCTGACTAACGATATGGCTTCGGTTTCGCCACACGTCCGGTGAATCCGGCGCTAGAATGAAAACATGAAAAAACTGAACTTAATGAATAACATGATAAGTGAAATTGATGTTGTAAATAATTAAAATTGCTGCAAAACTAAAACACATTGGTGACATACCTGTGAACGTCGGAGCTCCAGATATGGCTAAGTATGTGATGTCATGAGAATGTCACTGCACTTGAAGAGTAATATTAAATGAAATGATGCCTCAGGTGGCTGATTCTCGATAGATGATTACATGTACATTCTTATAATTAACATTCTAGAATCGGCGTGTGTCGTTATGTAATTAATTTCAGGAATGTGTATGGATGTGACGACACACGGATTTCGTAACTAAGGGCGGAGCTACACCCTGTGTTTTATGGAATGTTATTGACTCTGTATGCTGGAGCAGGCAGTTTCCCTAGTGAGTTATGGTATTATCACAGTGAATTATGCTTACAAATGCTCCTATTAATTAATGCTGCTAGGGAACAGCTCGCCACTTCACACTTCCTGCGGTAATTTGATTCCCTGTCTTTTGAAACTACTCGGAGCCATGTCGTACTCCGGATTCGGCCACAGAGCCCGTCGACATCGCGCACATTGGAAAGTCGTGGGAATAAGCGGCAACGCTTACCCCAGTGTTCCCTCCATTGTTGTGTCTAACGGTCATGGCTTCACGGGACACACTCGTTTAGGTCACATATCCTTTCATCACGAGTGTTACCTCTTGTTGTGAATGTTAAATATTATGACCCACGGCCACGAGTTACAGGCGGCAAGAAAAATGTAATGCCATTCTTGTCGACCTGCACTGATCGAGACCGCGACCTAATGTCGATCGGTCGAGTGTTGCTGTGTGGTTGATGTGTCTGCGATGGAACAAACGGGCACAAGGGATGCGTGGACATCAGGAGCACATCATGGTACAGTGTTGTTTTATCGAGCGAGATTGCAACTGAAACAAACTGTCTGCTGGGCGAGGCTTGTCGCTCTCTTTCTTTGTTTATCTCTTTCACACTCGGGAAGTTTCACTTCGCTAGTGAGCTATACATGTTTTCAATTGTATCACATTTCATACTAATTACATCAAAATAATGATTTTTGAATTTGTAATTTACAACTGAAAATATATTTTAATGCTTGAATACTTATATTAATATATTTAGATATCATGGCGGTAAATACTTCGAAATACCACATCATGTTTGTAGACATTGTGTTTTTTAAATTTACCTAGGAAAGTTACGATGTTGTGATAAATCTGTGTTTCGATGGCAGTAATAAATGTACTGTGACGTGTGTTTCGTTAATCATTGCGTCTGTGAAATGGTGTGCCTTTGTGCATCGTGGTCGATACACTCGCCTTGTATGTGTGCGTGTTTTGAAATATTTTATTATCACTATTTATATGTTTTAATTGTGAACTGTTTTATGACGAAGTTAATTATTTACTTCCACGTTCGTTTATTTATCACAACATTGAACCTTTGCCCTAAGGGATTTGAAAAACATTTATGTTATGTAATTTGCCACAATCCCAGAAGAGAAATACTAAGCCTAGCCCGATAAATTTCAATATACCTAATAAACAGATAGTAGCAATACATATAAATATGAACGGAATAAAAGTTACTGTAGGCTTATTTATGTGCATTTTCACCACTATCTTTTAAGTTTGTATGACCAAAATGGGCAACACTAGTTGCGTGTCTATTTAGTTTGATTTGTTGTTCCTTCGTTTGAATATTTATTCCAATTGAGACCACCCTTTTAAAGATATAACCTAACACATATAGATATAACAAAAGGATAATTAGTACAGCCTTTTACCTCGCAGTTGAAACACTGTTAAACACAATCACGGCTAAATATTAACGTGCATTACATGCATTGTGCTATGTCATGGAAAACAAATATGTTAATGTAAAATTACCGTAAGATCTGTCGTCAATTCAGGCATTTTTAAAACATCATAAAACTAACCTAAATAATGTTGGATGCCTAAACTGCGAATATTCATACGGAATGGCTTTTGGAATGTGGCAGAATTCTTTGAAAAAGCTGTAAACAGTAAACAACACACTTGACAGGAATAAAAGTAGAAGTCACATTTCAGTGTTTATGTTTCGGTGTATCGAAAGTACATGAACACATGTACACACACAATGGCATGTAAACATTGTTCTTGACAGATTCTATGGCAATGTTTGTTTACATTTTGTGGAAGGATACGAAACGGGCCTGCAAGTAGATATTTAGAAGAACTCCGAGTAAGTTGCTTCCCATGGAGAATGGACTAAACACAACAAAAAGGCACACGAAATAAAAGAATCGTTCAAAACCAATTACTGGAAAACATGACTGTAAAAATAACCTTCAAGAATAAGTCACCCGCAGCGACGAATGGAAGGATATCACATTAAATAAAGTAGAAGAGCCGTAGTTACATTTGAAGAAAAATGTTCATGTCATTTGGTTCTTGGAGAAGGACGAAAGTGACCTTACAAAGGAGTGCTTTAGCGATAGTCGATTCGGAGCGTCGCCAATCGAAACTAAGTACAGTATTTCGATAATACAAAAAAGTACTGACTAAAATTACATCTCGCTCAAGGCAAAAATACAAAATACATGAACTCAATTGACAAGTTTTAAGTATTACTTTAACGCTTAATATAACTGCTTCTTCTTTTCATTGCTTAATAATATTGAAAGCTGATAAATGGTCTCATCACTTACAGTTAGGGTGAACTCTATAGTGAAAATGGTTCATAAACAAAGTAAAATAAAAATATTAGACAATAATACACTAACAAAAATATTAACTTGTAGCAAGAATTACTTGTAACTGTTAAAAAGAATTCAGAAATTCATATCTTGAAAACCAAGCTTTAAGTAAAGACAAAATTAAGTTACATCACCGAATTATACCGCATAGGCAAAATTAAAACCTTATTAAATTACATCAACAAGCATATTTAAGAGGCTTTAGTCACATACACAATGACTACAGGAAATTTACTTTGATTTACAGATACATTTAATATTACACTAAAAATAAATAAACACAGTTAGGTGCACGAAATCCACAAAGGAGAAAAATATTCTCCGAAAGGGGAATACAAAATTATCCAATCAAAAATGTGCCTGGAAACAGCACAAATCCCGCTTCCAACTATGGTCTTAGCTCTTCGAGACACCACAGTGGACTGACCTAAAACCTTATATATTGGCTCATTCTATACATTTTATTTTTTCAGTTTCACCATAGGCATGAAACAGTACAGGCGCAAAGTGCTAATGAAGCATCTGCTTTGTCGCTTCTGTGGTAAAGCATTTACATCTTTACATAATTAGCAGTGGCATAAAGCAATTACATGCAGGATGAAACCTACAAGTATGGTATTTCAGAACAAAATTTGTCAATGTCAGTTTACTCGGTGTGATATTTTGAAGGGGCATTTTAAAATGTGCAGCACTGGTTATCTGCAACCACGAGCACCGCACGGCACTTCCTGTTCTGCAATCAGCTCCGAATGCTCTGCAATCAACTCCGAAATCAGTTCTGCTTACTCAAATCAGCTCTGTACGCTGTACAATCAACTCCGTAACCACGCCCACCAGTTAACACTGCAAGATAATAGCGGAAACATACACAATATAATGCAAGATCTTACATTACTGCTGAAGACGAAGCTATTCCCCTCGGATCATAATATGGAAGCCTATTTCCGAATACAATATGGTGCATTATCGCAGGACTATTGAATTGTGAGAAAACATGTGTCCTACTGAGCCTGCTGGAAGAAGAGAATGGTCTTTGGTTCGAGAATGTGTACCTGTGCTCCAGATCGCTCCAGCAACCAAAATACCAGCCACTGGCACTAGTACTGCAAGTCGTAGATGGTGTGGGTTATTTCCCTTGCAGCGATAATGAAGCCATCTTACCACCTAGCGAAGAATTGCCTTCTCAGTGTTTATTATCGACAATGTGGCATGTGAGCAACATACTTGCATCCAAGAATACTTTAGTATGGGATGGCATGCGAACATAGACTGTGTGTACCTTGGCCAGACTTAATTCGTGCATACTCAAATAACTGCTTCGTGATAATACTAATGTGTTGGTGCAGTTTCGCATGGATGATACGAATTTGTGAAATGTGTACGATCACCATGTCTATACGGACATGGCATCGGATTTCAAGAGCCTGTGTTCTTTGAACTGGAAAACAGGTATGGATATTTTGTGATCATAAAAGATTGGCCTTTATATAATGGCAGATAGCGATGTGGATACGATTAGTTCATCATCGACTATCGTGAATGAGTTACAGCATATCGAAATACGGGAAGAGTTACCGCAAGCTGCGGCTTGACAAAGGCGAAGATGAAGGTAATCTCGTACCAAGAATCGATGGAACTTGTGATGCTGGTAGAAGACCATTTCAAAATGTTGGTGAACCCGAATGATCCGAAAATGCTGCTACTAAACATTTTGTCCCCGAAACTGGTAATGGTTTCGTCCAAGAATTACGCAATGTCATGGCTGATCAGAGAAAATTCTTTCACTCTTACTTGTCCGAGCTTGTGGCGAAGATGGATCCTGCGAAGATCGAGAATGTTCGCGATATGTTGACAATGGACTAGAATGTAATGAGTGTTCAAGGGGAATTACCGGCAGTCTGAATGTGGCATTGGCACAAAATTATAAGAATCTAAAAGTGCTAAAATATACCATAGAGCATACATTCATTACCTCGCCACAAAAATGGATATTCAAAACCATTCCAAGGGCATATTGGATATCTGCAGCGAATGCCTAGAAAGGATCGAAAATCATTTGTTGGAGACTCACGACTAAATCTTTAAATCAGGACAACAGTAATCATTTTTATTCACTACAATGTCAGGCATTGCTAGTGAACTGCATCGAATGATACAGTCGGTTCGCTCGCCAAGAGAGTTAGAATTTTGTGCGACCTTATAAATGGAGAAATTTTTAAACCCATTACTCATTGTACTGATTTACTCAGGGAGAGCAATGGTGTGCCTTTAGTCGGGAAGACCAAAGTTGACAATACTGCTGAACCTACACAGGAAAAGGAAACATGATGATGCACAAACAGATCAGGATGAAGGATCGGATGTGGATGTGGCACACAAAAAAAAGGTATGGAAGAAAGCCCTGAAATATAATGCTTTAGCTCGACAGAACCTACGATACACTTCTCATAATAATGATACGAAGTATGGTGTATACAGGCAAAATTGTAAATGAATTCTCAGTGCTGATGAAATAGAGTTTCTACCAGGGGAGATAATCCAATCAGGAAATTATAAAATGTGTGGAGTTCCTGGGTTTTACAAATTTCCGTTTCATAAGGAGCCCAGGGAGATTACAGAATCTGACTGGCTGGAATATAAGATGTTGCGCGAACTCATGAACATGCGATACCAAGATAACAATCCAGAGACCAGTGCTTGTAAGGATGAAGATTACAAAAAAAATCTACATTCTTGCAGACCTCTTCAGTGGCCTAACACTGAAAAGTGTGGACTGTCTGAAGATGATAGACGGTGACAAGAACATCAACTACATGTTTTGGGACGACCCAAATGAACTTGTTGATATAATACGACTACTAGTCACTTTGCAAAGGGTTATAAATTACTCGCACGCCAACAAGATTATATCCATTGTCGAAGAACTGAGGCTACATACAATGATTTGGTTGGGAATCACTCACGAACTGCTTGCGGCCGTCAGGTACAACTACCATCACTGCAAGGTCATGATTTGCGGGATGAATGATCTTTTTCAAGCCGACCTCATCGAGATGATACCGTATGCTCGGGTCAAAAAGGGCTACAAATACATGTTGACAGTCATCGATGCCTATAGCAAATTCGCCTGGGCCAGGCTGGTTAAGTCGAAGAACATTTGTGATGCCACCAAAGCCATGGCAGATATGTTGCGACTGAATTGCAAAGTAACCATAGCAAGGAATTCTATAATGCAAAGTTCAAGGCCCTGATGAAGAATCATAACATAATTCATTATTCCACATAAAGCAATTTCAAAGCATGTATCGTCGAGAGGTTTAACAAGACTCCGAAACGCAGGATGTGGAAGCATTTTGCTACAAATAGAAACTACAAGTGACTTGAGCTACTGCTGAAACTCGTCCATGAGTGTAATTCTACTATTCATTCTTCAACTCATATGAAGCCTGAAGACACCAAAGATGACTCCTTGGTTCGGACAGTGTATGCTATTTCGAAGAGGAAGGACCCATGCAAGCCTGAAGCCAAAATCGGTTATCTGGTGCATATCTCCAAACAGAAAGATGTCTTCGAGAAAGGGTTCGCAGCGAGTTGGAACCTCGAACAGTTTTGTGTACGAGGTATACGCAACTACACTCCAAGGGCATTTTATCTCGAAGATCTGAACAACGTACCCATCCACAGTGACTTTAACACCGAGGAAATCCAATCTATGAAGTTTCCAGATGTACGTTTGGTCGAGAAGTTTCTGAAAGGATGTAACGGAAGGGCATACGTCAAGTGGTGGGGTTTCCCTGTCCGCTACAACTCCTGGGTCGCTGAAGCGGACATTGAGAGGTGAACTCGCCATGGAAGAGGATTATGTATATAAAGACTTTTATGGAAGAGGCTTATGTGTTTCCACATGTTGTACATTATCAAATAAAAATTATTTTTTTTTAAAGAAAATATGCTGTTATAATTTTTTAAAATTAAAAATATAATCAGACAATACTAAATTTTTGAGTTGCCAAAGAATGTTTGTAAATGGACAACATAAGAGCCCTCTGGTGGTAAATGCTAAAAAAAGAAATAACTATTACTTTCTATAGTGTCCATTTCTGGCAAAATATGTGTAAAGACGTAATTTTGTGGTCAATGGGAGGTCAAATGGCTTATACAATTGATTTGTATGGATGAAGGGATAATTTCTGTTATGTAAAGTCAATGGTTAAGAAGTGGGGGTTGGTTTGTGTTGTGGGGTGGAGTAACATATTTTCTCCGATTTTAAAGAATTGTTTTACATTTTTTTATGGTTTTTAATTTCTAGGTTACAGGGATTCAATACCATGGATCAAGGTCGTGGTCATGGTCAAAGTCAAGGGGCCAAGGTCATAGGCCAAAATCAATTGTCAGGGTTAAAGGTAAGTGGGTTGTTGAATGGGTTAGAAGTGGCGAGTGTTGTGATGGCGTGGGGATGGGTGGTGGCGGGTGTAAATTTTTTATTGAAATAAATTTTTTATTAAAGTATTTTTTAAAATCATTTTTATTAAACTAATTTCGTGGGATGTCGGGGGGACGAACATCCAACATGGCTGCTCTGGCCGTAATGCTTAAGAAGATGGTGGATGTCACCAAAAACATGGTGGCTTGGCTGTAACACTACCAAGATGGTGGACTGCATCGTCAAACATTGCCACCGGCCATGCTTACCAAGATTGTGGATGGATCTGTATCCGACATGTCAGATGCCATGTGTTAAAGTCGCGATTTGTATACTACTGCTATATTTATTTGAATCTAAGATACAAATTTGCTTCAGGAAAACATTTTTTAAAACTAGTAGCCACACCACAAATTTTTTGGCCAAATTTTTTTTTACTCTAATTGTAATATTTGTTTTGAATTTTTTTTTTTTTAAGTTCTTACTGTCATGCAATTCATATTATATATCTTTGTTAAAATGTTTTTTTTGTTATAAATTTTTTTAATGACGTAGAAAGTTTAAATAAAATTTATGTAAAGGTACAGAATAAAATAGGCAAGGTTACTTCCAAATTTTTCATAGATGTTACTTGTAGAGAAGGACATGAAATGTGGATTTTCATGGAAATTTCACAATGAAACATATTGTATGTGTGCTGCTATCTGTGAAAGGCATCCTTCAGAAAACAATAAAATTCCTTGGTAACTAATCAGGCATATATGTGTTTGTATATTTCCCAACTTTTTGACAGAAAGTCTTTAAATCACTGTACAAAAATCTCCATAAAAATCACAAGATTTACTGTTGTGTGTTGTTTATGCCATCTACAAGTATCGTCAAATCGTGAACACATAGAATCATTGTTATTTAGGCTCATACAAGACAAATTGGACATTTTACATAGTGTTACATATGTGAGGCATTCCATTTTAATCTCATAATATCCATGCCTGTTACATTATGTTTTGTGTATATTACAATGCTGGAAAACAGGCGAAAAAATATGTTTGAAAGATATGTAAATGAAATTTAAGATCTGTGTTTTAACTGAGATAAACTTGTGAGCAATTGTAACAGAAATTTAGTTCCAAAATTCTTCAACTGATAACTATAAATCATATTGAGAAATGCAGGACTAATGCTTGCTGTGCTGTTATTTATTCAGCTGTTTTGCAGCTTTGATCATGTTGGCAAAGCACTGCTTTCTCTTCGTGTCTTTTCATAATTTTATTTTGAGAATTAATTCAAAGGAACGACAAGTTAAAAGAAGATAGCAAATTCTCTCACAGATGACTGTTTTAAACACTATTGTTCAAAGGAAGTAAAATGTTTTATAGCAATGTGGTTCTGGAACACATTATAAAAGTATTGATCAGGGTGAACTATATTAAAATGATGGGTGGCATGTAAAAATAAATTATTTAATTTTTTATGCATTGGATATAAAGATCAGTGAACTTCGCAACATTTCCTAGGTCTATTGTTAGCATGATATTCAAGCACAATTTTGTCACATTGCCACATACTCCTTTTATCACAGCACTGACAACCATACAGACCACATTTCCTCCAGGTCAATTAGTTCCCCAGTGCTGATAATGCTGCCAGTTTGTTGTGTGTGTTCCAAACCATGAAAGGCATTGCCCCTCAAAAAGTGCTCCCAACTGGCAGTACTGAGCGACTGTGTAATCATTCCAAGGCAACATTTCAAACAGTAGATAACTGGTCAGTATAGCAAAACATGATAGAAATATTAAGGAGAGATATCTGACTTGCAGATTATTATTATTTTGCTATAAGCATAAGTAGAATTTTATGAATCATTTAGTTTATATGCACCAATATATTATTTCCAGAAGCCTATATTCAAAGCTACAATTACTCAAGAAGGAGTACTACGACGTGCAGAAATCACTGGCAGAAGATCCAGAGAGTGAATTATTTTTGCAAGAGATTGATGATTTAGAACTGAAGGTACTGATATAACTGTTGACTTGTGTTAGTAACAATTGCGGAAAGCTGTAGTGCAATAGATATAGATATCCTTTATCTGGTAACAAAAATAGTAAACTATGTCGTGACAAATCTAGCTTCTTCCTTGAGCTGAATTTTAGAATTTGATGTTGTAGTGAAGTAGATAACAATCACCTTCCTTTGGTAGTTGTAACATTTAAGTATATGCTGACATATTGTAGCTTCTTACTCCTGAAGTTGTGCTTTCAATGTGGAATGTTATACATTAGTACTTTTCAGGACACCAAGAAAAAATCTCATGTATAGGCTTATATGTCGATTTAATCCATAGAAGCCGCATATTTATTTTGTTACTTTAATTTCATTCCCATATACCAGATAAAAACAAACCTTATAATGCAGACATATGTATGTAGAACCCACAGCTGTACACCCGGACACAACCACACCCAGATTTTTGAATAGTTGAACTGGCTCTGTTTGTAAAGAGAGAGCATATTCGATGCTAAGGGACAGTGATGCTTTATAGAGTGGCATGTTGTGGTCCAGGTGCAGGAGTACAAGAAGCTGGTAAGTATGCAGAGTGAGGAGCTGCACATGATGCTCATCTGCTGCAAGGAAGCACAGCTGTCTTCACAAAGGAAACTGATCCATGAGCCCATCTCAACTGTTTGCCTTAACAAGATCTTCCTGAAGCATGTGCGCTGGCAGCTCACTGATGCCAGCGGAGAGCTGGGCTTGGCAGACGTCATCCTCTGGAACTTCCTGTAACTAATTTACCATACATATGACACCCTTATACAGTAGAATTTAATTAGTAATATTACTTCATTCATTGCAAACTTAAGTAAAGTTTAAGAGAACAGTTCATAACAATAAGCACAAATGTTACCCCACATTCCTTACATGACCCATCTTATAAACTAAAAAAATTAGTTTAACAAAAATTGTTGGGTGTTTTAACATGTCTCAAGAACAATTCCAACAATTTAAAGGAAAATTGGATCATTGATGATTCACAATGTTGCATTATATTAAGAAACTCGTATCCTTGTTAATCTGCCAATTGGGACTACTGTACCTCCTGATAAAATTAATTGTGACGACTCGGGAACTACCAAAATTAATTGAACAAATTAAGCTTTATTGCATGATATATTTTCGCATCTTTGATGGGCATACTACTTTTCAACTTCGCCCCATCTTGGATGCAATATTCAACCCTGTAGGCAAGGTACTCCAAGCAGTACTGAAGAGGCTTAGTGTGTGCCCACCGGATATACCGACACAATGTTGAATGCAATCACAGACATTCCAGTGCCAGCTTTTACTGTTTGGCAAGAAACTTTATGTGAAGATCCCCGATGCAAAATTGTACTGACTGATGAGCCCCTGCTCCCTCCAACCCCGGCCACGTATTTCCACAGCGAGCTGAGAGCGGGTAGCACCCATTCTACTTCAACCCTGCCACCAAATATAAGGGATGATAGCACCGCATCAGTACCTTTGAGTTTGGAACCCCTGTGATCGAAGCTATCACCTCCCCGCACCCGTGGCCCATAAAAACCATGTACCATATTAGTATAAAAGGGCTGGCACGACCAGCAATCTTCAGTCTTTCCAAGTCCACTGCTCTCATATAGGACCAGAGGTAGTCATCGAGGTCGCGCTTACTGGCATGCCTCGCAGATTCCTCCACTCTCTTCAGAGTCGGAACTGCCTACCAGTGAAAACAACACCAACAAGACGCCTCTTCTGTAGCAGCCACAGACCATCTGTTTCTGGGAGGCTTACGACCACCTGATATAGAACTCAAAATTGGTAAGTCATGACGAAGTACCTTTAGGACCTACCTGCCCACCGGATGGTGCTGGCATTGTCGACAGTACCCCCCTGCTAGCTGTCCATGCAGTTTATGTTCCTTCATAACAAACCATTGATGGTTAGACTAGAGTTCTTGAATACTTTAACTATCAGAATTACAGCATTTAACTCCCTTTCAGCTTTTATCCATGTTGCCTTCACCTAGCAGATTAAGTTAGTATGAACTTCCATGTCAAGTTGAATTAGCGAATAAGGTAGTACAGGGCCACCTTGTTTTTATTACTCACCTAATATAACATGTGAATTAAAACTATTCTATGCATGCTAATTTTCTTGAAAGTCTGTATTGTTTCTGCATAAACACACCCACCATAATGAGACCAGTAGACCATCAGGCACTACGTCAAATATACATATTAAGTGGCCGCCTGAGTTCTGATACCTGGTAGAATTCGATAGAGCCTATACCACTAGTAACTCCTCCATCAGGGGAATCGAGTAAACTAGGTTCGTTCATTCTGCACCACCACTTCTTATGGTACTGGAAAGAGGCTGGAATTAATTTGGATTGATCAAAACCCTGTGGATACCACACTTGAGTTTCCAGTCAAGCAACTTGAACTACCGCTCTCTCTCTATGGCCGGACGAAACAAGCAAGTGGTATAGTTACCGCTTGTTTAGCTGTATTGCTCAGAAGTACACTTTAGGGAAGTAAGTCACCGGCTTGCCTTTTGTGAGACTATATTAGTCCCTATCTCCTTATGCCATACTCTCGGAAGGGAGGTGTGTGGAGAAGGCTGAAATAGGCAGCATACTCCTCATAAGGTAATCCAACTTGCCTACCCTCTTCCTCTATTACCCTCAGCAATAGTTCAACTGAGGGGGAGCAGAGTTCAAACCACCCGCATACAGAGAGGCCTCAACCCTCTGCTTTACCTAACCTTTTATTCCAAGCATTAATTAAGCTCCCATGTGCCACTCACCCAGTGGTTGAGGAATTCTTGAGAGGAGGGGAACCTCCCCTAGGAATTGTCAATTCCTGGATAGGCGGTTCCCTGCCCTGAAGCCAAGCAGCACCCACCAGCAACACACATATCAAGAACACTCCACCATCCATGAGCACACAAGGCAACCACCAGCCCCCGCCAAGCCAGGGTAAGAGTCTCGAACCGGCACTAACACTACTGCAGAAGATCAACAAACCTTCAGGTAACAGTGTGATCAAGGGCCAGCCAGCTCTTAGTGGGTGACAGAAGTTATAGATTTGTGCCCTCAGACAGGCCACCAGATCTATCCTTTACACTGGCTGTGTGCCAGTTCCCCATTAAGGCACTCAATGCGAGTCGTGATTCTGGCATCAACAGTAAAAACTGAGAATGATATTAAGACATCCACTTCCTCTCTTAAACGTTATATGACCAGAGTCACAGTATCTTTTCACCACAAATGTCAAGTCTTGTTTTGACATTTCTAACCCCACTAAATCATTTGTATTTAACTTCACACCCCTATGGCATGCATTCAGCTTCTAGATAGTACTGGGCTAATGAATTTAAACTGAATTACGCAATAATTTTTGAAATGGCTATTCCACTGTACTGCGTGTTTCCAATACATGCTGAAGCTCTAGAACCATAGAGCTGATTTTAACCCAAATTATTATGCTAGCAATGCAGTGAATATGCTATTTTGAGAACCTGTTTAGCTCATGATGTTGAAATAAAGCATCAACTAGAAAAATGAGTTTAAATATCACAAATCAGTAACTTCCGAACAGTTCCACCTCATTTCGCACGCAAACTCTTAAACTTAATATATATATATATATATATATATATATATATATATATATACAATACTGTCAGCAGGTTATAGAGTTGCATGGATCGCTAAGTCAGTTATTCTCTTTCCAGAGATTCTACCAGAGATGTAATGGGTATGTGAGTGACATTGTTACTGGTGATAATGCCAGTGGGGTACACCTAATCAATGAATGACATGGATTAGCACAAGACACTTATGTGGGCCTGGTCGCCTGCCGAGCGAAACTCTGAACCGTGGCATGAACGAGGTTGTAGTTGACGAACTGTTTCGGCTGGTTAAGTGTCACTGCAGTAACTGCGGCGGAACATGGAATAACCCCGAGAATACTCACACATATATGACACTTTTGTTTAATTTTGAAGTTGCAGTTAGGCGGGTGTTATGAACCTGGTTTGCAATGACATTCTAGTATGGACAGGCAATGGGATAACCTCAAGAAATACTGTGTTTGGACAGATTCAGGCCATCCTCTCAAAGTTTGCCATAAAGCAGATACAAGGTGCATAAGATACCCTACTTGAAAAAAATACAACTACACTGTCACTTGATGGCGATGAATGGAACAAGCACCTAACTTAAATCGGTGTGCAGTTTAGACCCCGTTCTGGTCGATGACAGAATATTTAAGATAAGTTTAAGACTGCTCTGGTGGCAGTGACACTGGCAAGGTGCATATCTGGGGAAACAAAACAGTTAAATAATATTCCAGCTATTAATAATTTGACTATTGTATTGTATGATGACTGGATAAAACGATGTAGTCTCTTGGGCCATGCAGATGCATGTAAACTCTCTTACCTGCTGAGACCAATTGGATGAGACAGTGGCACCTCCGCATTGACCTCGTCAATGTTGCATGCGGAAAAAATCCTAGACTCGCTTGTGGGTGATGTGAGTTTACAAGTGGTGATTATGACACAATTAGGCTTACATGGTCACATTATTTTTCTTCCCCCAGCACACTAAAAGTTTACACAACCGTAGCATTTGCATTAATGGTTACGTAATTTCTGATAAATGAGGCTTTAATTTTGGTAATTTTACAGTTATAGTTCGTGATGCCATCGTCACGAGAAACTGAAGAGGTGCTTTAATGTTTCATTGGTGCTCGACCTGTAAACCGTATTTACTCATGTATAGCATGCCCTCTTGTATAGTGTGCACCACGGATTTTTGTAACAAGTACCAGGGAAACATTTTTTTTACAAAATTGCACCAAATATTTGCGGCACTTTGTTAGTTAGTATGTAACAAAGTGTTCTATATTTACATTAATGTGTGTTGGTAATTATGATATGTTTGGAAAATACTTTAATGAAGTGACTCGCAGCACTAAAAGCCAAAATATTGTGGCGTGCTGTAGGATCACAGTAAACTATGTTCGTTAAAAAAAAGTCAACTGCAGTGGGCGGCAGGCTTCCTTTTTTTGCTTCTTTCATGTGGGTGGGCGGCCTGGTTCCTTCTTTCTTTTTGCTTCTTTTATGCCAGTTTCCATTTTTTTGTTTCTTTTACACAGTGACAAGCTCTCTTTTATTTTGCAGTGCTGGCATGGAACACTCCTCTAAAAAAAAGTGTCGCCTCTTCACATCTCTTCCCCCTGATCGTAGTTGGCTATGCTGTGACTTACACTGAAACAAAGAAGGCTAGGAGGGGGCAATGTATCGATCGGAAACATCTTGTGAAAGCAGGGCAGGGGAAACATGATGCATGACGTATTCCATGCTAGAGAACATGCACTACAATTCACGACTTCTCCCCATCAGAATGTGGCAAGCCACATGGGCAAGTCAATTAATAGTACTGGGTGCAGGATATAGAGAACTCCAAGATGTTGACAGTGCCTCAACACACTTCCAACCCCATGCTCCTAGCTTGTACTGTCCACCACAATCTGTAGAAAACTGTTACGCCATCGCCCTTTCCGAGCCAAAGTTATTTTAATTCACCGTGCTCACCAGCAGAAGAGTGCGCCAGTTTGAATTTGGTGCTGTGGGAGAAGCGAGCCAATCACCGAAGGGTCACGGCCTACTCGAATGCCCTGAGTTGGAGTTCTACACACCAGGCGCTGAACGAAGAGGCGAGGTAAGCATCCATGGTCCATGGATGTGATGTCACAAGCTCCGCCCTTAGGAGGCAGGGCAAAGTACCCACGCCCCTTGAAGCACCTATGATTTTCAGAGATCACTATAAAAGGCGATCACACCCACGCCTGAGCAGATGCTCGGGGTGGCTCGTTGGAGTTATTCATCCACTTGTTAAGGGCTGTGAAGGCCGGAGTTGGAACCTGCAGCATTTTAAGGGCATCCTGACTTAAGACCGATCGTCATACACCAGCGCCGCTGTCGCAACGACGATGCTCCCCAAGAGGCCATATTCCTCTGAAGGACATCACTTCAGCAGTGCCTCCAGTCGTCATCGCCTCGAGCACCTACATCAACCTAAGGCTGGGCGCAGACACACATGTTTTTATCGTAAGGATGCAGCATGCACGCTGCGATCGCTATGACCATGCCGCTTCCTTCTAGACCACAGCCAGTGTGCACGCCTCTTCCATCTGTCACCGGGTCGTCATTGGCGGACTAGCAGAATGTGGTGAGCAGTGAGCCAGCGCAGACGAGCGTGTTCTTATTGCTGTTGCTAGTCATTTGCCATAAAAGTCATGGATCCTACTGGGCTTGAAATTTAACTTTTCATTGAGGAAGTGTGTAATTATCCGGAAGTATGGAATCCTGCATTGGAAGAATACCATAATAGAATGGCGAAAAAAGGTACATTATGTAATATTTGTGAAGTTGTTTCTGAAGTATTTAAAGAAAAAACAAAAAAGGAACAAAACGACATCGGTAAGTGCTGTAGAAAAAAAATACTTTTATTATTCTTCTTATAAACTAAATAAAATTTGTGTTTTTTGTTTTAAGCAATTGTAAAGCATGAAACATGTACCACAATAGTGCTAAATATAATTTAAATACAATCATTTGTAGGAAATGACGATTGCAACTATAAAAAATATACTAATCTTATACTACTCATATAAAATAGGTGGAAACTTGGAATTAAAAATGGCATTTTGTAATATAGTTTATCTAACTTAAAAATGATCTGGCTTTCATTACTAAAAATGTAAGCATTTGTAACCATTCAAAGAAATGTAACTATTGCCAAAAGAGTTGTGTTTTTTGGTCAAAATTTCAGAAAAGTATAAGACTACTTCCTGTAATATCAATGTTATGTCATGAATATAAAATAATACTGAACAATTCAAACCTATCCATGTAAGTAAGTCATATACTTTATACAAACGATGGGGAATAGTAACATGTTTAATGTTTTTAATACACAGTTTTATTGTAGTTAACAAAGTAATTTTAATATTGGATAACATATATTAGCTAATATTGAAGACAATCTAACACACATTTTTAGATATAACAGAAGTAATAAAGCTGGTGTTCTCTCTTTTACTGAAATCTTTCTGTAAAAGGCAGTGGAAAACAGTCCACGAAAAACTTTATAGACATCCAAAGAAGTGCTTACGCATACTTGTCTTGCCACAGAACTTTATCTACATCACTTACAAAGTAGTCAGCATATGCATTCCTTCTCTTGTTCAACCATTGTCCTGCAGGCCGCGAAGAATTGGTATCTGTTCCCAGCTCCACCAATCCCTCTGTTGTCAAAGTATCTTCAAAATTATAACCATATCTGGTGCGCACGTAGTTGTGGAGTATGCAACAGCATTGAATGATGCTTATTGTAAAATCACAACTCACATTCATCGACCATGGAATATATGCCATTAGTTTGTTAAGTTCCCCAATGCACATTCTACATACCTCCGAGCACGGCGCAGCCTGTAGTTGAATATTCTTTTGTTGTGTGATAGAGATGTCTCAGTGTATGGTCTAAAGACAGAATTAGACAGGGAGAATGCCTAATCCCCAACGAATGTGAAGGGCATTGTTGGTTCTGTGGTACCTGGTAAAGATCGAGCATTATGAATATTTGCCTGTCTACGTTCAACTAATTTGTATAGTTTTGAATTTCCGCATATCGTACTATCAGATTCTTTTTCATAAGAACCAACTTCAAAATAGTTGAAGAGATAGTTTGCATCAGCTACCACAAAAAGTACTACAGAGTTGAACTTTTTGTGGTTAAAGAACTGGGAACCACGAAATTGTGGTTTTATTATCCGTACGTGTTTCCCATCTAGTGCTCTCAGGCAGTTAAGGAAATAAGCATGTGTCTCGAAAACTCGTGCATTTTCCAACCATCGTTCCTTCGTTAATGGAGGGACACACTCTCTGCGAAGAACTTTCCACACTCCTTTGCATACTTTGTTTATGATTAATGCTAATGTAGTCTTGCCAATTCTGTACTGGTAATGTAGATCAGCGAATGTGCATCGGTTCCCAGGCACATAAAAAGTACACACGTTTTAATTAAGGACATTGTTTGCCCAAGCGAGGTAACGCACAAATTTAACTCGGCCGTTTTGAATTTTGTCTATCTGTTTCTTTGTACAACTAACCTCTTTGACAAATTTTGTCTCGATGAAATTAATTTTGTGGTTTCAGGTGCAAAATTCATGATAAAATGGAAAGGCATCAAAAACAATTACAGTAAAAGTGAGAAAAAAAACGAAACATGGACAAGCTGACAGTTTATCACGGCGATACATTTATGGCCACCAAATAGAATTTTTGAAAAAATAAATAAATCATCGATCCTGCTCCAACTCAGACGAGGGTCGATGAGGAGCCAAATGAATGGTCCCTACCAGTAGATATCACTTCCGAAAACCTGGAAGATATTGTTGACACTTTATTCACTAATGTACCAGCCAGTGATACACCTTACACTGATCAAGTTCCTCGACCCGAAACTCCCAAGGCTGCTACAAGGAAACAGGAGGCAGCTAATTCAAACATTTGCCAATCCGATTTTGAAAAAATCCTGGCAGCTAAACCGCGAAGACTAATACAGAACAGTTTAATGAAATTCATAAATGTACCCACTCCAGTACCCAATCCACCAACGCAGCAACCTGACGAGGACAAAGCATTTTTTGAATCCGTGCTTCCAGCTGTGAAATCTTTAAATCTAGATACTACATTGGAATCCAGGTGTGAGGTTTTGAAACTCATCAAAAGGTTGAGGGTAGAACAAGAGGCCTCTACCTCAACTACTAAACAGCTTCACTCACTGCATTTCCTTGAAATGCAAGAGCAATCTCCATCACAAGCAGATAGCGCATCTCAGCAACAGCAGCCTTCTATTACTGGTTCTGCGTATATGCAAATTAATTCCGACTTTACGAGCTACAATACCAGTCAGTCGTCATGGTTATGTGGATTACCAAAGTGAAATCTCTTCGTTTTCTCCGTTACAATCCGCTACCGACTCACATCAGTAATTTTAATATTAAGAGTGAATGTTATCTAGTACTTTTCAACATGACATTGACTTGAATTAAATATGCACCACATTGTGTTTTGGATTTGTAACTTACAATGCGCAAGCAGTTCCTACAGTGTGTTATATTTTTTAAACGTTTTCGGCATCAAACATTTCAAGAAAATCATTTCATTCTTAATAATGAATGGGTATTTGTTAACTTTACTATTATATTATTAGAGTTTAAAATAGCTCTTTTTATTGTTCTATTGACATCGTAGTTTTAAAAATGTAACAAACACAGAGTGTTTTACAATATTTGTTGTGTACAGAAACTTGGTTCGTTACACCATATAGTCTATTTAAGTAATATTTTTAGTTTCGAAGGCTAATCACCCACCCCAACTTAAATTGAATATTCCCCTGACACTAAAAACACAAATGAATACCGAATGAACTTAACTCAGTGTTACTGCTAACATTTCTATTGGTCGAATGCACATCCTCATATTAGTGTCCTTGCCTTTAATTATCGTTTCTTGTTTACAACGTAGTTCATCAAAGGACCGGATACTCATACGAAAATTATTAAAAAATTGATATTCGTCTTCTCTGAGTTCACGAAACAAAGTTACAAAAGCTCCTGTTAATAGTCGCGCACTAACAATTGGATGAGTCCAGTTTCTACTTTTGCGGTTTTGACACAAAAAAATATAAAACGTAAAAAGACACTGTAATTTTATTCCTAATCAAAGGTTGCATACGTCAATTTTGAACGAATTCTACTCCACTACTGGTGTTGTCGCAGCTCCCACACCAGCAGCCGTCGTTCGTCTGCGTAGAACACAACCTTTTGTTTCGCCTTGGACGCAACATGCACGCAGTATGCACGCAGCTTGCACGCCGCGTCCGTGCGATAAAAACTAGCTCGTCTGTGTCCTGCCTAACCTGTTAGTAGTATGGTTCGGGGAAAACTGGTGTAGGGTCCAGTGTCCGGATCCGGATCCAATGATGCCATGTTGGTTTTATCTGCCAGAAATCGCACATTTTCACACAAAATCATATGTTTTATCCCGAAAATGCCTTAAAATTTTCCTTTCTTCACTAAAAATGTTCCGTTTTTCTCTAAAAAATACCCCGTTTTTTTTCCTTAAAATGGTACAAGCCTCTCATGTGCAAAAAAAGCAACCCAAAGCCAATTTCGGCCAATTTGTGTGGTTTCCTTATTGCTTCTAGACGAAACCATGAAGAATCGTTAGATAACATACTTTTAATAAATAATTTGTTTTTAATTTATAGACTATATTTTTATAATTTAAAATTTGTAGCAGTAAGTATTAAGTCTTGTATATAACCAGAATCGTCTTTTCAAGACGCATACGATTCCGTCTCTTTTTTTCATGCTCCATCATTCCGTGCTGTATCACTCGCTTTCTCTCTTTCTCTCTTTCTCTCTTCCCATCTCGTTCTCTCTTTCCTTTCTCTCTTGTCTCTCACATTCGCTTACTCTCTGAATCTTTTCTCTCGTTCACTTCTTCTTTGTATTTTCTCTCTTGTCTCTCTCAATCGTCCGACCAATTACTCGCACTTGTTCGTCTCCACCGTCTACATAGTTCCTTCTTCGCCTGCTAGAGCGCGAGAATCGTCGTCGGTGTGTGTATTTAATTACGAATTTAATGACGAAATTTTCCATACACGAGAAGGCATGAAAAAATTATTAAGTACATTCCTGGCAGGACTTTGTAAAACATATTCGATTTTTAATACTTTATTTTTCGAAAAACAATATTTGTTATAGTATTTTACTTTATTTAATTCGTTTTAACTGTTGTACAGAAATTAAGTCGCCTAGCCTTGTAGCCGCGCATGCATTACCACTCCGACAGGCCTGCGACTCAGCTGTGATAGGTCCGTCAGGACAGACGAGCCTGCTGCGACCCGCCAAGAGTGACATCATCAAATAGTGGCATAAAGTGACATCATCAACAGGCATCGTGCGAGGAAGGGACAGCGAGGCACTGGGCTAACCGGCCTTGTACACAGTCTTCTAGGCATTGATGCATTAATAAATAAGTAGAATAATTTAAATTTATTTTATGTATCATTTGAATAATGCCGATAAAATATTCTTTAAAAATTAGTAAAAAGTAATTTTTAATGTATTTTGCAATGTAAATTTAGTTCAAAGATCCTAAATTTAGTAAATCTCACTTTTCGCATGACAGCTGGTAACATTAAAAAAATAAAGTAAGAATTATCATGGTCGGACAGGATTCGAACCTGGAACCTTTGGAATATAAGTCAGACATGCTAACCACTGTACTTGTAAATAAAATGCAAACAAAAGAAACATTTACTTGTACAATTACACAAATATTTTTAATGTTATTCAAATCTTTTCAACCAGATTATATATGGCTTAATAATACTATATTTTAGTGTAGTTTTTTGTTTACATAAAGCCATCCAACATATTGTATTATAACATCTAATTATTTTCTTATGTATATATATTAAATATAGCAAGTCGGGGCTGTAAGCGTGTAAATATGTACAGAATTTTGGTTGACAAATATAATTTGTCATCTATTAAGACCAGGCTCGTGAAATTCAATTATGGGAGCACCATTTCCAGCTCCAAGAATGTATGTTAAACGCCTTTATATAACCATCGTAATAATTAGCTTAAAATAATATTTTGCTGTTCTTAACGAGGTCTAACATACTGGTTAAGTTACAGGAATGAAATAAATAAAATATTCACGTATTTTTGTTTTATAATTTTTTTTTTTAAGTTATACTTAAATGTTATGTAGAGTACAGCAAAAAAAGTTATCTCAGCTTCCTTTTCTGGTCTCCTATATTCAAGAATAAATACTACAAGTAGTAGGAAAATGAGAAGTCTAGGCCAAGGGTGTGGGTCATTGGAGCCAGAGCCGAGGAGCCACTATCTTGTGACGTCACACGACCGCCATCTAGGATGTAAATGACCTTTAACCCCTGACACATGTGACCTTTGGCCTTGACCCCGAGAACCTTTGAACTCAAAAAACACTAACAATCCTTTAAAAATGCCAAAAACTGTTCAAAAATTAAAAAAAAAAAATTATTATTAACAATTATTACAAATAATGGTGTGGTTCGGTCAATGGGGTGAATGAGGTCGATGGGGGTCGATGGGTTAATGGGTCAATGGGCCAATTGGTCAATGGGGTCAATAGGGTCAATGGGTCAGTCTTGTAAGGGATCAGCTTGACAACAGGAGTCAGTTGTCAAATAATGCTTAAATCTAACTAATGAAATATGTTAGTAATTTTATATATGTATGGAGAGAGTCAGAGAGAGCAGTAGCTGGGCAATGCAGATATGCATATCGCCACTGTGGGAAGTACTTTGGTATTTTTTTTTATCAATAGGACACAAGCCAATGATTGTATGACGTCTACTGTAGAGCATACCTCTACAGATGTACCTTCTCCCAATTCTGCCAGAGACATTATTCTAGGAGTGATGCATTAAAGAAACATTCTAAAACTTCTAGCACTGGTTCTCTGGAGTACAATAGGCTCCATCTGTTCCAGAAGATCGTAGTGGTAACATACGGATCGCCAAGCAATCTGTTACTTTACCCATCCACATTCACACCGAAGATGATGATATCTCCCGCGAATCGCGACATGGAAGTCTATTCCCGAATACTGTGTGCTGCATCATCGCAGGACCATCGGGTTGTGGCAAGACATGCGTCCTTCTGAGCCTGATGAAAGAAGAGAACGGTCTTGGTTCGAGAACGTGTACCTATACTCGAAATCACTTCAGCAACCAAAAAACCAGCGACTGGCATAATTACTGTAGGCCGTGGAAGGCATGGATTATTTCCCATGTAGTGATAACGAAGCCGTTGTACCCCGAGCGAAGCCCTGGGAAACACGATATTTGTCTTCGACGACATTGCCTGCGAGAAACAAACTTGCATTCAAGAATACATTAGCATGGGTTGACACACGAACACTGACTGTGTGTACCTCGGCCAGACTTATTCGTGCATTCCCAAACAACTACTTCGCGACAATGCAAATATGTTGGTGCTGTTTCGCATGGACGATACGAATTCACGTCATGTTTACGATGATCATGTTATTACTGACATGCCTATATCAGATTTTAAAGACATGTGTGCCTTGTGCTGGAAAGAGAAATATGGATTTTTGACGATCGTTAAGGATTGTCTGCATAAATACTTCCTGCTACATTTATGGGTACCATTTCCGCAGGTGATAATGACGTCACAATTAATTCCGATGTCGGATTGAGTGCAGTCCAGTCGGTTTGTGTGGGAGGTACACCTGCAAGATGTCCGTGTGACGCCGGAAAACTTAAAAATAAATGGTCACCAACTCTAAATACTGATGAACATACATCTCCTGCTTCACAGAATCGTAAACTTGATATTGAGGATGCAGCAGGAAGTGAAGCCGATCATAAAGATAGCATTAATGATGACTATGACGACAGTGATAGTGTTGAAGATAATGATTATTCCCTCGACGGTCCCACACATTTCAACGAGTTTCCTTCGACAAGTGATGTGAACAAGGCAGAAGACATCAAGTATACAGACGATATGTTTACCGAAGATCCCAACAAACCTGTAGACAGACTAAAATATTTGCTTTATAGGGGACAACATGAGGATTACTCGACAATGGAAAAGGTGGTTTCGATCATAAGAGCACTTAAGGATCGGGGTTATATCAGATGATGCGGTGAAGTGCTTTCTTCTGAAAATGTATTTACAAAATAATAATGAATTATAATAAAATTATTTGTTTTTATTAATTTGTGTGTTGTATCCCCCTGTTAACATTTAAATTTTTAATAACAACAAAATATATTAAAAATATTTAATAAATTAAGTATATAGTCAGTCATGCATCATGCATGTAGTTATACCATTTATTTGAAAAAAATATTTTTTAAACATAGGATGGAAAATTGCAATAGTCGTAACCTATTAATGTGGGGGTCGCCTACCAAGATGGCGGCCTCCAATTAATTATAAACAAATTACGAACAGAAAACCAAATATGGCAGCCTTCAGTAACACATAAACAATGATGGCTGCCTTCATTAGCATGTAAACAAATGACGAACGAAAAACAAATACGGCCTGGGGCCCGCCATATTTGTTTTTCGTTGGTTGAATGAGATTAACACCTACTACCAGGATGCGCGAGTATTGTTAAGGCCCGTCCCCTGGAATGCACAAGGCGGTCGAAATAAATTACATACTGTTCATTTTTCAGCAGCATTTATTCGACGATATTAACATCCCTCTCTGGGGAACACTTTACATGCGAATGAGGAGGCTAATCACTACCGGTCGCTATGGTTAAGCTGCAAACAGTCTTACGACAATATGACAATTATGGTGCTAAATGCCTCCTGGGGCGATGCTATTCCCACGGGACTAAAGAGTGGTTTACCGGGTGGTTAAAATGATAAAACACTCCTAAAGTTAATTAAAGGCTACTGCAGTTAAATGTCCATGTCAAAAATTATGAATGCTGCCTAGTGTGTGGGTAAAGCCAGAGCTTACAACACACACACCACCCTTGTACGATGCTGTTTGCTGCATGCTGCTTACTAAAACTTACATAAAAATTACTTAAAAGATTTTGCAATACAAAAACACTGGTGAATGATAATGGACATAGCGCTAAATGAATGATGAGAGAATTACATATGCAACACACTCAACAAAACACTAGGGAACAAAGAAACACAACAAATCATAAATCATTTAATAACACGTAACAAGAAATAGCATATGTAGCCCCTGAGCTCTCTAGTTCAGTTATTGTTCGGGTTTACTTTTTGTAACACTCTGCCTCGCTGAGTATCCACTTCAACGCTCTTAGGAACCACCGGCTGCACTGCACCAGTGTGCCCTTATACTGCACGCGACAGTACGTGATCCTGATCGCGCACCCACGACCTGGTGCATGCTTTGCTCGTCAGAAGAGCGCACATCCCTGCTGTGGTGGCATTGCAGAACTTGGCCGGTCAAATGGTCTTAGGGACGAGGGAATGTGGCACATGTCACTCATTTATTGGGCATTATAATAAAGATATAGGTAAAAATACATCCCATACTTTTAACAATTGTTGTCACATACAAGACATTATTAAATGAATATTTCCTCATCATTTGTTTATTAACAATGTTGGGCAATTAAGGGCATTTTACTAAAACACATTATTTTTTACATAGGGATAGGGCAAACTTCCATTCATCTTACTATAAAATCTTTTTATATGTCATGCATGTACCTTAAATTCTTTATGTGGAAACTGTAGCTCAGACACAAGTTATGTAACCAGAGTCAACAAGCATACAACTTTGATAGGTCCGGTCCACAGCATTGTTAACTTTGAACAAAAACAATCACCTTTAAACTTAGAAAAGTAGTTTGAACCATAATTAAGTCACCACTATGCAAGGTAACATCGCTATACTGGGAATCAAATTTCTCTTTAATTTTATGATGAATAAGCAACTTACGAGCACCTTCTTCCCATAATTTAGTTAGAGCCTTATGTTCTACATTTTCCACATAATCTCCCAGAAAACACAGGGATTATGGGCCAAATCGGGCCGGTAAAAGCTAGCCGACAAACTCCGGCCAGCCGATAGACAAAATTCACTGTGTTAAAATAATGTGACTCTAATATCGTAATCATAAACGATCAAAACTATAGTAGGATAAATAAAAGCATTGTTTAGATCTAACACAGTGGTTTCGTGTGCATTTGCAACAGGCTACTGCATTTTAGTGGCGAGTAATGAACGAAGCTACTTAGTTCACCAAAATTACCATCTGTTGGCATACTTGAGTTTTTCTTGACAGCGATGTGTAAAACTGAGATAAGTAATTCCTTCTGGAAACTATATTAGGCAGAGCACAGCACCCATTGCAACTCACATAAAATTATCAGAGTAGGCCTGCAAGGCCCATGTTATATAATGGCAGTGTATAAACAGATTTATTTTTGGACTGAAAGAATAATAAATCAACTTATCTCACGGTAGTACATTAGAATATTCACTAGAAGGTTTACTTGATGTTTACATTTGTTTATAACTAACTTGCACGCACATTCAAAACAATGGAAAGTAAAATTATTTTCAGTAGTACTGCAATATCGATAGTTTTTATATAATAAATAACTGTGGTTTATTTTTTTTGTAATGGAGCATGATATATGACTAGATGGTTTGATTGATGATTGAATGAATTTACAACAAAATCAATCAACATAAGTCATGAAAACATATTTTTAATACTGGGCCTGCAAGCCCTATGGTATGTAGTAGAAAGGCACTGATGTAAATTTTTTTACTAAAAAAATTTCATTTTATGAACTTTGCATATAAGTACATGACCATTGATAAGAAGCTTGGCTTGAAGATTACTTAATTTCCCAACGAAATTGCTTTGAAATTGTAATTGATATCATCCCATCGAAAACTCGATGGGCGTTTAATTTCCAGGGTATGCACCATAGGGTTAAAAACAAACGCACATAGCAATCGACAGCGGCTAAAATGTATTGAGTAAACTTATGTGGTTGTAGTTTACTGGCTATTAGGTTTCGGAATTTCTTTCTTCCGTGGTTGATCCCTCTTCCTCAAGGCCTAGGGCGACGGGTACAGCAATATGTACCTGGAAGTAAGCAACCAGGGAAATTCTTTGTAGCAGCTGGGTTGGGAAGAGATGCGGCAGGCACGCCCTGGAATTTTTCGCTTCTGGCTGCTAGGCTCGGAGTTTGTGTCTCCGGTGGAGGCCTGATAAGGGCCTCCTGGCATCTGAGAACTAGTAGTCACCCCTTTCTCCTGGGACAGTGTTCTTGAAGTGTCTTCTTGAGGTTGGAGCTCTTCATGATTCCAGCTGGTGATGTACTTACGCCCGTACAAGAGGGGCAGCCTCAGCGACCTCGACGCCATTCAGCCGAGATCTGGGGGTCAGCCAGGTCCTCCTGGACTGGCATGACTATCGTGGTTGTGGTTGGAGATAGAGGCTCCTCGGATTTCTCCACCTCGATGACCTGTTGGCTGGGATAAAACGTCCATGCTGGAAGTTAAGTCCTGGGTTTGGTCCCGACACCTCCAGGTGTCGAAACCAGCGAGGCCATCAGGTCATAGGTCATTCTCCTCCTCCCTTGGCATGACGTGATTATGCATTCCTTTGCAGCATACAAAGTCTGGTTCTGGCAGTGTAATCTTCTGCTTCAGACTTGGTGCTTTAGGTGGTCTACTTGGGCATCGTATATTGCTTGTACTCTAGTAGCAGATTGTTTGTATGTTGATGGTGCTGCAGCTAACTGTGGATACTGGATGTGAGTTGGTAGTGACCATGTGGACAGAGCAACTGGGGTGAGAGATACGATAGGTTCTGTCCAGTTAGTCAGGCTGGCTGAGGTGCTCGGCTGTCATGGGTGAATTTCCTGACTCAAATAAGAAGCTGGAACAGATTCTTTGGTATCTCTGTGACAACAGGGACGAAAATATGGCACAGTGCCTGAGACTGTTACTTGGGTGCAAGCTGTCCAATGCATGCGACTAGGGTGGGGGTCAGCCATTATAGATACCCAGAAGCAATACACACCCATTTAATCTTTTATGAGTTATCTGCATCAGGAATAAGGAGTTTGGAGTACACAATACACAGTCATATCCATGAGGCGAAATGCAGAGATTTGTGTACTTTACACGTGTGGAGCCATGCGAGCGGCTGCCGACTAAGCAGTCACCCTATTTCAATCCTCAGTGCTTTGAGCCCAGTGAACAATGGAACTCAGGCCTCGTCTGTCTGCAGTTCCTACAAGTGGGTGTATGCTTCAGTCGAGTCTTCCTAATCGAGGGAACGCCCCCTTCGGGCACTGAAAGTATGGTGGAAAAGGCCAAGCACCAAACTGACAAGCTGGTCTGGAGGCATAGTACCTAAGTGTGGGTTCCCCCAATCTATCTACTGTAGTATTTAGCAAGGCTGGCCGTTCCTAGTGTTTGTGGGTGGCAAACAGTGTCTTGACTCGAATGAGTACAGTTCTTGGAATCACCTGCATTTCCCTCAATAAATTTAGGACAACTGGGAAAGGTGCTATGTCCACAGAAATGTGATACTAAGGAATCAGTTCAAAATAATGTTTATTCTGGGTGATTGGAAGTAACATGTGTTGATGCCCTACCTTCTATGTACAGCAAGAGCTTTGGGGAAGCTATGTCTACGCAAACCAGGTAGAGGCAACCTGGGCCTTATCTGTGTGGGAAAGGGGTAGTCGGGGCACTGTGTAAAAGAGCTACTAATTTGACTTGAACTACCTAACAATTGTTGCCCAGGAAGGGCCGCAGTGCCTAGTGTGTAGATGACTTGGCATTGATTTATTTGGCACAGTGCTTGGATTATTAAGCAGGGTATGGAAGAGGAACAGCATTGAGGCATATCTTCGGCACTGAAGAGTGCAGTGAAGAGGAAGGGTTGTAGCGAGGGTCTACGTCGATCTCTGGCAGTTAGTGCAGTGGAAAACTGAAGACTGGTCGCTTGCAGACTGATCAGTTCCTTCGGCAGCTAAAGAGAGGAAGGAATGAAGATCCGTTGTTAATCGAATTCTTACTCTCATTTTGTACTCTTCTGGTTGGCTGCCTCGGCGTTCATTGGTTGACATCTCGCGGGCGAGTGATTGCCACCGAGCAGGGGGGGGGGGGGGGGTGAAAGCATAGATTCTCTGGGGTGATGTTTCCAGCTGGCTGAGATAATGGAAAACATGCGACGAAAAATATCAGTGGTGCCATCTAGCAGTCGTTATTAGTACTTGATGTCTTGAGGTGCATAGCTTTGGTGGGCCAGTGAATAGTACAAGATTCAGGCTGGAACATCCATTTCTTGCCGCAGTAAACAGTGCAATTTTTGACTTCTCATTGACAATGATAATGCAAAATCCATCAAGATCAGATAAAAGCTATGCTATGCTGATGAGCTAAAGTCGTCTAATTTCCATTGTTTAAATATGTTATGCATCAATATAATACTTAAAGGTCACAAACTTATTGTGCAATAAAAATATTTATCAAATATGTGTGTTAATTAACTTGATGCATAAGAGACATCCCTAATCTTCAGATGCACGCTTACAATTTTCGGCACACTATCCACTATAAACAGCGTCAATCTCATGTCAAAGTACAAATGGAAACAAGACGAGAGAAATATATGAGCAAACAAATAACCAACACAAGAATTGTTGGTTCTATCCAGCCCGGAAGAACAAATGTCTGGGCTCAGTGTACGAAAGAGTGGATTGCATAAAAAAAATGTTACCAATAACCCGGGTAACCACTTACAATGGTCATGCCATGCGAACAACTGGTAGAAAACCAAGATCTCGCCATCTTCGGCGCCACTGTACTCTAGCACTGAGGGCAGAAAATTTGAAACACTAGACCAGCAATCTGGCCCAGACAATTACTCTATTAATAATATTACTGATCTCTATGGGATTCTTGTGTTTGCAAGTTGTCATGGTTGCTCCCCTAGTCCATCTGTTCAAATTAACCACTCCTTCATTTAGTGAAAATACCTAGCTGACAGTTACAATTTATGTAGATTATCTGGTAGAGACCCTTACCTCCAGGGCTTCAGATTACTATGATGATAGATTGTCATACACAGTCACATGGGGCTGCCACGTGCATGAGAGGCGCCACATCCTCCACCACACCAGGACACATGCCCTATCGTAGTGTGCATATGCCTGGTACTTCCATTAATCGTGGCATTTATTGAATATATATTATATATATAAACTGAGCTATTTACACTGCCTCTATGATGCCCCCTGTGTGTGCCCGCGTCACTACACTGACTCTCGGGTTTGGCATGTATAGCACGCACACATCTGTTGTGCAGATCTGACAGTTGATGATGTCACTGTAGTGTAGGGTGCATTGACCTGCTGCGCGGAGAGATCTAGTGTAACAGGGGCTTAAAGGGAGCAGAGGCATAATCCAAATCAGCTATTTGAAATTATAATTTTATTGTTATGAATATTACCAGCACGAAATAGTTTAAGTAATTAGTAATATTTATATAATGTCATTAAAAGATAAAAACTTTACTTTTTGAAATATAATGTCAATTATTTTTTGAAGTACAGTCCCTTCAGTGCAGCAACATGAAACTGAGCAGGTGCCCTTTCATAAAACGAATAAATAGTTATGGAGACACCTTAATTTTGCATCTAATCTATGGGTACTAAAATAGACAGCATGAAGTCTGGCTGTGAGCTTGCAATTTTAATCAGTTTACTTTTCTGTGCAAGTTTATATAAACCAAAACTCAAATGACTGGTACATATTTACTTATGGCAAGCGGTCAAATGGCTTGGATTGTACTTACAACTCTCAAAAGAGAACTTGCAGCAAGGTTTGAAATAAGCTTGCTGCAAGTTTCGAGACAAGTCAGTTGGATAAAATCGTGATTCAAGCTCACTGGAATGCACAAGCTTGCAGGATGATCATGACAAGCGTGATTGAGATTTGAACGAGGCAGATTCTGCTGCTAGAAGGGCTCTGCTGTGCTTCAATAAAGGTGATATAGGAAGACGGTAAGGGTATGCAAGTGTTTTAACTTTGCAGCAAAAGAGCAGTGTGTTCAGTTCAGCTGGAGAGTGTCTTGCAGATACATGAACAGCATCAGAAGTGACAGTTCCGGAGAGCATCTGGTGGAGCTGGAGTATATGTCATTAATAAACCTGCTACCTGGTGAACCATATCAGAAGGTGCTGTACCCTACCCAGATACATGGCAGCATGCCTGTAGGCAGGAAGGTGAGATTTAAGCAATGCCAAAAAATGTCGATTGTTCTATGCAAAGCAGAGTCTTTTTCTTCCTTCTTGATGTGGCTAATTTTCCCCAAGTTTAAGTAATGTAGATCTGTCATGTCCAATTAGGTATCTAAAATAAACTCTGCATGTTGATGTACGTCTCCCTCTGTTTACAGATATTAACATTATGTATCATGAATCCTAAAGTTCGCAGTGTTGCTTTCATGAATTTAGATAAGTTTACATTAATATTTTCATGAAATTCATACATTTTAAAACTTAAAAATGTTATATAAACTGACTGGTAAACATAGAAAACATAAAAGTCATATACACTTAATACTTATTTATCAAGCAAAACCAAATTACCTATTTAGTTAAAAAATATTTTTGAAATTCTGTTGTAAAAATGACACATTTTAGCACTCTATTGTTACTATTATTATTAATAATATTAATTTTCGAAGTTAGAAAATTAGACATGTCCTATTGAAATATCACAGTGGCCAGTGAACGGTCAAGCGATTCTTGCCATAGACCTCATTATTATACTATCATGTAACTAATTTTCATTATAAAAAGTAGACAGAATGCACTAGTACTCAGAGGGCAATACTCGTAGATAGACTCAGACAAACAAAAGTCAGACAAACACATTTTCCACACAGATGCACGGTTGTGCAACGTTTCGCTGTCTAGACCAGCTTCATCAGGCAGCGAGTAGTACCATCGCTGTATTTGTCTGACTTTTGTTTGTGTGTGTCTATCTACAAGTAACGCCTTGTGATTACTTGGGAATACTGTCTACTTTTTATGATGTAATCGGTAGCCTAGCGGCTTTTTGCCTCCGTAGCTCAGAATTTTAATTTACGATTACCTAAAGTTTGATCTGCAGTTTAAAATATTAAAACTGTACAATATATTATAAATTTATCCTGCCATGTTTGTAATGAATCCTTACTTTTAACAGAATTTTCATCAATAAATTGAATAATCTTTTGTCAGAATGATATGTTCAATCAGGCAACCTAAAAGCAGAGAACTTTATGTTTTAGTACAGAAATATTTTAAAACAATGTACAGTGAAACCCATAATTTACACTTTTGAAGGGGACACAGGAGAAAATATATAAACTTAGATAAATTAATTCAACATTTGCAGTTTAGAGCTTTCATATTTTACTTACAAATTTTATATTATTGAATAATATTAATGTTAACAATTGTTTTATTTTTTCCGGTAGTAGTTTGAAAAATATCCATGTAATTGTATTAAAATAATTTCTGCATATGTGAAAAACTAGCCATGTGTTTTGATGCTGATGTAGTATATGTTATTAGAGTGGGCAATTTGATTTTATATGATACTTAATTACGATACATATTTTTATGCTAGTAGATTTTTGGGTACTGTAGAAAACATTACCAAAGTATTTCCTACTTCAAGTGGGACCGAGCTATGTATAATGTCCATACTCAGCAGTGGGTGTGAAGTAGAGTACCTGGCTAAACTCGCCCATTATGCAAACAAGGGCATACCATTCTTACTTATCAACATATGTTAAAATATTGCTTTTTTAAAGTATTTTCTGTATGTTCAAATGTTAGTTCAGTAAGCTTTGGTCAGAACATAATGATAACTAACTATACATGCATCATTGTGATGCATGATGCATTTCCTTAATATACTACACTAGACTTCGCTTCATCTCTGTGTTCAATTCAACAAGGCGGGGTTAAAACAGTACTGGAGGCTGCTCATATACCTACAGGATATGCCCTTGCAACGAGGGGCCTTATTACAGACACATCACATCAGCTTGTATTGTTCACCCTAAGTCAGACTTACGTTAACATCCCCAAAATGTGATTTTACTATCGGCCGATCAGCCGAGACCGCCTCCCAAGGCCACATAGTTCTACGGGGCACCGAGGTATGGCATGAGCAGCACTAGCAGACAGCTCCAGCAGGCAGGTTCACTCGAGGGGCGGTGCTCGCAATCCCACCTTACCCCTGCATTACAGAGGGCCTGCAGACAAGGAGAATATAAGACAGTGATTATAGCCCGAAGATTACAGTTGTGTTTTTCAGCTCCGGCAGCTCGCTCCACCACAGTTGTGGTGGATCTCTGCCAACCTCAACATCCTAGTGACCTACCAGAAACCCTTCAGCAACCTTCCAGGCACTCTTCAACACTTCCCCAGCAGTCTTCGAGCTCCAGCAGCTCACGAAGATGCCGTCAACACTCTTGCCTTACCTGCTGGTCAATTGCAGTTACTCCGCCACTACCAGCTCTGGTAGTGACACTCGAAGTTCCTTTCTGGACCCACCAATTCTCGCCTTACCTGCTGGTAACAGCAATCGCACCACCACTACCATTTCCAGTAGTGGTCCTCAAAGGTCTCTTCTAGACACTTGCTAGACATAGTTATGGCCAGTTATTTTCATAGCTACCTAATCGGATTGCTTCGTTTTGTTTAGGATAAGATCTCCTTCACCTGACTTATGTAGATTACTTTGGTTTAAATCTGGGATAGTTAGAATGTTGTACTACACCATGTTTATACTTCACAGTATATCTAAATATTCTTGCTTACTTCTGAGTATCCATTTCATAGTGTAACTGTGAAAATTTTATGTAGATACAATGTCCATCGGAGTGATGCAGGAGACCGCGAACTTTACTTACACCAGTACAGACTACACTGTAGGACTGCTGGCTCCCTTCATGTCAAGACACATCTGTTAGATGGCCACCCATACTGTGCACCTGGTGTACAGTAAGGTACAGTCTCCACCACTCATACGACAATTCGTAAGGTGGCTAGTCAGCCAGCCCAGCCTGTACTCCATCCACCACAACTGAACTGTGCCGGAGGAAGTATAAGTCTGGCACTGGAGGTCTGACCTCCTTTGTACCCACATCCAAGCAACGTTGACAGGCAGCCTGAGGAAACCCATCGCTCTGTGGTCACCACATTGAACTGTGCCGGACTAAGGAGAACTAGGTATGCCTCTTGCCTGTTCAGCATCGGCTTTGGCCTTACACATAGCTAAGGACCATCATCGCCTGCTTCCCTCTTGTGAGGCCGGTATTTGTTCCTTCCCATAGGCCATATCTTCAGAGGAGTGGTGAACAACGGCAGGTCAGAAAGGCAGTTAAGGCCTCCAAAGTCAAACAGAGTTGCAACCCAGCTCCAACTACCCTCTACACTATAACCCTCCCAGGAGCAAGCTCAGACTGCTTGCCAGTTGGAGAGACCTAACCCCCCAGCTTCCGCCCATTACTTGTTTTCAGCTTCGACAAGACAACCAGGTACCTACACCCCATCGTCGCAACTATCTGCTTGGGAGAGGACATCCCCTTTGGCACCACCAACCCCTGGTTCGGAGGCAACCAGATAAACAGAAACAACCCATCCCGGCTCCGACAAGCATCATCAGTGCACCCAGTCCCGGCACCAGCAACAGCCAACTACTTTCACCACAGCTGAGTCTGCTGAAACCCTGGGCCACCAGCCAGCCAGGCAAACCCATGGCAGTGTGCCAACAAATATGTCGGACTGCGACAGTGGCAGATAATTTCGTACCAAGCAAACAGGCCAAGCACCCTGCCCTTTACACCAGTGGTGGTCTGGTACACCAGTACTAGTGACAGAAATTGTATACCCTCGTGTTTCCGACTGGCATGTATCAAAATAATACCTGACTGTGATGTCACCCTAAGCAATTAAAGTATGACATGTGTTAAAGAGTTTTCGTGGTGCCCAACATGGGGCCACAGCTTTAATAGTTCGGACTAGGAAGCATAGCAAGGCCAGCCAAACCTCGAGATCGAGAATCTACGGCTGTAAATCAAAAAGTGAACCGGTCTTCAGAGAGCCCGAGAAAAACCCTGTGGTGCTCAAGCAAACTAGCCAAAATTTCGAGCTCTGGATAGAGTCTTGCCGACAACCTCGAAGCCACCATGGCTGAAACCACACTCTACAGGTGTCATATAATTACATGCTGTGGCACGGGGGCACATATGATTACATGTGCATATTGCTAAAATCTCTTCCATTACCCATGCTTGGGATGGACAGATAAAGCACATTACACTGATGGGTGTGAATAGCAGTGTGATGAATACTGCACCTGCCAGACTGCCTACTGCAAATGGTTAACTTCCACCAGGCAATGAGTAAACAAAGTGCATTGTGTTGTTTGTGAGCAGAACTCCACCACATATGCATAGGATGTCCCGGGAGAATGCTTTATGAGGCTGGGCCTAGTTTACCAATGTGAAGTGTGCAGACATACAGCAAAATACCGAGAACCAAATCCTGGCCCTCGCCACAGCCTCGTCATGGCTTGGAGTAGCACCGAACTCTAACTTCCAGAATTTGGAGGAAGACTGCAAGAGGTTCCCATTACATTTTTGCAGGAATGTGAAAGGGAACTTTGCAAGTACGACATACCATGAAAGCAATGGTTCAGCAGGACCCATAATCAACTTAAAGGTAAGGCTCTCAAATGGTTGGCAAGGTGTAGGGAACTATTTACTTTGTGGAGGCAGCTATGTACTAGCCTCGCCATGCAACTCACTGTCCAGGATGTAACAGTGCATTTGAAAATGGAATTTCCCTGCCAAACCTATGCTATCGACGAAGAAGCCGAGATCTTTATACACCAAAGGCCCAGATATACAAGCGAATCTTCCCTGAAGGAGACGAGGAGAGTTGCGAGTGTCACGTCACACATATACTTCTTCCAAAACTGCACAATCTTTGCTAGTACAAAAAACCACAATCCGTAGAAGAACGTGTGGAAAAAACCAGGGAGACAGAGGAACTACTATGATTAAGCGGCCTTACATAACTACATGGTCAAGGGGGGAGAGGAAGCAAAACAGCAAGTAAGGTGGGTGCCCTCCAACTCCCCATAATCTCCTCTCTTCCCCACCTGCAACCATTCGTTCCCCTGAGCCCCACAGTACTGGCTCTGTTCTGGGAGGCACTTAAATAGTAAGTGCCCCAAAAAGCCTTCTGGCTGGAAGGTAACACGAAAAGAAAGCAAACCCCAACCAAGCTACGGGGAAATAAATCACAGACCTGGCACCACATTACAAACTCTGAAAGAGGGACCCTGCCAAGCAAATGCTCCCAGTATTTAAGTGAGGGTCAACTGACAAGTTACCACTACCATGATTGACACTGCATCTACCGGAAACTTGGTTCGAAGTGACCTACTCACCCCTACCAGATAACCCACTTGGCACCCCATGACAGGAAAGTGCACATGGCCCAGCCTGAATGCCTCCTTCAGGTGGAGGGAGGATAAAATTGGACAGCCAATCCGCATCAACCTGAAAACCATCCATGTGGAGTTCTTGGTTGCACATGAAATAGGGGACCATTATTTTGGGATAACCCTTGCTCCAGCAGCAAAAGTCCACCGTGGATTATGAGCAACACTGTGTGCACATTGGGGGGAATTAACACTTGATGGTCCCTTGTGAGCGAAGCAGCGATATCTCTTTCCAGCACACAGACCCACTACGTAATGCAGGGAAACTTATATGGCTACAATAGCTGAAGGTGCACAAGACTCTGCTGAACCTATGTCAACAGTGACAACCAGGTTTGAAACAACGGGCGAGGAAACCCTGATGCCACCCCGAACTACCTCCACCCAAGAATAAGGTCACACTCCACAAATTGATTAGGGAGCAGTTGCGCCCACGTCCTGGCAAAGCCCAGCATCATGGGGCAGAAATCCCACACTACGACCCAGAAGAATAAGAGGAAAGGGAGGACGACCGCCCTCTGCATATGGACCCATAGGTCGAGCCTCTCATTCCAAGGAAGCCCGAACATCAGCCAGATGCTGGGCAGGGAAACTACCAATGTACAATCGCTATAGTCGAACCTCAACAGACATACATGGGAGGCATGTCTGTCCGGTCACTGCCCTCAATGCCAAGTGATTACATCCTGAGAATGTCAGCCAGATATGGCCGGATGTCCTTCATAGGATAGCAGTTATGCTGGGGAAGTCTCTTAAACAGGGGACCCAGCCAGATATCTCCACATCCCGGCCACATCTCTGAGAGAGGCGAACCACACCACTCCATCGGAGCAGGGGACACCCAAGAACCTCTACCTCCCACCACCATCCAGACCATGCCACCCAGAGGGTATGGTCACACCCTACACCCAGGAGGTTGGAGCACCACTATAACCACCACCTCTGATGGCCACCCAGGTCCCGATGTTGGACGACGTCTAGATCTATAGTCGGACCCACCAGTCTACATGGGAGGATGAGCCTAGCCAACGAGCCAAAGAGGTAGGAGCACCATAAGAACCACTACCTGTGATGTAAACGCAGGTCCCAACACCAGGAGGCACCGAGGCCGACAAACGGACCCAGCCTCCTGTTCGGGAAGATGAGCCCACCCACCATGCCAAGGACGTAGGATCACCACACAAGAACAGCTACCTCTGACGGCCACTTAGGTACCGACTACAAACTATGCCAAGATCAAAATCTGGACCCATCAGCCCTCACAGAAGGATGAACCCAGCTGCCATATCAAGAATATATGAGCACCACAATAACTGCTTCCTCTAATGGCCACCCAAGTCCCGACACCATCAGGCGTCAGGGCCGACACATGGACCCATCAGCCTCTGTGGGAGGATGAGCTAGCCACCACACTGAGGAGGTAGGCACACCACAAGAACCGCTACCTCTGTCAGCCATCCAGGTACTGGGGCCAGGAGTTGTCGAGTCCGACACTCTTGCCCATCAACCCGTACAGGAGGATGAGCCCAGCAACCATACCGTCGAGGTAGAGGACCCCAAGAACCTCTGCCTCTGGCCACGATCAAGACCACACCAGCCCAGAAGGGTGTGGTCAAATTCTAGGCTTCAATGCAGATGGCGCTGAGGATACCCACGCTTTCCTTCCTGTTCGGCAGGACGTGCAACACCCGGTCGTCGAGATACCGGAAACCCCAAGAGCCTCGACCTCTGACAGTCACCCAGGACACCCGAGAGATGCCTGTCCACACTTACTGTAGGGCCCGACCATGATGTCCTGCCGCAACTAAAGGACGTCACGCATCCACACTCATAAAAGAATAATCTGTAAATTATTTAAATCTATATAAATAACCACAACCCTCAGGTAAGCTGATGAGTAAGCGCTACAGAAGAAACTAAATAATGTGTGCATTCACCCAAGAGGAGAAACTATTGTGTGTCACATTTTCTTTCTAGGGTTCAACAACCCATCATCCAATCGTTCGTGCAGCAAGACAGCGCACTAGTGCTAGAAAGAGACAACTCTACACTCTGCAGCTGCCCGACTAGTGACATGTCATTAGGTGGTTGTTAAGTGCGCACCACATACTGCATCATAGAGAACTCACACAGAAGAGAATGCTACAAATACCAAACTCCATTGCTTGTGTGGTGATAGTTCTACTTCACCTCAAGAGAGAAAATTTTTTTCTTCACCCAGATGAGTCTACATCGCAATGGGCAAGGGGGTGGGGATTGACACATGATGCATTTCCTGACAGAAGCTCTTCAGCAACCTTCCAGACACTTTTCAACACTGCTTCAGCAGCCTTATATCTCCAACAGCTCACAAAGAAACAGTCATAACTCTTGCCTTACATGCTGGTAACTGCAATCGCTCCACCACTACCCCCTCTGGTAATGACGCACGAAGGTCCCTTCTGGACCCACCAACTCTCGCCTTCCCTGCTGGTAGCGGCATTCGCACCATCACTACCATCTTTGGTGGTGGTCCTCAGCTGTCCCTTCTGGACAATGTTTAGGCTTAGTTAGGGGAAGTTATTTTCATTGCTACGTAGCCAGATTTCCTTGTTCAGTTTAGGAACAGATCTTCTTCACCTGGCTTATGTAAAGTTACTTCCCTTCAACTCTGGCCAACTTAGGAGGTAGTACAGGCCTCCGTATTTATCCTGCATAGAATATATATATTCTATATATGTATTCTATATATATGTATTCTATATATATGTATTCTATATATATTCTATATATATTACTTCTAGGTATTATTTTCATAGGGTAACTGAGCTAATTCTATGTAGACACCACATCCGTCAAGAGTGAAGCAGAAGACTGTGAACATTACTTCCACCAGTACGAACCATAGTGTAGGACTGCAGGCCCCCTTGACTGGGATGCACATATTTCAAGACACACCCATTTGATGGCCACTCGTACTGTGCACCGGTGTATGGTAAGGTAGAGCCTACACCACTCATAAGATAATCCAAAAGGCGGCTAATAGCCCAGCCTGTACTCCATCTTCCACACTAAACTGTGCCAGAGGGAGTACGAGTCTAGTACTGGAAGTCCGACTCCCTTTGTTCTCACACCCACGCATATTTGGCAGGAAGCCTGAGGAAAACCACCACTATCGCCTGCTTCCCTCTTTCGATGCCGGTATTTGTTCCTTCCCGTATGCCATACATTCAGAGGAGTGGAGATTAGCGGTAGGTCAGAAAGGCAGTTAATGCCTCCAAAGCCAACCAGAGTTGCAACCCAGCTCCAACTACTCTCTGCAGCATAACCCCACAGGAACAAGCTCAGACCGCCCACCAGTTGGAGAGGCCTCACCTCCCAGTTTCCTCCCATTACTTGTTTTCAGCCCCCATCACGACAGCTGGGTACCCACACCCGATTTTCACTCAGGCATCCACAGGGGCGAGGATTTCCCCTTTGTCATAGCCAATCCCTGGTTCGTGGGCAACCAGATCACCCGCAACAGCCCTTCCTGGGAACTGACCAGCATCACCAGTGCAGCAGCAGCCATCTACAGTCGCTGCAGTTGCATCGGCAGCCACCCCAAGCCACCATCAAGCCAGGTTAACCCATGGCAGTCTGCCAACTAATATGCTGGACCGCGACAGCGGTACTTGAATGTATATCAAGGAGACAGGCTACCTGCTCTGCCCTCTACACCAGCTGTGTTTCAGGTACACCAGTACTAGTGGCAGATGTTATATACTCTCGTGTTCCTGATTTACATGACTCATGTTCTTGACCATGACTTCACCCTAAGCAGTTAAAGGACGTCACACAACGATTGTAATAAATTTTATGTGGTTATTTATATACTGTATCACTAATACTAAAATTCATTCAATGTTTTATCACTGCAATACATAAAATCTTGTTCTCAAGTATTCATTCTTGGTAAACAGTTATATATTGTGAAAAGCCACAGTTATCAGAAATTTACATATGCAAAATTGTAATCATACATTATTAACAATTATTTATTATGTACTGCACAAGTTTTTCCTTAATGCTTTCTGTGTCCTTAATCAGATGCAAGTCTGAGTGAGCGAGTGAAGAGATTTGAGCAGCTCTTAACAGCGAGGTCTTGAGAGCTGATAAAGGTTATTGAGATAATGGAGCAGCACCGTAATGAAGGGGTGGGGAAAATGGGAGATCTCCGAGAAAGTCCGCCGACCAGCGGCATCATCCAACACGATTTCCCCATGTGAAAATCTGGGAGTGACCTGGCTGGTAATGGAACCCTGTCCGTCTTGTTGGACGGTAACCAGGCTAACCGCTCAGACAATGTGGTCCCTGCAATGCTTATAATCTTACAGATGCCAACTTTGTCTTTATGTTAATGGCTAATAATTTAGTACTACAAATTTCCCAGAAGTGCTATGCCGGCAATAAACGATGGATAATTCAAATGTGCAGATCATAGTAGAAAAAAATTTAATATTGCAAAACTAAAGAGGCACAATAAAACGGTGCCAGTAACTTCAATCATAGAAAATATAATCAAAAGATATTTTGCAGTTTGAATACTGAAAAAAATTGTCAGATTATAACTGTTGACAACATATCACTGTTACAGTTGTCGTTAAGGATCATCTGCAGAGAAAAATCTCCAGTTGCTGGTATATCTGTGATAGAACACTTTGAAATCAATGTGGCACCTCTTACAATTGGTGAGTGTGTCAAGCAGCCATATTTCTTAGTTTATACATTATTTTTTATATATTTTTAAACCAGATTCTGGATGCTTGATTGTAAAATAGTGTCCATGTGCAGTGAGCTTCCAGATGTTGTAGCCTTTAAGAAGCAGCACTTGCAAACTTTATATAAAAATCTTAACATTACTGCCGTTGCCCAAATCATAAACAATGGCTTTAACTTATTTAAATGAATTGTGTCTATGTTGTTGTGCTTGCTGGATTTTTTCCTTAAATATTTGCGGTGCTAAAATATAAGGCCCCTTTCATACAAATCGAACATTTCAAAAAATTATTAGTAACAAATATATACCTGCGGTTGTGCCTTACCATGAGGGCATGAACCAATTCATTACCATACACCACTGTGAACACAAAATTCTGATCCCATCACCACTCACTCAAAGCTTGTTCTCCAAACCACCCAGTTTGGACACCAAACAAACCCAAACCGTTGAAACAAACTTGTGCACTCCAGAATGCCACTCAATACCACAGTCAGTAATATAATCCCCAGGGAATCTCATCCTTCCAATAGCCAATATTGTAATGCTTGTACTATGCACCAATCTTCCACATCCTTCAACCGCAGAATCACTAAACATAATTATCCTATCCACGGTAGCTACAACTGCATGACAGAAAATCTAATCTAACAGCTACAGTACATTCACTGCAGTGCAGAGTACATTTTGCCTTACTACCAACACTCTCAGATAGAGAATGAATGGCAATAGAGAGGACACCAAACAAACCACCTGAGGTAAATGTTAATTTACAGGAGATGCCAGCTGCAGCATATGCAGCACCTCACAACCACAACTTTAACTCCTGCTACAGAACCAGAGTTGTGAGGGCATTAACACATTCTAAACATAAAAGTGCAGAACTGTGATGCTGGGAACTGGCCCACTAATATGTCACCAAATTTAGACAGACACCAGCTTAAACGTTGCCCCCTCGTCACTTACCGTTAGTGGGATTTGCTGTTTGAGGGTAAGGCCTAGATACCTCTGCCCATGACGATGGTGAAGCCGTGGTCGTCGTTTAAATTGGGATTTTTCGTGGTGCCTGAGTTGTTGGCTTTGACCACATCAATAATAATGCATTGAGCATTGGGTAGCATGCAGGTGAGCGATATGCGAGTGAGTGTACTGGTTGGAATGTAAGCTGGTGTGACATTAAGGGCTCTGACTACCCTGGTAAAATTAGCTGGCCGGACGAAGGTAGGAATCTTTTTCGGTGGCATAGGCGGAAGTGGAGAAACTGTGCGGGGTATGTGCCAGAGCTTGCTGAGCTGGTGGTTGACCATATTTAACTTGCAGCCTCCTCTTTCTTCCAGGAGTATACCTGATTGTCAACTATGCAACTTTCCCTTCATACCCCAGCCTCAACTACCTCTAGTTTGGCAGATTTACCCCACCTAGACCTATAATGAGGCACAAGGTGATGGGAGTAACCAATGGGGTTGATAGTGGGTGGTCACTGTAGACACAGCCAGATGGAATGAAGAATGCGGAGGTTTGGTGAGGAGTGAGGCCAGTACTACTGGTCTTCAACCCAAAGATTTGGCGCATGGAACATCGCGATCTGACCAAATTTCCGAGCTTAAAGTTACAGTAGACGGCGAAGGGCGTCCACTCCTGTGGCATTCTGGCATGCAGAATGTTGAGATCTGACCCAGGTGTCACGAAGAACAGGACTTCTGTTGAGAATTGGGCTATCATTTCAAAGAAGAAACCTGGCATGCAGAACATCGCGGACTGAACCAAACACTTACTGAAAGGTTAATAGTCCAAGAGACAACTGCTCTAGTGAATCCTAGGAAGGCAAGCTTCCTAGGCAGCACTTCGAAAAAGTTATGAATAGGAGAGAAAAGGAGCAAGGTTTTGGCTCGTGGCTAACCCTAGAGGAGTCGTACTAGGACAGGTGACGAACTGGAAAGAGAAAGGACAAGGCGTAGGAATTACAGAGTGCTCGAGAGACAACTCGACCAAGTCCGATTCATGCCTGTTTTATTGATTGCTCAATTAAAACTCACATAAACAACCCCATACCCTGACTGAAGCCAGAAGGGCAGGTCCTAAGTTGCTAATTGGTGCAGTTACCTATGTCTCGGGAGATATGGCAGCACAGAGGGCGAGGGCAAGCCCAAGACTCACACAGGGTACTAGCACTCATGATAGATGATAGTAAGATACAAGGTAGCTGGAAGCACAGGGGCTTGGGTATGTGACGGGCAGAGCGGCAGTGTCGTGCAGACCAGAGCTCTTGAATGAACAGTGTAAGACTGACGCGATTTGAAAAAGTAGGTAATTCTTCGGGCAGCATGATGTTAAGTGAAGGTGAGACGTGAAGTCTGGTGGCTTTCAGGCAGAGTAACACCAGGCAAATGGACTGGTGCGAGACAACCTCGAACAGAGGACTGGAGGTCCTATTTATACTCGGCTCACAGTGCCAGTGTGGGGGTTTCGGGGTGTGGAGAGAGAAACGCGGAGGAGAGAAGACTGTAACTGAGAGCAGTGGAGAATTCCCCTCATGCGCCAAGCACTGGAAGGGTTGAATGGAAACGTGATGCGAAGCAGGTTGCAGCACAACAGGTGGCAACAGCTGGGAAAACCACCCTGGACTTGGAAGGTGTCCTGCTGTAGTATGAAGGCGTAATGGCTCTTCTTAGTAGGGGACCGCGTCTGTGACAGGCCAGATGAAAGAATGATGTTGCTTGTGGCACATCAACGTAAGATAATCCCTCTGCCACATTAAAAATTTCCCGCCTCATCCTAGTTTGCTTCTTTGGCCACTAGGTTCACGGTTTGCCAACCACCACTCACCAGACTGCAGTGTGCTACTGCTAGTCGTCTGATTAAGCCGGCCTAGCCAGTGAAATGCCGTTATTGTGCATCCACAAAAGGAAAATGTGTTCGTCCGACATTTTGTGTATGTGTGTGCATATGCATGCTTGCATGCATGTGTCCACACTTGGGTGTCCACGTGTACTGCCCTATAAGTAAAAGTACATTCTGTCTTCTGTTTATAATGCAATTAGAAAAGGAATGAAGTTATGTAGATAATTAATGTTCATAAAATTTATTTGGCCATAAATAGCATTATGTGTACATTCACAAATGATACAGTGGACTCCCTATCTACAGTTTTTCTGGGCAATGTCCATACATCAGGAATTTCAGTAGATGAGGGTTCTGACATGTACATCAATAAAATAAAACTTCTGAATTTATTACACTGAATGTTGAGTAAAATGACTGCTGTACATGATTTGTGAATAAAGTTTAACTAGTAAATGCAAAATTGGGAATTTTAAAAACAAAGTATTGTGGTGCTATTGTTACTGTAACTAATACATTAACAAAATTTCACCTCAACTTGTTTAAATAAAGAAAATAATACATATAATTGATTGTAATCTGAGACAGAATGCAAGCTGACCCAAAGCTTTCAAACCCTCTGAAAATGAAAATAATATGACACTAGAAGCAAACAAATTTTGAGTGTCCCACATGCACTCCGTCAGCTGAGAGTGTGCGAAGAGGTTATTGGCGGGCAGTGTGTTCATGATGGGCAAGATGGAGAAGGGAAAAATGCAGCGGCACTTCCAAACCAGTTGGTACCCAGAAGGGGTCAAGGACGCCACTCTGGTTGCTAGGTAACCGCTTTCCCTCTCGTCAGGAGTGTGAGGGCAGGGTGGATGCCAGCCTCCCGAGTTGCCGACACCATCAGCTGAACTGAAGTACAATCTATTGCAGTGATGATAAATGGTGGCACATTTAACATATTTCACATCCAATCATTCAACATTTCCATAAACAACCAGCTTGAAATTATTGTTGCAGGAAATCTTAAGTGATGGGACCGAAAGATATTTTCATCAATGCAGTATCTGATAAATTATAATAAAGGTTTGTAATGTTATCATTATTTATACAGGAATTCTGTCAAGACCACAGAAAATTAACTAAGGACCCAGTTTAATGCTGCATGTATTTTAGGTACATCGAGAGTTAATTTTAGTAAAATGTGAAACGCAATACATTTCGTCACACAATTGATAGCTATAATAAATAAAATTAAAATTTAGTTAAGAAATAAAAACATAGTACAAAATTCTTTATAGTATTTCTCCCTGTAATGAGTTGCATATGACAAAAGAACAGTCTCCCATTTTAAAAATTATGTTTAAATAAAATCAGACCAGGATCACCAAATAAATCTTTAACAGTGTGTCACATTTTTAAACACATTCAATATTATTTGACCAACTTTGTTTAGTGGAAAAATTTGATAGTTGTTTATTTCCTTCAAATTTTATTGTCAAATATATTTGAACGGGAAAATTCAACAGTACGATTGGAGCTTTACACATTTGACGTTTTCTCGCATGTCAATGTCTGAGACATTAAGGTCACAATCAGATGGTATTTTTCCATACACAATCTCTACTGTGTAAGGTAGGTCTGTCAGACGTGTGTAAAAATTGTATAGTTTATTTTTTCACAGCTGCATAACATAAATAATGATCCAAAATATAAGTGATGTTAGTTTATTTCATTAGAGCTGCTGTTTGAAAGATAGTCTTGTGTGTTATAGATATTTGTGCACTATTATTTTCTTGCCTTTCTTTTAGGGCTAACTAAAAAGTTCTTCTACACAATGCTGAAGTTTTTCTTCCCCGAGCGTGAGTTACATAGATGCAGACCTGAAGAAGCCTGTACAAGTAAAAAGAGAAAGAGCTTGCAAGGGAAGTTTTATGTTGACATTGACAGCAGTGTCGAGAAAATGAAGGTGATTGACTCTGAGATTTTGCGTAGTTGCTGTTTCTACCTCTCTTCAGCAACCTATTTCACTTTCTCTTTGCATATTTTACTTACTTTTTTTTGTTTATTTATTTTCGCTTTACAAATGAATTGAACATAGTCACAAAGCACTACTCACTAGTAAGAACTATAATGATGAGGACCTCCTGCTAATGTTAGAAAGCAGACTTGCTGCTCTCTGCTGTTCATAATCACAATAAGTAAAGACAAGTCTTAGCATAATTGCTTGGTAGTGGTTTGTTTACAGCACTGAAATATATAGTTGTGCTTGCAGTACACTACAGCAATAAAGATACAAGTTTATTTATATTATTTAATCTTTATTATTTCCTTATTTAAAGTTCTGAAATAACTAGGCACAAAACTTCCAGAATTTATTACAGTCCTTGTATATGTTTCGATAGCCAAAATATTTTACAGTAAGTTATTATCTAACCAAACACGTTTCAACTATATAATTTTGCTCATGAAAATAATTGCACTAAATATTGTTTAGTGTTGTAGGATTACCTACATGCCAGAATCAGAGTTGTAATGTTGTTTAGACAAACAAGTTTTGAAAACTGAATAATATGAAGAAATGAAATAATTTATATTGTTAAATATTGCTGTGTTCTGTGGCATGACATATACTCACAAAAGAGAAACTGACTTTTCTTTCGAAGTGGTTACATGTTAGGAAATACTGAGGTATTTTCGATTTCAGACTGTAACACCCATGAAAATTGGGTTTTTATTCATACAATTAACTTATATTATTTTTTCTGTTCTTATTCCTACACATATTGTAATGCAAGATTTTATGTAATATGTTTCACACGTGTCACATATGATTTCAAATGCCTATGTAAATGTTATTTATTTTTATTAATTTTATTTATCTTAACACGTAAGATTTTCCTAAACTTAGATGTATGGTGACAATAATATTTATGTGTAATTTGGATAGGCTAGTTCATTTTTTCATTGTGTATTTATTTGTATATAATTAATATTTATTTCTGGTGTGATCTAAATTATGTAAGTCTTTCTACTTTTTATTGTATTATATCTCAGTTCCGAGATCACGTATTCTTTGGTTTTTCTTCATTTAGGTCGTTAGAAGTGGTTCATGTGGGTGGTTTGAATAGACTTGATCCCCATTGGCCTGCAGGTTTAAATCCTGATTATCGATTGGCTGGCGCTATAGGTCCCCTTAAGTTGGCGTCAGTCTGCAAGGACTAACGCCCTCTTCGCTAGCAGCCTCCAACGACGTCAGACGTAAGGCAGAACCTCCCGTCTGAAGTGGATGGAGAGGTAGGACTTTAAATTAGTTTTAGGGTGTGTATACGTGTCCCTGAAACAATTTTATGTAAAATTGTAACCAGCAATAGAGATTGTGTCAATTGCCGCCCATTCTTGAGATTAAGTGGTCAGGAGTTAGATACTTTAAACACGCCGTCTACGTACGTGTAGAGCGAAGCTCTACATATCTCCACCTTAATTCTGCTACGCCAAATCCTGCAAGAACATCCTACCTTCAATCCGTTTGGTGATTAAAAGGAAAGTCCTACCGAAAAGATCTGACATTGTCATCTGGACCTAATTCTATTTACAGTTTGCTTCATCTAGATGTCCGTTAACATCAGTACACAAGTTTTTATAAGTACGTAAATTTCCAGCACACATACGCTCACTGCAAAATCTGTGATAAGAGTAGTTTCTGCCAGAGAACAGTTTAATTAATTTGATTTTGAAACCAGTATATTCGGACTCTTTCAAGCTATGTCACGTAACTGTAAAAGGGTTCAAGTAGGCTAGGCATGATCATTTTTAGCGTTGTTAGGATATATACAATTACGATACAAAATGAAATGAAAAGAAATACAAATTAAATTTATTCAAAGGGCGTATCTGTTTTGTCGTTCTATCTGCTGCAGTGTCAAGTTAAACTATTTCTTACCCAGGGTCTCGCATATGTGTTTACTAGAGTTTTCAACTGTCTGTCTTATTTTTACGTACGCACATAAATGGTGTATGTGTCAAATGCTAGTTTCTAGAGGGTGCTAATGGTAATAAACTTGTTCGCCTTCCGGACCAGGACTGCATCGGGTAAGATCACATCATTTCCCACTGATTTATTGCGAGTAAGCTGTGCAGCCTGGTCACTAAAGTGTTACATGTGTTGTCCCATTGTTGCGTATGTAAATTCTACACCACGCACAGCACATGTCTATTTTAATATAATATGATTATATCTCATATTAGCTATCGCAACGAGGAGGCCTTCTGTTTATTCTTCACAACTCGCTACACACCGTATTGCATATTTATATGAAATATAAGTAATATCTCATATTGGTGCCCTTACGCGGTGCTTTGTGGCAGTCGGTACACATTACACGTATGTTAACCCGCTATTACAGTCAAGTTAAAGATTTTTAAAATACCATAAAATAATTTTACTTGAGATTATGACAAAACAGCCTTTTTTTTTTTGTTTAAATTTTACTTGAGTTATTCCTTTATTTGTATTTGGTGGCATACACAAGTAATAGAACTACATGTTTTATATAAACGTTATTTTAATTTATACTAATTATAAAGTAAAAATACTCATGTGTTTCTTTAATTTGGTTAATAAGTTATAAAATAACTAGGTACTTTAATTCAAACCTGACATGCACTCGATGTTCAGTGCTCTGCTTCTGTCAGATGGCCTCTTCAAATTTATACAGGAAACTGTAATTGATTGTAGGACATGGAAGTATCCCAGTTTGACGCACATGCTATTTGTCTGAAGTAACTGAAACGGTAACAAGTCCCACTTAAAATTGTTACGAAAAGCAGGTATTCTCAATTCTGTAAAAATTTTCAATGGAGCAAAACAATTATAACCAGTATTTATTCAGCAAAAACATCAAGTAAATTTATTTATTTCTTCTTATTCAGTTTGTCTCTCTATCTCTCTCTTGTGTCTGACTGCAGATCTCCGGCATCGCTAGAGGGACTGTGGTGTGTAGTAGTCAGCTACTTGTTTCCCATCAAAGTGAACCATGTTTGATTCTCGTCTGGCTCACAAAGATTTTCGTATTTGGAAAGCATGCTGGGCGTTGCTGCTGGCCAGCAGGTTTTCTTGGGGAACTTCTGTTTCTCCTGCCCTTGCATTCTATCACTGTTCCTTCTTCACTTAATTTCAACTTTATGGCACTCAAGACATCAATTTTAAGCTATGCCAAACTTTCCTAGTCCAACTCAACTCTTGCATGAGTGAATATGAAAGGAGGAAGGGTTAAGGTTTGTGAGGAGTTTTAGCTTACACACTCACTACGATGCTTTGTAGTAGATCCAGAACAAAATGCCTCAACAATTGTTTTAAATTTCTATACTTTAACTTAAAATTCTCAGAAAAATCCACCAAAACCGTCTGCTATTACAAAAAAAAAAAAAAAGAATCTTTTAGTATGCTACTCGTGTTGTATTAGTTCAGATTATTTTATTTACTTGAATTTGGTTTAGATAGGCAGCTGCCCCCCTCCATTTTTACTGGTAGCCCGTTGCTCCACCTATGAAAAGAGCATGAAGGGTTTGAAGTCTAGCTGCAGGTGAATCTTTTCTCGAGAGACAGGTGACCATACACATAACAAATATCTGGACTTTGTGCCACCAAGAATTGAGTCCAGATTGCAGCAGTAGGAAGCAAGTGGCATGATCACTACACTTCCGTTGTCTCTCTGTTAAGCAGAGGATCTTGGATAGTGTGTAGCGAGGTTGATGTGGCACATAGCTTGTTGTGCATGGCGCAGGTGCGGGCGCAGCACAACAAGCTGTTCGTGTACACGAAGCTGACGCCGGCAACAGTGCGGCTCAACTACCGTGGTGGCACCAAGATGGAGGAGGTGCGGGACTTGCGACTGGTGCTGCCAACCTTGCAGTACCACAACATGACTTGGACCTGGCTGGACCTGCTGCTTGCCCTCAGAAGTGACTGTCGGCGCCTCATCTTCTCCCAGGTGCCGTGCCACACAATACACCTCCTATGCCTGGATTTCCATCTACTAAGCAGTTTTGAAATCAGCTTTTAAAATAAGTTCTTTGCCAAGTGGAACTCAGTTTATATTAGAAACTAAGTGGTATATTTGTCGCAATGTTAGTGAAATACCAAATATGTTACACACTGTTGTGTTTTATTAAACACGCAGCCCTCAAAGTTTGTGCTCGCATAAGTTATTACAAAAGTATTTAAGCAATATCGCAGTAAGAATTGCAGTCATATAACCATGTTTATGTTTCTAACTGTATTTCACAAAATCACTTTTGGAACTTGTGTTTGTGGATCCTCATAATTATGCCTGTAGGGTAATGTTAACGATCACATGTAGCAGGAATAACGAGTAGAAATGAGGGGCTGAGTTCCAAAACTAGCCTTATCCAGAAATTGAAAGAAATGAGTTATCACCTGTCTTGTGATGTCTTGGTGGTACTGCATCCCATCAAGTGGTTTGTAGCTCCAAAAGTCGACGTATCCATTCATTGTAGACTGTTGAAAACCTGTGTTGTTTTCATAACTTGTCTTATCCACATAGACTTTAGCAGCAAACCTCGCCTTTTCCTCAGTGACAGTTCCAATTTTTTTTCCTAAACTACCTTCATCCCATACTGTACAAGCATGTTGAATACAAAATTACTTCAAAAACTGGCTTTATCCCACAAATATATTTCTTTTAAACAAGCAGAAACCAAACGAAATTAGGTTAAGTCCGTGGAAAATATTACGTTAAAATGTTGGCAACTTTGCTGCTGTAGTTTGTCTGTAGTTTTCAGTCTGTAATTTGCATCTGGCTACAGAAGATACTTTGTAGAAGCTATGAGCAGCTGAAGGAAGAGAAAGGAAGAAGAAACGTGACAAAAGTTCGTGGCATAAAGAGAAGCTGAATAAAGAAAGGTAAACAAGTTTTGTGTTTACAATGTCTTGCTAATATTCGCTGTGTATTTGTGCTACGTTTATTTTACTCATATTTTTATGACTGTGTTGCAGATGTAAAACAAAATTACTGCCTTGTAAACCTAACTGCATACATTGTAAGAAGACCTTTCTGTGTGGTGACATATCAATGCAAAATATCCGCCGTTTTCATGAAGCATTTTACTCGCACAAAGATGAAGTGTCACAGGACAATTCCATTCTGAAGTACATAGCTTAGCATAGTCCCAAACGTAAACGTCCAAGTTAAAAACAAGGCCCAGGAAAAGAAGTAACAATCTCATATTATATAAGGTCAAAAAACCGTGGCCTTATGCAGGTATGTGGCAAATATTTCGTGTCAATACTTGGGGTTTCTAAATTCAAGGTGCAAAACATATGTACACATCTAAAGACAGGGAGATCTCTTTCACAAAAGTGTGGTGGGGACACGAGATCACGAAAATACCTTGGAAAAAGACATCAAGTACACAAGTACATACAAAGTATTAGATGTGCAGAGTCCCACTACACTCGTGAACAGATTGTTAGACAATACCTTCCTAGTGATGGAAGTGTCCATAACTTGTGGAAAGCCTACAACAATGGAGTAGATGGGCTGAACCAGGTGAAGTATCACTTTTTTTGGGGGATATTTTTATGAACGATTTCAATATCAGTTTCATGTGTCCAGCGACGGATGCATGTTCCGAGTACATTAGGTTGAAATAGGAAATTAGTGCCACAACCGATCGAGATAAAGCTGAATCAGTGGCCAAATATATGGTGCATAAATTAAAAGCGAAAGCATTTCATGATATGTTGAGAACCACAGGCAATGATAAGGTATTCAAATGCTCTTTCGACTGTCAGAAGAATTTACTGTTGCCGAAAGTTCCTGATCAAGCAGCCTACTGTTCTAGGCAAATCTATCAATACAGCATGACGATTTGTGTGGGACATTCAAAGACTAAGCTAAGTACGGACAAAGTGCATATTGTTACTTGGTCTGAAGGGCAGCACTTGAAATAATCAAATGAGATAGCATCTATTGTGTATTATTATGCTTGTAATGCAAATATCACTGATATTGAGGAAATACAGATTTTTGCAGATGGCTGCACCGGCCAAAACAAAAATATCACCATGATAGGCATGCTTGCCAAATGGCTTTTTGATTCTACTTCTAATGTAAAGTCTGTTCACATGATATTCCCGGTTGTTGGTCATTCCTACCTTTCTTCTGATCGTGTCTTCAGCCACATTGAAAAAGAATTGAGGAAGAAAGATACCACAATACAGCCACAAGAATACAAAGATGTATTCTCTAGATATGGAACCGTAAAAATTGTGGGAACAGATATGCCTGTTGATGACTGGAAATCCTCTGTATCTGTCGTCATCAAAGCCCCTGGTCATTAGAATTCCAGTTTGCTCCATCAAAGAGAGTGGCGCTGACGAAAACCAAGAACAGCACTATTGTCATAAAATGTGAAGTTAACTACAGAGTGAATATATGAACTTTCAAACCATTTATGAAGAAAGGTAAAATGATAACTTCAATCAGTCCCGAGTATCTAACATCCTAGGTGCCAGTGAAAGCAGCAAAAATTGAAGACATGGATTACTATAGGCACGTTCTTTTTCAGAATGTGATGTGGATTATATTGATGCAGCAGAAATACCACTACGTCCTGAATATGAGGATGAGTTTAGAATTTAAAATATAGTACATTATTTAAACTGGTGTAATTGAGTAACAATTTGAAAAACATTGTGTACTACAGTAACATTATTTTACTTTCTAAAACATTTATTATGGGTTATGTTATGCTGTATAGTGCTATATTTTCGTTCGAAATACATGACTTCATAGTACTCGAATCAAAGCTGACCTTATTCACTACGTTTGTTTCCATAACAGATATTTTCCATTGTTTTGTAGCAAAACTCTTTTAATCCAATTAATTTTATTACATATCTGTAATAGCAATGAGTAAATACATTTTTCAATGTATATTTACAATACTAACAGTAATCCCTCCATATTTACACAACAGTTGTACTTATTAACATCAAACTGGAGCCACAATCAGTTTTTCGCATCTTAGTGAAAATCACTTTAAATGGTTGGGAATAGTTTTGGAATTCAGCCCCTTAAATATTCAACTATGGAGGACTCTCAAAAGTGCTGAATTTTCTGTGAATCAGTTGTACCTGTTCTCGCTGCTGCTGCAAAAAAACCTCCCACTGACATGCTCAGAGCAGCTTGCTGGATTTCATTTGTAATGTTTTATGATACATAATTTCGGCATGAGTAGCCTGAATGCTGAAGCATTGAACTTTAGCAGCTCTTGTTTACAGTCAGTGGAGTGAAGGTTTCTGTAATTGAATGAGTGAGATGTGGGTGGTGCTAAACAGCTGGGGTCATTTGCACCAATGGCAGTGCAGGATCTTTTATGGAACATGTCAGGATCTACACATCCCCATTCCTCCTGTACATGATCTTCAATAGTTTAAACAGGAGACAACATTTCAGAGTTATTGTATAGTACATTTGCCACAAGCTGAAATGGAGCCCATAGGACTGTAATAATGGGGTAAACAGGGGAATATCAATAAAATCCATTGGCTATCAGAAACATCTTTCATGTTTCCTATACACAAGAATCCAGGTTTGAACTTTCCTGGAGCTATCATTACCACAGTATTACAGTGCCCTGTTGCCTTATTAAGGTACTGTTTCAGGTTCCAGTAATGTTATTTTTCTTAATTAAGGCTTTCATAACTGAATTTATATGACCAATTTAAATGTGTAGTAATTATATATTTTGTAATATAAATGCTCAAAGCAGGCTAACCTATTAAACTAAAATCATTAATAAAATATTGATGCATGACCAATGGGAGAATATTTTATTTACGGGTACTAGACACGTCAATGAATGACTTCAGATGACTCAGGTTAAATGATATGCAATCTCTGGTTATGTAACTTCTTAGGGAGAATTTAGACATCGTAATCACCTGTACAGTTTTGACTCGTGATGCCAGAATCATGAGAAACATATGGGAGAAAGGAGGTCTTAATATCTCTGAGGAGTCCAGCCAGTATAAAAGACATGTCATGTTGCCGATTTTGCCACAAAATCAATAGTCGCATTCACGATCCTGTGAATGGGCTGTCCTTTTATCATTGTTTTACCTGGAGTCTTGAAAATTCTGCAAGGTGTCTTCTCCAGGTGACTGGCAGATTGCTGGTTGCCAGCGTTCTCCTTGGGACGTGAAGTGCTGCTTCGCTGACTGTTGCCAAAGATTGCTGGGTGCTGAGGGGTGAGGCATTTCGGTAGTGCGGGCTGTATGAACTCTGCCCTGCCTGGGGGAATTGCAAAGTGCAACAAGAGAATTAATGTTGCAAGTTGTATTACGTTTGTAGGTGTGTGCTGCCTTTCTCAATTTCCTGTGCATGGCTCCCTTCCGAGAGTACGACATGAGTGATAGAGGTACAAAATGACCTTGCGAAATGCAAGCCTGGTGACTCACTGCCCTAAAATACACTTCTAAATAGCCACAGCCTCACAGGCAGGAACTGTACCTCTTGCTCCTTTCGCCCGTCCCTATAGAGAGTGATGAACAGAGCAGCAGGTTGTGTTCAAGCTGTCTGACAAGAATACCCAGGTGTGGTATCCTCAAAGGGTCGACCAATCAGAGTCAATTCCAGCACCATTCCGGCCCCATAAATAACAGTGATAGAGTATGGAAATAGTGTGATGCTAGATTTACCTGGTGGATGAGTTGCTATTGATACAGGCTCTGTCCAATTCTAACCCTGTGGCAGAGGGGTAGCCATCTAATGTGTTGGTGACCTGGCTTTGAATAGTGCTCAGTCTACCAGATTCACTCTGGTGGGCATGTTTACATAGGAACAACCAAGACCCTCAAGATGCCTCGGCTGACTGCGGTCACTACGTCAATGAGGGTATGTTTTGGCAGGTGCTAAGTCAGGTGCACTCTGTTCGGACCATTCAACTGACAGTTTGACCTTCAGAGTTTCGAGGGGCCATACATGAGCCACAGGCTGGCTTTCATGCTGCTTTCGTACGTGATCTTGTGATGGCTAGGGCCAAGCAACTGGTTCAATCCTAATGTACACAATAGGGGCTGCAGCAGGCTGTCATGGCTGGTTCAGGTATTCGGCAATCCAAGGATAGACGTGCTGGTTCAAACATGTAGGAGCTTCAAAGAGGCCTTGTGGAATCTCTGGTGTTATGGGTACAAGAAGACAACGATGGGCCTGTGCTTGTTCCCGTGGTGCGAGCTTGTTGACAGTGGCGATGAGGGAGGGGGTCAGCTCTGTATGCGCCCGGAGGCAGTCACCTGTTTTGCCTTCTTGTGCATACCACTTCAGTGAGAAAAAGCATGTGGACTCAAAACACACTTCATGTAAATGAGAAGATTGCAGGGCCCGTGTAGTCCTACAAGGTGTCGAATCACAAGAATTAATGGACACCCTATCACAGTGCTCGCAGCCTAAACGCGGTGAACACTGGGAGTCAGGCCTCGTCATAGGCAGTCCGTGCACATGGATGTAGGTCTAAGTTCAGTCTTCCCAACTCAGGGAATGTCCCCTCTGGCACTAAACCCAGATGAGAAGACAAGCAATGAATCGACAAGCAGTCCTATGAAACCGTGTAACTGGTGGTGCTCTACCAGGGTATGCAGAATGCTGGTTGTCACTAGTTAATGTGGGTTGGCTAGAGTGTGTTGGGTAGTATGAATAATCTATTCAGGCATCCCGCAATCTCCTGGTGGTGTAAGGTGCGCTGGGAAAGGTTATAAGTCTACAGGAAAGGTGGTACTTGGGAATCAGTTAAAACTACGTTTATTTCGTTTTACTGAAATAAGCATGTGGTGTTGCACTACCTCCTACGCAGACAAGTGCTCCAGGAAGTTGCACCTAGGTATGCCAGGTAGAGGAGACTTGGTCCTAAGCTTCTATGGGCCAGGGTAGATGAGCGCAGTGAAAACCACTTTAACTAATCTGATACCCTACGCAATTGTTGCCCGGAAGGGGCTGCAGTGTCTATGTGTAGACGACATGTTGGTGCAATGGTCTTCGGGGAAGACTAAACAGGTCTACATAAATATCTCCAGCGACTAGTGTAGTGGAGACGAGGTATGGGTGGTTTCCCTTTGGCACTAAACATGCGATAAAGGGAGGGTAGGTTCAGCAGGGTGCTGGAAGGAGCTAGGTTAGCTGGGTGTAGACCGAGATGGTCGAAGTGATGCAGACTGGTCAGATATCCGGCAACTGGTGCGGTGGATGACTGAAGACCGGCCTCGAGCAGGTGTGGCGTTTCTCTATTTAGACTGCTCTGATCACTTCCTCTTCGTTCATTGGCTAACTCATTCGTTGATGAGGGGATGGTGACTGGAGAGGATAGGCGGCGATATCATAGCTGCTTGGAGGTTGTGATGTCATAGGCTGGCTTGGAGCTGGGAAGTCGGTGAATGATACTGGTGTAGCCATCTAGTGGAGTGCAGTGTAACTCGGTACTCTGTAGTATTGTCCAGATGGATCGATGAATAATACAAGCATGCTGGCTGGAACTTCCATTTATATGGTGAACAGTACAATATTAACATTTTGTGGCAGTCAACAATATACACTCCAATGAAAACAGATTCACAGCTATGCTTTCTGATGAGCTGAAATCGGTATGAAACCATTTTTGCAATAATGTCGTGCGTCAATTCGCCCCCTCTCTGCTGTGATGAAAGCTCATCCTTGGAAGCGAGCTGCAAAACAAATTCTTTTACAGGAATGCCGTACTGTAGCTACAAGAATAATTTTTTTTCCGCTCGTAAATAATTGGGTTTCCAAAAGGTATGGCATGGGCCAAGAAAGAAATTCCTTTGAAAGAATGTCGTACTCCATTCTAGATCAATTTTTTTCTCTCCTAGTTTTGCTTCTGTAGTGTCCTCTACTCTGTCTGCTCTTGCTCTGCGTCCAGCACTTCCTGCTGAACTTGACCTTGGCGGCATGGTTAAACAGCTGTGCTGGAAGGTCGGTTAGGTGGTGGCAAGTGCACTGCACTGTAATTTTGCGTTTCTTAATTTATGGTTCTCGGACATCTCTGTCTCTGTCAGATACATGACGACTGATGTTTCTTCTCTTTTCTTGTGTCTTCTACTAGTGTTACAGTTGCGCTGGGCTGCGAGGAAATTTCTTCTGTTGTATTTTTATTTTCGTGAGCTCCTCGAGTCAGATTGTTTGTAGTGTAAGTCATGTCGCGTGGGGGACGTGGAACAGTATGCCACGAACCTCATTCATTAAAGCGTGCCGTCCTACACGAAGAGCATTAATGCTTGGCCGCTTACAATAGTATGATTTAACACAACAAGGCTGTGGAAGAAGAGGTTAGCAAGTACATAGTGGGTGGCATGCGGAAGAATAACGACCCTTGGGGAAATGAAAAGTATGATTGTTAATAGCAATTAAAATATTAAGTAAATAATACTTAATTCGCCCTAGGTCCCACTCATTAGGCCGTATCAGCTAAGCTAACCTGCTGTGGCCGGTTACACGGAAGTAAAATAAATGACTTCTGCACATGTCACACAGCAGGGTGATAACTTGTGTGATACTAAGTGGTTTAGCCAACTGAACGCTTCCAGACTCAGCTGACTGCTAAGAGCTTGCAAAAAAGTATGGTGGCAGAAACGTTAACTATGCTCAGTGATATACGATCACCACTACATAAAAAGATAAGTAAGACACAGAAGTACACTTCAAATACACATAACACTTTCATGGAACATTTACATTTCATATTATTTCGCAACCTTTTGTTTCTCTTGTTAATCTGTCTCTTTAAGTTTGCATTTCTTGAAGTAATGACTTTATAGAAATTAACATGTCAATAAGGAAGTAATTTGATGATTAGTTTACATAATCATTTAAAATTTTTCTTGATTGATTCTACACAATTCAGAGCAATTTAGCATTTTGCAAATACTTTAAGATTGACGTTAAAAAAATATTAGTAAAAAAACATTATTCTATACAATGCTAATTATTTAAAATTCGATGTGGCTCGATATAAACTAAAGTATATTGAAACTTTGAAGTATATTAGAAAAACATTACCTACTCAAAAATGTTGTCAATTTTAACTCTGTTCTTCATTCTTTTTAACAAGAAATTCATATCGGCATCTTCTTAGCTCTCACTAAATTACATGATGCTGTGCTAACATGTCCAAGAGTTCATGTAATATTTTCAAGTTTGTATGGTGATTCACAGCCAATTTTCACTGTCAAGTTACGTAATGGGAGGTAATGAGAATAGCCAGGATAACTACAAATAAATGCATTTTGCTTAACACTTAATTGAGGTAAGTAATGTGCTTACGAAAATCATCCAGAATAATGTTCACATTTACGTAACAAAACTGACTTGTTGACATGTACACCAGATATTTGTGGCAATCACTTAGGGTAAGAAGAATGGAATGATGACTATAAAAGTTAAGTCAGTTGGGTGTGTAGCACTGTCAGTCACTATATCGTTGTTCTGACCACCTCTGTTGGATGTCCTCTTACGTGGTAGTGCGTATGGCGGGTTCTGCCAGGTAAATCGGGCAGGTGGCCTCCATGGTGTCTCTCGATAGGATCCTGCTACCAACTTGGCCTGGCAGGTGCGGGATAGCTGGACTCGGCGCTGGAACTCGGCGATCGTGGGGTGGCCGTTTCACTGTGTTGAGCTCTCGGTAGCCATTAGGGTTAGGGTTACAAAACTGTCTTACCCCTATGTTTGCACAGGAGGTGCTGGTTCCAGAGTTGTGCCATAGGTAGGTAACTCCAGTCCATTGACTTCGCTGGGTGACACCCCTCTTCGCTTAGCTATGGGGGCCTGTTTCGTCCTGGTGTCGGGTGGCTCCATTGCCTTCAGGGGTAGGGTGATGAAGCTCTTTACCCCCTCGGTTCGCATGGGAGGTGCTGACTGCATGGTGGCTAGAGGCGGAGGTTCAGACGTGACACTCGCCTCCTAGAATGCAGTCGCCAGGTCAGACACCATAGGTAGTACTTCTGTCTCCATGACAGGTTTAGAGTGGTTCCTCTTCTACTTGGGCACATTGGCCGTCTGGGGCAGACTGGACATTGGGTGCTGGCGAAAAGCCCCTCCAGTTATAGACTGGTTGGTAGCAGTGTACAAGGCTGGTTTTTTTCCCTTGGCAGGAGGTTTCGGGCGCCAGAGTGAGATGGGCTGCAGGTAAATCCACGATATCCTTCTCGCATCCACGAAGAAGGGGTCCCGGGGATGACCTCTGCATCGGATGATGTCACAGGGTCAGCCTGAATTGGGGTTGAATCTGGCATCGCAGCGAAGTCTCCCTTTCATCCGGGACGGGTGTCCTTTGGAACTGCCTCAGCATCTGGTGGCTCAGGTGACCTGGGAACAGAACTCAGAACAGAGTATGGGATGTTCGTTAAAGTAACTGGTAGGTCTGGCGAGGCAGGAGCCTTGGTGACGTCGCTCTTTCGTCTGGGGCATTGGACCTATGAGTCGGCTGCAGTGCTGGGCGGCATCTGGAACTCTAAGACGACAGCCTCTGCATTGAGCGTAGACATGGTGACTAGGGTGGCCACATGATCTGGAGTGATCGCTGCTGCTGGTACTAGCTGATCCAAGGGTTGAAGGGTGGGCTCACATGGACTGACAGTTCTGGTATGTGCCTCCCTTGGAGACAGCAGGTTCCTGGTTGTGATGGCTGCTATGGTATCCTACATGGAAGGTTCCTTGCTGAAATGGAATGCTGGAGCTGGGGGTACTGGCGTAGTTCGTCGAGACGAAGGCTCTGGATGCACTGTCGATCTGACAGAACTTGCGGTCATAACCCTCTTTGTACCGGCAGTTAGATGAGAGTGCTTGTAGCTCAGGTCTCGATCTATCGGGCTTCTCTAAGACACTTATGTTGTGATAGGTGTCCACTTCCCATGTTGGTTGGCGAACTTCCGGCGGAATGTAGACAGTGTTGACAGTAACGACCATTCCGATTCCTTGGCTATGGGTTTGGGAAACTCTATTAATGTAGGCACCGAACATATGGTCCCCTCGTTGATTTGCTCTTCCATATCTGGTTCTGTAGGTTGTGACATACATGCTTCCTTAAGAGGGCTGGGGTTGGGAGGTTCTTCTATGTCATCTGGCATGTCAAAGACGATCGGTTCTGGAGTGTGTATGGGGGTTCCTGGGCATGCTTCTGGGGTAGGGCCTCATTTGTCCCCTTGTGGCTTTATGTACTCGCCCCTAGTCATCCTCTGCCCAATACACATATTCTTGGCATCCAGTGACCTTGTAGTGGCCTTTCCACTTCTCAGTGAGTCCTGCACTGAATTAATAGTTAACTCGACTCAGCGGGTAACTGTGGAGTAAGACAGCTTCGTCCATTTCAAAATCTCGAACACCTGTGCATGGTGGCAAGTATTTCTTAGCGATATACGCCTTTTGACATTCCTTGGCTTTGTCAGCCCAGTTCAGTGGGGCTAGGCATATAGCTTCGGGTTGTGGCGTCTCAGTAGGTTCATGTTTCCATTTCCAGCCCCCTGGCGGTGAAGTGTCTGTCCCAGAAGGAACTGACGAGGGTTAGAGTCAATGGCTTTGTCCATGAGGCATCGCAGAGAGAAGAGAATTTTGAGAATGTGGCGATCCCAATGTTTCTGATCCTCACACATACTGAGATGGAGGCTCTTCTTGACCTCCTGTTTCCTCAACTCAGTGGGATCGGTTTGAGGATGGTACTGCACACTTGTCCAGATCTCAGCTTCCCATTCCTGGCATGCTAGTAGCAAATTCTTACTAGCGAACTGGGTCCCATTGTCTGTCAGAATTGTCTGTGGGTATCCCCAGCGTGGGGAAATTTCATTTTTAAACTTCTCGATTATGTGGTGGGTCTCATAACTCAGTAGGGGAAGGTTTATACAAGGTCTGATACAACTAACAGGTGCCTGTTCTCCTTGATGCTGCGATGATAGCGTCCTGTTATATCGGTGTATATTTGTATCCATTGCATATGTGGCTTTCGAGGCTTGGTTTTCAGCTGCTCTGCAGGGTAGGGCTTGAGGTTACAGCATCTTGTACAACAGTGGATGTATTAGCGAATGTCCCAGCTCATGCTGTCCCATATATACCTTGTGCCTATATATGTGAGGGTTTCCTGGGTTCCAGGATGGCCTGCATCGGGATGATCATGGAAATACTGGCAGATGTCGACTTGCAAGTCCTTTGGTATACAGATCCTTCACTTGGCTTCCAGCTCATTGTTTCGCGACCAAACGACATCGTCTCATAGCTCAAACGATTGTGGTTGATTCCATAGCAGTTCCTTCACGTCAGGGTCTTGTTTCTGGAGTCGCTCAATCTGGCTTCAGCTTATCTTGAGTTACAGAAGTCGGAGCTATTCTTCATGGCAGATCTCTGGTAACCCAGGGGGTAGGAGGCGGTCGACATCCTCTTCTGATTTGAGCTCGTCGGACAGATGTGACTGGTAGGATAAGTCATCTTGAAAATCCTTGTCTTTGCGGGGCAGTGTTGGACTTCGAAATCAAATGCCCTCAGCCACTTGAGTACTCTACTGTTTGTTCTTAGTATAAAGTGAGTTCCCTCCAGATAATAGCAGTACTTTCTATTGGCCCTTTTTATGGTGAGGCATTCCTGCTTGTTAATGTGGTATCTTTGCTCTGTCGCATTGAACGAGGTGCTTTTCTAGGCTATAACAAGGTGTTTGCCGTCCAGATCTGCAGGATGAGAGGTACTTCTCCTTGTAGTCGATGCAGAGGTTTGACTGTTTTGGAAGCTGGTTTTGAGGGCCTGGAATGTAGTACGATGTTCCTGTGTCCACCGCCACCATACTTTCTTTTCCATCAGTGGATGCAGGGGTGCCATGAGGTCTGCGATGTTGGGCACAAAGTCGTGGAGCCAGTTACACGATCCAAGAAAGCATCGGAGTTGTTTCTTGGTGCGGGGTTTTTCTGTGTCTTGTATTGATCGGACGGATTTCTCTTGGGGAAAATTCCCTTCAGTGGGAACTACATGCACCAGGTACTCGATTGAAGTCTTACCGAAGTGGCTCTTCGATAGTTTAGCTGTCAGTCCATGGAGTTCTAGCCATTCCAACACTCGCTGAAGGTGGGTGATGTGTTTGTACCAAGACTTGGAGTAGACGATCACACCCTCTAAGTAGGTGAAGGAAAACTGTCCAATGTGGCCAGTTAAAAATTTGGCTTCCATTAGCTGTCGGAAGGTTGCTGGTACACTTATGAGTCCAAAGGGCATGACCCTGAATTGGATTGTCTTACCTTCCGGCGATGTAAATGCAGTATACTTGTGGCTGTAAGGGCGCACAATTATCTCCTAATATCAAGACAACATCTCCAAATTGTTGAAGATCTTCGCCTTGCCTATGTCTCGTAAAGTGTGCTCAAATTTGCTAGCTGGTAGAGGAATCGGTAATGTCGCGACGTTAGGTGCCTTGTAGTTCACAAAGAACTGCAGTTGGCCATCCTTCTTGAGTACCAGCATGATGGGTGAGTTGTAGGACGAGTTTGATGGCTCGACGATTCCCTGGTGTTTCATATCCTCCAGCTTTCCATGATCAGGCATTGGTAACTTGCTAAAACCTTGTATGGTCTGTTGTAGATAGGTGCTGTTGAGTTCAACAATACCTTATGTTGAATGGTGTGGCTGTGGCACAGTGTTCCCCCAGATCCGAAAGCTCCGACGTGTTCGTCTAAAACTTCTTTCAATTATTGGAACTGTGCTTCTGTTAGGTCGTGGTAAATATCCTCTTCACATAGGGCTCGAGGTTTCATGTGGTTTGGTTAATGCTTGAAATTCACAGTTATGTGGTGGTTGTCGCCCAGGTATATTTTCCTTTGCCCGTGGTCCATTATGCTTTGCTGCTGCTGAAGCCATGGGTGGCCTAATATAACGTCTTCCTGGATGTCAGGCGACAACGAACTCTGCTTCAGTCTTGATCTGGTGCAGTTCCGTGGTAAGAGTAGTCCAGCCATTGACTGTCAACATTCATTCCAGTTTTGCAATTCTTACTGTTATTGCCTGTGGTCGCATGTTTGCCAGTTGTTCCTTGGTGAGGAAGTCTCACCTGGCGAAATTTCTGGACATGGCAGAGTCAAGTAGTGTCATCACATTCTTCCCATTGATATACACTTCGATGTGTGGGACTTCAGGTACCTCAGTTTCCTTGTCTAGGAGTTGGACGGTTTTCCTTCCTTCTCCGCCGGGTTCGCTTCTGTTGACCCGCTGGCGCTGGTGTTTCCCTTCTGTGGTGTACTGTTTTGATTCGACCTCACTTGGGTGGATCGCAGCATACAATTTGTGCCCATTCTTCTGTTCGTCCCGGCCTCTGTGCATGCCGCTGTGGCAGTCTTGGTTGAAGTGGTATTCTGAGCAGTAACAAAATGTGGGCAGGCATGAAGCTGGCGGTGCGGGTGGCAGCGATTTGTTACCACACTCAGCTGGCTTAAATGATTCCATAGGCTTCATAGATTGGGGGCGGTCAAGGATAGCCAGCACATCGAAATTGTACTCGGCTTCACATGCGCAGTCTACTAGATCATCTACTGTCAGTGGCTTGGGTATGAGAAAAATGTTTCAGAGCCATGGTAACAACAGGCGGGGGGTTACCTGCCACACACAACTTTCCTTATCTCCATCTGGGAAAATTCTTCAGTACATTTGGACTTTGCATCGGACAAAGATCTTGCCCTCCTCTACTGGTGTCTGGGTGTGGCTATAGAACTCCGTAGTGAGTTGCACCAATACCTCTTTGCCTTTGAACTGCTGTGCGACTCAGCTACCGAGTTGGCTCCAATCGTAAATAAACTTGTCGTATTTATTCCACCATTCGAGACTTTCCCCTTTAGTCTGCCCTGCGTTCGTGAACTCCATGGTCTCTCGACACTTTGTGGGTGCGAAATTCTCGTTCCCAATCGGTTGTGAACACCTGTGGGTCCTCGTGAGGTCGTCCTGCGAACTCTGGTAATTGCAGCTCTCCCACAAACCGGGTTGTTCTGTGGTGAGAGGTCGGACTGGGATTATGTGGTCGGTAATCTGAGGTTCGCATACATACCTCGCATTGGTACATCATCCCCGGACATGTGACACATTCGTCTGGCCAACCAATGCATCCATGATGGTATGTCTCCCCATACAGGATACAACACACTGTGTGGATACCACATCCAGGGAAGATTATCCTATTGCGGTACATAATTTGCCATGATCTGCAGTCTTCGCACCGATGTTCTGTCATCGGTGAATCAGGGTTCATCTGTCCAGCTTAGGCAGGTATATGGTGGCATTGCTGGCAATGCGTACATTTCAAACTATGATTCCTATGCCGGGGTATTTCAAAATTCTAACAACAGTTGTGTTTGGTTGTGGCTGCAGTGGTACTACTGAGATCGTGCTCGCTCATGTTGGTTGCTGATATTTCTGGACGTGGTATCGGTGCTATGGGTTGATTTTGGACACTCCAAAGTCCGTGCGATTCTTGTGGAGTTTGACTGACTTGTTCATGCGGCCTAGTTACTACTATTGCCGTCAAATGGCCCATGTTGGGCGCTAGAAAAATATTTTCCTACCACTCTTCTTGTTGTGTGATGCCTTCATGAAGGGGCTCCAGTATCTATGTGTGTAGACGATGTGTCGATACAATGGTCTTCGTGGAAGACTAAGTAGCTCTAGACAGATATCTTCGGCGACTAGCGCAGTGGAGACAAAGGATGGGTGATTTCACTTCAGCACTAAAAGTGCGGTGAAAGAAGGGTACAACCAGTAGGGTGCTGGAAAGAGCAAGTTCAGCTGGTTGTGGACCAAGAGAGTCGAAGTGATTCAGACTGGTAATTTATCTGGCGACTGGTGTGGTGGATAACTGAAGACTGATTTCGAGCAGGCATGATATTCCTCATGTTATACTGCTCTGAATGCTTCCTCTTCATACATTGGCTGGCTAGCTCGTGAGCGAGGCAATGGTGGCTAGAGAGAGGAAGGGATGATAGCATAGCTGCTTGTAGGCTGTGACATCACCAGCTGGCTTGGAACTGGGAAAGTGGTGAATCATACTGGTGTATCCATTTAGAGGCGTGCAGTGGAACACGGTAAGGTTCGGTGAATAATACAAACTCGCAGTCTGAAACTTCTATTCTTGCTGGATGAGGCAAGAAAACACATAAAAAAGACAGACATGTGCCTTAATAAATATATGATAAAATAAATAGAAAAAAAAAAACCAAGAGCGAACTAGAAATATTATAAAATGGGGTTCTAAAAACAAAATAGATTGCATTAAGCATATAGATTACATTTATGTTTGTAGAGTTCCTGAAATAAAATATTTTTACCAGAAAAGAGGTCAAAATAAGAAAAATATTTATTGAAATTACTAACACATCTACTAAATAGATCCTTTTTATGCCCCAAAATAGAAAAAGTATGTGAAATTCTATGAATATACAGATATTCATTTAACCCAACTTTCTTACTTATAGGGATACATGATAAATATTTTTAAAAGCACTAATTAAAAAAAGATAGCGATAATAAAGTAAAACTAAAAAACTATTTAAAATATGTTTATTTGAAAACATACAAAAGACATACAAAAAAAAGTTGTGCTGTGAACAAAACATTTCAATACATATTTATATTTTAAAATCAGCTTTCCTGGTATTGTAACTGTAACAAACAAAATTTTGGAAACAGCATTCTTCATTTCAATATCTATCTTCAGTTGCAAGATCCCCTTTAAAAAAAATATTCGTGTCAAAATATACAAAAGCTACACAAACTTCAAAATGTGCACAAGAAACATAGAAAACAGACATTTTGCGAACCAAACATAACTGCAAATTAGTATAGCCTTTCTACTCTTATAGCTCTAATAAAACAGTTTTCGAAAATGGCATTCACTCATCTTCATGTACAAAGTCCTTTGCAATACATCTGTCAGGACATACAAAAGCACAATGTTGCAGACAATGATATTGGCCACGGGTGTGGCACGAGTATTGTGTTAGTCGAGTGTGATATGCAATGGTTGCATGAAGCACCCTCATTGCTAGTGCTGCTCTGATTACTGTTTCTTGCATTAGGCTGATAAGCTTTCACCGATACTTCTTTGAGTCTGTTTGAAATAGACAGCGGCAAACAGCTGAGAGTTGACCTTTTCACCAATTGTCCTTCAAGGAGTTCTCTTCCCAGACGTTCGAGGAACAGTCGGCGAGGCGGAACCTCGTTTCCATTTCCCAGTAATATTACTTGGGAGTTGATTCCAGCGGTGTTGAGCATCGAAAAGAAGAAAACCTTTGGCCACGTTCGTGTATTCCGGGCAACATTGTAGTCCAAACACATCTTGTCTACCATAACAACCCCTGCTTTGTGTTGGTTATAAAAGGATTCTTTTTCTTTACAGTTGTACCATCAATTTTTCCATCCAAATGCATGCTTGTTATTAGAAGCACATTCATTTTTTTGCTCTTGTTCTAAGGAACACATGAAACAATTGTTTCCTCTTTACGATAGCCAAAAACGCTTGAGAAAAAAACCCCACTTCTTTATGTCTCTCATGGAATGGGGAATTGGCCATTTGTTCTCTTTAGCATTCCCACGAACGACAGTCTATGATTTTCTGACAAGTGCTTGGGAAGTGTTACGTCACTAACCAGTTGTCAGCCATGATGTTACGACCAGAATTGTGAATAGGTGCAACCATTCGTTCAACAACAACCACACTCATGTTGCTTGCTTCAAATGGACCTTCTGGCTGTCTTCCTGAATACATTTCCAGATTAGCAGTGTAGCACGTCTTCGAGTAAACTAGAGCACAGATTTTTATGCCTTATTTTGCTGGCTTGGATATAATGTATTGGTTAAAGGAGCATTTACTCCTAAAAGCTTCAAGTTTCTCGTCAAGCATAACATAAGCACTGAGAGAGTAACAAGCCTGGCAGTTGGACACAAACCGTTGAAACACATCCCGAATGGATGCTAAACAATATACTTTTCTTATTTCTGATCTGGTTTCTCTGTCGTAAATTCTCAAAGCCTGGAAAATAAATTTGAACCTTTTCAGACTCATTACAAGTCAAATATTTCAATGCCAAATCCATCGGTGTCCAACAGATCCTCAAAATTCAACCTTCCTGCTTTATATTGACCTGCCAAGTATAAAATATCAATAAAAGACTTTATCTCAGTTGTATCTGTACGCAGTGCATCTCTAGCACGGCAATAATTATTCTTTATATGCTCAGTGTATTGATTAGTGAATGTCACAAAGGTGTCTATTATGCTCTCATGAAACAAACACTCCCAGGTTTCTGAAACTCTGTTAAAGTTTTTCGCCTCACCTATCACACCTGGAAGCTTTGTTAGTAGATTGTGTTTTGAAGTTTTCCTATGGCTAGTGTAGGGAGTTTTTTTCCAGGAGAAAGTATTGATAACTTTATTTCCTTTTTTTCGAACTCAGGAGAAGAATTCCTCTTCATCTTCATCAGCACTTGAGTCTGTTTCTCTTTGTTCTGTGTTGGAATCTTCTACTCTTTCCTTAATTTGTTCTGAAGCATCTGTTTCAAATTCTTCTTCTACTACGAAGTGTGTATTCTGTGCGTGATTCTAGGTCCTAGTTTGGTTATCTTCGCTGTCACAATCACGTTCACTATCTTCATAATCTTCGAATAAGATATTGTCAATTTCTTTCATATGTTCGGGGTCATTCAAATTGTATATTACTTGTTTTGATGTCATTTCTAACCTGTTACAATGAAAGAAACACAGTTGACAACAGTTGAATCACTAGGCGTATAAAATGGAACACACATGCTCGCATTGTATCTCTGTGATAAAATGCTACAAAATTGCTGTGAAAATTAAATTAAAAATACTTCAACATTTGATAGTTACTTTAAAATTCCAGTATAAACATAATACACAAATAAGATATCAGCTTGTAAAAATTAATAACACAACTACAGTCGCACTGTATCTCACAGTTACGATCATACACTATAACCACACATGTTCGTCCTTTGAAGGACTAGTAGTAACTAAACCTCTCATTCGATGAGCTAGGAAGATAGAAGGGGGAAGGTTATCCTGAGAGATACGCAACATATCTCTCAGAAAAGGCACGAGCAATAGTTTTTCAACTAATGTGTTTGAGGTTGTTCTAAGGTGGCAAATACAGTTTATTTATTTTTCCTTTGCATGAAAAGGTCACACAAGGGCATTATAAAAAATAAAACAGTGGGACTTCAGAGTGATAGTGGTCAGTAGATGTTTAATAAGAATTAAGAATATAATGTATCAGCCAGTTTTCATTTTACAGACACTCAAGAATAAATTCAGGATGAAGAGAGACAGCAGTTCTGATATTTTAGAAACAGAGCATGAAGGTGAGGTGATGAATTTGTTACATGGTCGAAAAAATGATGCATAATGAGAAACAGGTACGTATCTTATTTGTTTAGTTTTACTTTTAAATGGTAGTCAACATTTGTCAACAATCATTGCTAATCTTATTCCAAATTTGTTTTTATGGTAAATATTTCCCTACCAGAATATCTACTGATCATAATGCTTAAGTTATGTTTGCATTACTGAGTTTAATAAAAATCTTTCATTCTTCCTGCAATATAAGGAATTATGAAAGCAGTTATTCTAATAATTAGCGATAGAGTAACATCCAAGCAGACCAACCGACCACACGAAACAGCTATACTAGTCAGCCATACAAGCCAAAGAAGGTGAAGCACCCATACGGGCTACCCATATAGGCCATCAAAAACAGCTAAAAATATTGACGCACCACAAGCGATGTAATTCTCTAATCTAGTGTCACCACAGCCGCAAAACTTTCCTAAGAATAGCCATTACACCGTTCACGCCACAGCCTGCCTTCCAGTCAGGGTTTTTGTCCAGCTGTAGCCACCTGCTGCACCACAACCCGTTTCGCATCACATCGCCACATTCTACCCTTTCCAGTCTTCGGCCATAAGAGAGGAAATCTCCTCTGCTCGCTTATATTCTCTTCTCCCGGCGTTTCTTTCCTTCCAAACCCGCAACCGCCGTGCTGGCCCTGTGCATTATGTATAAATAGGACTCGCAGTCCTCAGCTCAAGGCTGTCGCGCACGCATCAGTATAGTTGCAGAACGTCATGCTGCCCAAGAGCCTCCAGGCACACCTTCTGACTTCGCAAAATGTCACTCTGCCCTAGAGTCAACCGACTTCTTCAAGTCATCACTGCCATTTGTAGCACTGCCAAGAGTTCTAGTCTGCACAACGTCGCCTCACTGCCTGCCAGCACATCGAAGCCTGCCACTTTTAAGCTACCTTGTAGCTCACCTGCAATTGACTCGAGTACGAATACTGCTGACTTGGGATTGCCGTCACCCCTCGCACTACCACGTATTCATAGACTAGGTAATGTATCAATCCACAAGCTAAGCTCAGCTCTTCAGACCTGAGACAGGGTACAGGCTGGTTTATGTTTGTATGATTAAGCAGTCAATAAAACAGGCATAAATCTTACTTGGTTGAAATGTCTCTTCCAGCACTCTGTATTTTCTACGCCTTACTCCCATTAGTTACTGTTCATCACCAGTCCTAGTAAGACTCTTCTAGGTATAGCCACAGAGCCGAAACTGGACTCCTTTTCTCTCCAATTGATAACTGTTTCAAATTGCAGCTTAAGAAGCTTGCCTTCCCACATCTTACAATAACAGCTGTCCCTTGGACTATCGATCTTCCAGTAAGTTACTGGGTCCGCCAGCAATGTCTCGCTTGCCAGGTCACTTGTTGAGAAACGATAAGCCCCCCCCCCTCAAGGAACCCTGCTCTACATGACACATGGGTCTGCCAGTGACATCTCGCTTGCCAAGGAGCCACGGGAGAGGTCGCCCCTATCCCTGCCACTGTAACCTCCAGTTTGATACTTGGGTCTACGAGCGACATCCTGCTCGCTAAGCCACCAGACTGAAGGGCAGTAGATCAGACTTCAAACCTCTTCCTAACCTCCATACTATACTCTCCATTAGGCTGTGTATACCCCTTACTGGCCACCCATTATCAACCTATTTGGCCTAAACCATCCCTCCTCCCCTCCTTAAACCTAAATATAGGACTAGGCGGGACAAAGCGGCCAAGCAGGATCTAGCTCAGGCTGGGGTACTGAAGAGTAGTGGTTCAATTCTCAACCAGGTATATAACTGGAATGAGGAGGAGGCTGCATGTCAGAAAGGGTCTGCCACCAGCTCATCAAGCTCCATCTTGCTCTCCATTTGGCACATGCCAGGTGCAGTATCTCTGTTACTGCCAGCATCGCCGGAGAAGATGCCTACCTTCGTCCAGTCAGCCAACATTACAAGTTTAGTGAGGGCCCCTTAATATCACATCAACTTATACACCTACCAGGGTACCCACTCGCCAGTAGTTCGTAAGCACGACACCCGAGGCTCAATGCTCAGTTACACAAGTGGCCAAAGCTAACAGCCTAGGTACCAGGAAAATCCCAGTGCAAGCGGCAAACACTGCTTTGCCGTCGCCCAAGGGGAAGTACCTCGGCCTCATCCTCCAACTGCCATTCCCACTCAGAGTGAACGACGAGGCGACAACTTTTTTATTGGTACCCAGTGTGGGGCCACTGGAGAAATACAGGCCATCAGCCACCTTTATTCGGACTGGGAAGCACCTGAGGAAAGATGCTTTTACCTTTTAAGAATCGCCACTAACTTGACTTCGGGGAGTTAGCTTCAAACATCCTGTGTCGTCCAATTCCCAAAAATGGCAATAGCATGGCCACAGCCAGGCACACCACCGACACTGGAAGACAGGGCTGCATCATAGGGGAAAGTTCCAGCATAGGGCGTTTATTCATAACTTGCGCACATTGCGATACCGCATTCCATTATGTCTGTTTAGGATGGGAAGACCAGGAGAGAAACACCCAGGGACTCAAATACCGATGCCTGAATCCCAGGGACAGATATAGCCGCTGCGACCAAGCTGACTGTCTCGGTAAAGGCGTTTACTGCATACTCTACCAGATAGCCTGCCATGAGTGCCTGGCACTTACTACAACATTTACTTTGAATGGCAAGACAAAGCCAGAGACCTAGAGGGATTACTTTAAATGCGTGACCTGCAGAATGATGCCTGAAATGACCCCACTCAGAGCTGAGCCTACACCGCCAGAACGATGTCAAATTCTTGAGCCCCTGCCATTACCAGAGTAATCAGTGAAAACCCAAGAGGATCCCGGTAAATTTCTTCAAGCTTACCAGATGGAGTTTGAAAGGACATGTCTACACAAATCATTGTGTGTCGTGAAGACGAAGGCCCAGCTCCAGAGTGACGCAGAAAGGTAGTGGACCAAGCACGGGGCGTTCGTCACCAACTGGAAGGTACTGTATGAGAGACTCGTGACGTACCTCGCAGGGCAGCGAATAGTTGCGCAGTTGACTAACGAACTCTATGCTGACACCCAGAGAAAGAATGAGGAGGCTGAATTTTTCATTAAGCATTGGAACATTCCTAGGAGGGGAAGATAATTGAAACAAGAATTACTTATAGGGGCTAGCCACGCCAAATAATGATCTAAGACATTTGGGGTTAAAAGTTATAGTGACCTGCATCACACAATGTTTAAATGTGAAAGGGGAGGCCATATTCACCTTAAAAGTTTCATTTCGTGATGCCAGAATCACGAGGTTGAGCACCTTAATGCTGGACTGGCGCACGGCCAATGTAGAGGTATGGTGGCCTGTTTCAGAGGCACGAAATCCAAAGCCACTGTCATGGCCTGACAAATCGGCTAACCCTTGTTTACACATGTATTTGGAAATTTGTGGTTCTTCTGGCGTAGTGGTGCTGCCTGCTGGAGACTCTTACCCTGTTGTGGCGAGGGATGGTGGTCGCCTTGGAGACTCGTGGATGGTGAAGAACTTTGATTCTGTGGTATACTGCTGACAGTTGAGGGTTGATGACTGGAACCGAACAACCATGTGTTTGCAATACCAAGTGGAGGTTCTTCACCCCTTCTAAAAGCTTCCAGTATAGGATGCAGAGGGCCTTCAAGTTTTATCAAAGAGGGAAAGAGTGGTCTCAGCAGTAAGGAGGGGGAGTCCCCACTGTAGGGCAGGTGGTAAGAGCTCTGTCCCACTTGGCAGAAGTGCAAAGTGCAACTTCTGACTGAGGGTCGCAAAGCACTCTAATTTCAGCGGCAGCAGTAGCCCATCTCAACCTTCTCTGTTTACCTTCCTTCCGGATGTAAGGCACAGGAAGTTAAGGATACAACTGAGACTGCACGAAAGTATAGCTGGTGCTTGCGATTCTCTATTGTGTACTTCTGAGTACCCAGTCTTGTAACAAGAGACAGCACCCTGTGTTAATTTTGTACGGCCCTACAGGAGAGCGGTAGACAGAACTGGGGCGATATCCGTCTGCCAAACACAGAGGAACAGTTCCATGATACTATACTTAACCAAGTGCATGTTGTTAGTGAAGACATCCTTGTGAGTGATTTGTACAAGGAAGTAGAGCGTACACAGACCAGCTGTGCATTTGAGCAAGGGAAACGGGAACAGTGTGCGATGCAAGCTGTATCACAGTGGCACGTAATCAATGACCACCTTGAAACTTGTTCAGTGACAGATCCAACAAAATGGCAACTGCCTGTACCTCCTGCATGTCGTGAGAATGTGTTTGTGCATGCGCATGCGAGCCATGTGGCAGGCCACCACGGCACTGGGCAAACCATTAGGAATATTAAGGAGCATTTATTTTGGCTGGACCTGTCACATGATGCGCGGAAATATGTGCCGAATTGTGTAAAATGCCAAAAATTCAAGTCAAGGAGGAAGGACGGTGTACAACAACAGCAGCCACGCCTACCCAAGCGGCTGTTCGAGACCATGAGTCTCGACCTGATGGGGCCGTACCCACAAACAGCTGGAAGGAAAGAGTTCATACTGGTGGTGTCTGAAAACTTTTCCCGATGGGTGGAGGCATACGCAATGAGTAGAGCAAGAATAGCAAGAGTCGTGAAAGTATTAGAATAGGAATTCTTCCCATGCTGGGGCTACCCAAAACAGTTACTTATTTATAACAGTACAAGTTTTACTGGCAGAAGGTGGCAGAACCTATGCACCTGGTGGGGAGTGTGCCACCTGAAGATTGCAGTGTACCACCCAAGAGTAAACCCCATGGAGCACCGCTACCAGGAATTGAAGGTGCAACTACGGCTCCGTGTGGGGGACCTGCACACCAGTTGGGCTGAACACCTGCCCGTCGCCCTTTTCACACTCTGCCAGCGTGTGAACGTATAAACAGTCCGAACACCTGCCGAAGTCTTGCTAGGGCATAACCTGGCACGATCAGGCAATAAAAACTACCCGTAGGAGTGCAACAGCATAAGAACAGAAGATACCACAGAACAATGGGAAAAGTGCAGTCAACGAAACCACGAGCAGAGACAGCATCAATGAAGGTATGCAACGAGGTGGAGCCCAGCAAGTACGAGACCACCTGCAGCCCTGCAACCTGGACAACAGGTTTATCTTAGAGAACACCCTAGTAGATGGGTAATGAGAGAGCGAGTGCAGTGCACTAAATAATCAAAAACAAGCAATTTTAAGCCAAATTTTAGCATTTTCAATCAACTTTTTCTTCGTGTTTTTTCATCGAAGAACCAAGCAACTTAATCCAAAAATAGAGTAATTGGATCGTTTTTGAGCTACTTTTTCTCGTTTTTTCAACAAAAACCGAGCAAATTACCCCCAAATCCGAGTAATTTTATCGTTTTCAAGCAACTTTTTCAACTTTCTAGAAATCCCATTTGACTCAAATTTCCGATTCTCAAAAATAAACCAATTTAAGCTAAAAGCAAGCAAATTTAAGCCAAAAACAAGCAAATTTAGGCAAAAAAAAAAAAAAAGCAAAATTTTCAATTTTTCCAAAAATGCACATGCAGGATTTGTGTTAGTTAAAAAAACAGAAAATCCGAGAAAATCAAGTAAATATAAGCTAAAATCAAGTAAATTTAAGCTAAAATCAAATATGTAAATTTAAGCTAAAAATCAAATAAAATATTAAATAAGATATTCTGTAGATTCGAATTAAAAACAGCATAATTTAAAATAAACTCAAGTACATTTAAGCTAAAATCAAGTAAATTTAAGCTAAAATCAAATTATATATTAACATAGTATTGTTTACAGTTTATATTCGAAGTTCTAATATTTTTTTTTAAACTTCTTCTATTTCCTCTAGATTTCCACCAATATCTCTATGTTAATATTTATCGTCAGTGATTTCTAAGAGTGATAATTGTAAGTTTCGTAAATTTGAATGAAATTTGTGAAACATATTTTTATGGTCTTCAGATGCATTATCTAATCTATAGGAAGGCAGCCTTAAACCATTATCACCTTTCAAAATGTTAGTCAAACTGCATGGAAACAAAGACATTTTTATTTTATTTATAAAGAACATAAATCTATTAAGAGAAAAAACAACTAATTTAGAATCATGAAAATTATTTTTATTTGATCAAACAACTCTTCTATATTTATAAAAAGAAATAGTAAAAATTTTAAAATTACCAACTAATATAAGTATAAAATTATTTTGGAATATCGAACCAATTTGTTGATTCTTCCATTTAACTATATGAAAATTTGATATGTCTTCAGTAATTATTTCTTTCAAATAATCATAAGTTAGATTTCTTTTTCTAATTAAAACAACATTACAAATGGTACCTGCATAAACAGCTTTATCGATATTATCACTAATTTTTATGTTTGATTTTTTATTTAACTACAGTAGCTTTTGTATATAAACTATCTATAACATATAATGGCCTTCGCCCCCGAAATGAATAGTAATTAATATCACCATCAAAGTTTACAGTTGGTTTATAATAAAATTCATTATTTCTATAATTAGAATCTAGTTTGGTTTTTGAATTTCTAAAATCATTATAAGCAAGAAATTGTTTAAGACAAACACTGTTTTCAATGTTTGGATTCCAGTTTTCGTTAGAAAAAAATTCATTTCAACCATTTTTAACATAAACATTTCTTACATTTAAATGATCAAAAATAGTACCGTGTTTATGCTGTCCAGCATTAAGATGATAAACTACAATTACAAAATCTGGCATATCAAATTGTAAATTATTAAACTGATATTTTATATCAAAATTATAAATAGTTAATCCAACAGGAACTTCTTTTTCTAAAAATTGCCGATAATCAAAACTAATAGGTATTTTTGGATCTTTGCATATTTTTTTCTTTAATTGCAATGGCTGTGTTAGATTCATATTCAACAATAGGCCATATAATTTATAATTTTTTAATAACAATATTACCAGGACCAGGACGATGTTTCGTAACTTTATCATCTTTATCTAAAATTTCATAATGAAATAAATACTTGTTATCAGATGAATTACAAAAAAAAAAAAAAAAAAAAAGTAATTTTATAACCACTTTTCCTATAAACCTCACTGTTATCACGAATAAAAACAAACAAGTATCCCAGCTGATATACTATTTCATTTGTTTTATCACTAGAAACAATTTTAACTTCATCTGTTATATGACAAGTAACAGATTGATCTCGAAATAGATTATCAACACCAGATATTTCTAAACAATTTATTCACTTAGTGCTCTTAATATAGCATTTATCACTGTTGATGTCATACCTGGATTATCAACAGCTTCAATGTTTTGAAATTTCTACTCTAGAAAACAGAAAAGGAAAAAAGTTAGAACAAACATCGACATTTTCTAAGAAATCATATTTTGCTTCATATCCAACTTTATCTCTCTTTAGCAAACTAGATTATTCATAAATATAAGCATCATTTGGAAAAGAAAACCCATCTACTATAGGATTATCAAACTCAATTCTATTAATAAAAACATTTAAATTCCCCCTAGTTTGATCAATTGGACGAAACTTTTATCTTTAAACAATCTCAATACTTTTATAACTCATTTATATGTTAAAAAAAAAATATATATATATTAATGAAAGTATCAAAGGGACTTTCTCGAGTTAAATTACTCATTGAAATATATAAAAAAATTATAAAAAGTATAATGAAGAGTAATATGAAAAAATAAGAAAAATGAGCTATCTCTAATCGACGAACTACGAAATATCGGTAAAATAAAGTAGAAAAAGTTAGTGAACAAAATTAAAATTTAATAACTTCACTATTTCCTGTTGCAGTAAAAAATGTAGATGATCCACCAACACCAGAAGAAACATCGTTTGAAAGAGAACCCTTTTCAGAACATAAATCTCCTAATTTGGAACAGTAAATGAGAATTATGACTTTGAAAGACTCAAGTATTAGACTCGGAAAATATATGTCTGGAAATATCAATATAATTAATGAAAGATACTCTCTACGAGGAGAAGGGCATATTTTTAAAATTGGTGATACACAAGTAAATATAGATTGTGATTTTCTATTTGTCAAAGATAAAAATATTAACTAACAAAAGGACTTCCTAAATTGTTAACAAAAAATACAGCAGAAGAACTTGTAGGTACTTACAATGAAATTAACCTTAAAAATCACACAGAAATTGTTTTATTAAGCAATGCTACATTCCAACTATTTATTCCTAATAAAAATATAACTTGGAGTGGAGGTTTGAAGTATATTAATATAATTAGCGATATTTATGAAAATATATATAAAAAATTCAATTTCAAGATCAGAGCCAAACACACCCAAAAGAACGATTTCTCCAAGAACGCCTAGATCTAGAGAAGTTATAAAAAATTCAATAGTTTACCAATAGAACATATTTGGATGAATGATGTTACAAAATTAATTAATATATTATTAGTTATTAATGGTGAAGAAAATGCTGGAAATAACAATAATTACAACGAAAGTGTAAGTATAATGAATAAGTTAAACAATAATCTTTCACATTCTATTATTAATAATCCAAAAGGAATTCGTTATCTTATAAGAGTTTGAAATGCAATTCCACATTCATTTTGGAATTCTGAACATCATATTAAAGGTATTATAAATTGGGCATTAAACAATTTAAATTTACCTGAAATGCATCTGCCTGGTTATAGTTATTGTGGTCCACTTACAAAATTAAATGAAAGGTTGGAAAGAGATGATAAAAGAATAAATATATTAGATGAAGCTTGTAAAATCACAATATGGCAAATAGAGACCATAAATACTTAGAATCTAGACATAATGCTGACAAAATTTTACAAAAAGTAGCAAAAGAAATTATGTTACATAAAAATACACCAACTGGTGAAAAAATAGCTTCTGTTGGTGTGGCTTTAACTATGTTTACAAAAAGAAAATTAGAATGGGGAATCAAATTATTTTATTTATTATTATATATAATATTTTATTAATTATTGTACATAACTTATAATATAAGAAAAAAAAATTACTTTTGATGTACCAATTGATCAAGTAAGAGATTTAGGTATAGATAATAATTTTAACAGAATAACAACTTGAAAGAAAAAATAAAAAAATAAAAGGAGGAAATGGTTTCTTACTAACTTTAACGTTACCTATACCCAAAAAAAATACAAAAAAAAATTATAAGAAGGAATTGGTTTACACTATGGAGGAATTGTACCACTTATGTTTTCTGCTTCAACTGCACTCGGTGCTTTAGCAGGAAGAGCCACTGCAATTTATAATTCTGTTGAACAAACTAGAAAAAATAAAAAATAATTAAGCAAAAGAAAATAAATCAGGAAAAGGTTTAGTTGCAAAAAGAAAAAGGGCAACAAAAATTTAGCTCCATTATCTAATATTGATATAGAAAAATATGGAAAATTATTAAATTTTAAAATTTCATAACTGTTTATATGTTTGACGAATTACCAAAAAGAATGCTCAGAAATGAATGTGCTGTGGTAAATTTTGACCGTTCATCAAATCTTGGAACTCATTGGGTTTGTTATTTTAAAGAAAATAATGACGTTTAAAATTTTGATTCATTTGGAGGAAATATTCCTACTAATTTAACTAATTACTTCAAAAATACAAATGTTTATTACAATGATGATCGAGTTCAGAATTTTAATTCAGTTATATGTGGACATCTATATTTAATAGTGTCACAAATTTTTTCAAAAGATTTTTAATTTAATGAAATTATTTCTTTGTTATTAAATTACATATATTTGGGAAACCATTAATCAAATCTTAAAACAAAATTTTTGAAACTTGACATTTCTATTAAAAATCGTAGCATTAACAATATGGCTGATCACGGTGATGGAAATGATGCTGTCAATAAAGGATATTTCGATGAAGAAATAGTTGATAAATTGCAAAATTTAAACCAATCGGTTTGAACTATTGTGATACACTTGTTAACTCAAAAGTTGAAAATAGTAAAGAAGTGTCTGATAAAGAAATAGATATCAAATTACAATATGTAAAACAAGCAGTTTTAAATTATTGTGATACACTTGTTAACACAAAAGTTGAAAAATGCAAAGAAGCTGTTGATCAAGAAACATATCTTAAATTACGAGCTACAACCAAAGCAATAGCGAAACATTCTAAGGCATATATTGACTCGAAAGACGACGAAAAATTGAATATGTTTTATTTTCCTGCAAAGTGGAATAAAAATGATAATATTTTCCACTTAGATAATAATATAATTTTATTTACTTTTTTTAAGGATCGTACGGTTTATAAAATAATTACTGTTAACATCAATTTATCTGATAATAATGTAATTGTTATTTTGGATTTAATGAAATAGATTATAGTAAACCATTTGATGTTAAAAGAGGTGTTATTTTAACTTAAAAAATATATCAATATAATTGAAGTGTATAATATAAAAATTTAAAATACTAAAAATGGGTGATTAATTCAGTAAATCAAATGTTCTATGTGTAATTATAATAAATCAACATTAAAAAATTTGCCAACTGCAAGAGAAGGAATTATTAATGAATTACATAAACCAGCAAGGAGAAATTTTCCAAGGAGAAAAGTAATATCTTATGGAATTGATTATTTATGACAAATTGATCTTTTAGTGATGGATACTGGTATTTTGAAAGGAAGATTGCATATAAATAATGCATATAAATATATTATGGCAATTATTTATGTATTTTTCAAAACATGCATTCACTATTCCAATTAAAGATAAAATAGCAAAACATTTAGTAAATGGTTTAAAATGTATATTAGTTAAAAAAAAACCAATTAATTTACGAAGTGATAGTGGTTCAGAATATTATAATACATAATTTTTAAAGAACTTATGAAAAAATATAACATCAATCATTATTCTACATTTTCTGAATTAAAACCTAGTTTTGCAGAAAGATTTAATCGAACTTTTAAAATATGATGTAGAAGAAATTTGTTTTGAATGGTAACTATAAATGTGTAAATATATTAGATGATTTAGTGAAAGAATAAAATAATTCAATACATAGAACTTTTGGTATGAAACCAATTGAAGTTTAATAAGATGAATGAAAAAAATGTAATGCGAACAAATTTGGTAGACACATTTACTAAACTGAAATACAAAGTTATAGATGTTGTCCATGTGAGCAAAATTAGATAACTTTTTGAAAAAGATTTTACTGCTTATTCGAAAACAGAATTATTTACTATTTTTGAGGTTTTAAATTATGATGTACCAACATACAAATTAAAAATTTATAAACGAGGAGAAATAAAAGGCAATTTTTATAATTATATAATTATAAAACTAACTGTGGAGATGAATACTTGGTCGAAAAACTTTCAAAAAGGAATGGTGATAAAAAAAGTTGTGGTATAAGGTTAGGATTTGATAATTCTCATAGACCTTGAATTAATAAGACAGATGTTTTGTGAATTTAAAATATTTTTTTATATTTATGTAATTCAAATGCAAATATGCATTGCTCATTTTAACATTTGTTTTAGCATTTGTTTTAATGTAAACATGTTTTTAAAAAAAATTCTATGTAATAAATTGTTTGATTTTATTTACATACTTTCCCTCTTTCATTTTTCTACTCAAATCTAATATTACAAAACCATAATCTTAGTCCCAACATTTTGTGCAAATTTCTTTGGATTTTTCATATGGCATGTCGCCACCAACAAAATAATTATAAATATATTTTTAATTAGTATCATCTTGTTTAAATATGCACGAAAAATTTGTATTATATCTTACTAATGATTTAGATATTTTTTAAATTAATTAGTGGTAAATTAAATATATCTGTATTTTTTCCTTCCTCGAGTAAAATAATCGCGAATTTTATATTGATGGCCTAATATAACATCATCAAATATAACCAAAGCATCATTTTTACATTGATCTTTGTGTATCATTTCATCAATATTATTAAAAAAGTATGCAATTTTGCTTCAATTTTTAAATTTTTGCATGGCAAATAAAAATAATCCTGTAATTGAATATTATTGGATCGATTCAAAGTTTTTGAGCAAACTTACAATTTATTAAAATTTATCCAACCATTCTTATAAATGAAATTTATCATCAAATTGGATTGCCACAATTACTAGGATCAACTCTTATAGCTGTAATATTGTCAGGCAAAGGGTCGCCATTCTTTTGATTTTTGGTATTATTACGGTAATTAATACACTGGCACTCCAATCAAATTTTTTTCATTTAATAACACAATTCTTTTATTAAATTGGTAATAAATTATTTAAGTCAACAAATAATAGTTCTGTACTAAAGAAGAAACTTCATTATGATATCCATAAAGATAAATGGATTGCTTTGATTTGTTTTAATGCAAAATTTTTAACTACAAACGTAGACAACAGTACAATAACAATTGAAAAATTGAGTGCTGTTGTTGATAAAAATGAAGTTATCACTATTCCTAAAGAACAATCCGATACATACTCTTTAAAGAAACTATAAATTCATTTGAACAATTTTCAATATATAATACCATAACAAATACGTATCAAGTATTATAAACAAATTCTACATAAGCTAATATTCTCATATTACCACAAGTACCTGTTAAATTTCTATACATGTAAATTTGATCCCCAACATTAAATGTCACACCCTTGTGGTGTATTGTGGTTATAGATCAGTATGTTTCGTGTTTTCAGAGAATTCGACAATTTTTTCAATCCTGGTCAAGATGTACGTTAACAGGTTTTTTAGAGGTGGAAGTTCATATTTTCTAAGGAAGATGTTTCGCAATATACCTGCCATTGAAAAAGGACGTTAACAAAGATGATGCAGAGTGGACTGTTCAAGTTGTGGACATTGAAGAAAGTTACATATTTTGTCATTGTTATTTAAATTTGAAAAACAAAGTGTTACTGCAAAAGCTGGCTGTGGTTTCTTAGAATTCTGTTTCTCCAGACAAGCAAATGATTCTAAAGGCCCAAAACCAAAATACATAAATGAAATAGATTCTCGAGATATAGTTTGTTGGAAAACATTCCCATTTAATGGTGTAGTACTGCTATTATAAATTAATTTGGAAATCCTGTTATGGATTCAAGAAGGTAAATGAAATTTAATGTTAGGGATAAAATTTATATGTATAGAAAGTTAACAACAATAAATGTTTACTGTAATTTAGCATATGGTACATTTATAAAATACAATGAATTTTATCATTTAGGAACAGAAATAATTGCTAGATTTCTGCCAAAAAGGATGTTTGGTTTTAGAGATTATATTACTTATAAGCCCGCATATCCAATTTTTTATCAAATAAACAATAAACTTTTTAATCATATATTTTAGAAATTAGAGATGAAAATGGTAAACTGATTGATTTTGATGGTTCTAACATAGATATTGTTTTGGAAATTAAATATGTTTGAAATATAATATAAAAATTATAAACTTTTTGATATCGATATGGCAATGTATCTATTTTATTTTCTAGTTTAGTTCTCTTATTATCGAAAGGACTTAATGCTATTTTATTAACTTCGACTGTGTAAATGTTGTGTTTTTCGATTCTTATTAAATTCATTGTTCTATATTGTATTTTTTCATTAAACAAACAAATCTTATAATCATCAAATGTTATTCTATTTGTAGCTACACATTTATTTATGCCTATAGATTTTTTATTTTCTTTATCATCAACACTATGTGCATACATTTTTGCTCTTAAACCAAAAAATTCTTTCATTATTTTCCCATTACATTTGTCTTTATCTTACTTATAGCTTTCTTATTTATTGGTGGCATGTTTTAGATATTGTCATTTGAATAATCACTGGTATCAAAATTTTCTATCATTGTTTTCATATCTTCATAAAAATCTTCTGTTTTAATGTTATAAATGTATGAGCCAGTATCTTAATAGCACATTTCTATTTTATCACAATATTTTGGTTTTCTTACTTTATAATGAACATCATACATTTTTTCTTTTGATAGATCTAAAATTTAAATGCTAACATAAATAGGCTTATTAAGTTTTACAGTTGTCTTATTCATATGTATAGTTGCAAGATTCTCATTAAATAAAGTGCATCTTTTCAAATTTGGTTTTGCTACTATTTTTTTTACAGACTTTTCCATTTGATAACAGTCTTATATCTACTCTATTTCTTATATTTTCCATAGTTTTACCAAACACGAAATTATTCATCAACTTATCAAAAATTTTTTCCAAATTATTTTTTTTCATTAGTTCTCATATCTGTATTTAAATCTATATACTTATTCAACCAATCAGACTGACTACACTTCAATACCCTATGTATTTTGGTAGGTTTTAATCCATTATTTAGACACTGTTTCAAGTTGTGATAGTATATTAAATACTTCTGTTTGTTATCTAAATTTGTTAATAATTGAGATTGATTAGTTTTTAGAAATACCATATTTCTAGGGGAAAATGGAATATTTTATTGCGACTTATGCAATTCTTGAGGATTTTCTAAATTACCTTCTATTGTATATCTGTGTTGTGGATCATCATTTAGATTGTGTGAATAATATTGCGAAAAATCGAATTTAAATTCGGGATAATCAACTGATTCGAAACCACCATATGACAAATATTTCGACATTGCCCATCCATATAAACTATTTGCATCGAGCATACTAAGTAAATAGACTGTTGTTTTGGATTAAAATCATCTACATATTTATAATTTGCTTTAATATATTGTTTACATCATTGCGATATTCTGCTGCTGGTTCATTTTTCTATCATTAATATCATATCATAATTGTGTAATAAATCTAATGATTCTTTAGTCATTTTTAACATTGCATCCCCTGACAACCTTGATGATGTAAAATACCATATGCATTTATACATGTATTTTTAAAATTTTCAAAATCATATGATAATAATAATACATCACATTTTAAGTATAAATTATGATATTTACCTAATTCTAGATATTAAATTGATTACATACACATTTTGCATGTTCATAATGATCATTACTTATACCAGATTCATTAAATTAGGTTGTAAAGTTCAATTTTTGGTGGAAGTTCTGTTTCTTCGAATTTCTTCCAACTATCGATATAATCACTTTCTAATTACTAAATCAACTTGGTCTTTGGCAATTGATTTAGGGTGTGTTTCATTTGATCTGTTCTTAAATTAGATGATAATTTATCTAAATTACTGGCCATAAATTTCAATGTGTCTATAAATTTCATTTTGAAATTTACTGTGTATTTTCCAAAAATAATAAACATTTCTTCGTTATTCGCAATTAAGTCTATATTTTTATTATCATATCCTAGCTCTTTAATAAATAAATTAGTATCATAACCAGCTAAATTATGAAAACAAATGTGAACAAAATTAGGTAATTTTAATTGTAGATTACAGTTATTACATGTTGGATTAATGAATTTTCCACATATGTTGTCATGATGATGTATTTTATTATTTTCCTTCGTATATTCACATTCGCATATGGTAGATTTTTTAGATCTACTATAAAACTTTTTTCTTCTTTTGTAGTTGGATGCACTGATTCCATTTGTGAATATATTTCCCCAATTTATTCTACTTCCATTTTATTTGATTGTATAAACATCTTATGTGCATTTGGACCTCGATATACATATGGTGGTTTATAATCTCCATAACTAGATACAATATAATAACAAAACGAGAAGCTTCATGTAACTGATATTTCATTGTAAATGATTCAAAATTCAACTTAAAATATATGGCATTTATTTGCTCATTAGTAAGATTATATCTTTCTTTAAGTATCGCCTTATAATAGCCATTATAAATATCGCCCTCTGTTAAAACTGAATATTTGTGATTAATTTAAATTTATTTATTTATCTTTGGTTTCGTTTATTGGTTGATATTTTCTTGAGAATTGATTCAAAATATGGATATATTGTAAAAGGAGCCGTCATTGTATTTTTATAATTTTCGAAAAATATTTTCTCCCATTTCGAAGGTAAAGTGATTCTTACCGATTCATTTTTAGAGCAGTCCGTACGTTTATTTAATTTTTCTTGTGATGTAAAGGATTGAAGACACATTTCGCATATATAAGTTTTACCATTATGTATAGTTTATTGTGCAGAAAGCAGTTTTGATAAATATTTTATCCAACAATAATGCGAATTTTTATCATCTTAGAAATAAAGTAAATTTGTGTGTTTATCTTCTTTATTTTTGTAAGTTTTAATGGATATACTGTAGACTTATCTTCACTAGCGTATACCTTTATAGATGTATCAATTTGATTTTCTATTCTTAGTATATCATCAATTTTAATAGGATCTTCATATTTATCTAATTCTTAATCAATATTAAGACCTGCATTTTATATTTAGTTACTCTTTGTGGATCTTTTTCTGCCTGAAACAATGCAGACTTGATGAAAAAAGAAAACATTTCTGATCTTCATTTTTCACATTAATACATGTTTGTTTCTTCTTAGTATCTTGCAGTAATTCTATATATGATGTGCCATTTAATGGATTGTAATTATTTATAGCTAATTGTATTCCAATTACTCTATCTAAAGACCATCCCGAACCTTTTCTTTGAAATTCGGATAATTGTGTAAGTAACTGTTGTTTTAAAATGTTATAAATCTTTATCAATTCTCCTTTGTTTGATATTCTATGATTAAATTACTGAAATGTAAATAATTCTACTTCATTATTTTCCTGCTTGCGACAATTGGTATATAATTTAATGCTAGTTTTCAGCCCTCTAAATGTTCTACGATTATTGTGTATTATATCAAAAATATTATTTTTAGTGAAGTTAAAAATTGATTAGGCTGTACTAAGTTAAAGGAATTTTCAATGATATATATTGATATCCTACTTTCAAAAGCTTTATTAATTCTGTAATATTTATTGGTTCTTCTATTAATTTTGCGTGCAAATACATTAGTAGAATTTGGGAATATTTCTTTAAATTCTTTTCTATCTTGCTTATACAATTCATTGATATTGGCATCTGATAAAGGTAAATTTGTAAAAATGTTCTTTGTTCCCCATTATTTTATTCGCTTGCTTTTATTTTTAGGCTTTTCAAATTCATTATTAGAGAATGGAAATATTTCTTTTAATATATTTTTATCCTGCAATGATTCTTTCTCTTTTTTTAATTTATAATAAATTGTATAAGAGTTGTAATTAAAACAGATTTCCTTAGATTGCACCAATATTAAATTTTATATTATTTTGCTATAATTCTTAATTCTCTTACGCTCTTCCCGCCCAATCAAACTGCAAGATTGTTCGCTGACATTTTAACTCTCTTTAGTAAGAAAAAAATTTTAATTATAAAATAAATATTGAAAATTTTAGAATAATTAAAATACTGGAATAAAATAGAGAAAGCTATTCAATTATTAGTAATAACGATTTCGTTTTTAACTAGCCAACATCTTGTTAAGATGATAATTCTTACGATATTCACTAAAATATGTTTTACATATAGTTGTATGTTTGTCCTTACAATTTTTATCGTAAGAAATTAATTTTAGATATTTATTTTCATTACATACTCTACACATCTTTGTTGGGTAGTTATCATGTTGAATTTCATTTAGAATACCTGCTACTGTATTGCACATTTTATTATTTTTATGCTTTTTGAGTTGATTACTATAAAGATATGTTCCACATTCGCATAGTAATTTCTCTTTTTTTAAGGCATAATCATTTTTACCTCTTTTCAATAAAACAATTTTTACATTTTGTTGTTAGTTTGTCTAAAGTAGGCTTATGAGGATAAAATGAATCAATAGATTTTTCTCTTTACATACTATGCATGTCTTAGTTGAATAATCATGTTGAATTTCAGCTGTATTGTGTAATTTAGTGTTTTATGCTTTTTGAGATATAGTTTACAAACAGTTTTTCCACATTCACATAGTACATTCTCTATATTTTAAAACTCATAATGATGTATAGCATATTCTCTAAAACATTTTTTTTGTGGGTGTTAATATGCATATTTTTTTGTTTATGTGGTGGAAAACTTTCTGTGTTTAATACTCCTCCACACTTTTTACATTATGTATGCATTTCATAATTGGCATGCAGTGATTCCATTTAGTTTTTATTCAAAAGAAAAAATTTAATACTAAAAAATTAGTTTCGAATTGAATTTTAAATTTATTATTATTTTAAATTGTATTTTTTATTTTAAATTTTCATAACTTTTTTATTATTTGAACTTTATTATTATTATTTAATTTTTTTCATTTTAATTTAAATTTTATTATTATTTTATATATTTTCTAATTTTATACTTATTTGTTAATTTAATTATTTTAATTTTTTATTATTTCAGTTTAATTATTATTCAAATTTATATTTTACTTTTAATTTTTTATTATTAAACATGTTTTCTTTTAAATAAACACAAAATGGAATCGCTGCATGCTAAGTTTAACAATTCATATGATATAACTAAACTACACGAAATAGAAAAATATAAAAAGTATGTTGCTAGTCATTTCAATTTTATGATTCTAAGTTTGAAAAAAAAATTACTTATATTCTAGATGGTAAATGTAAAATTACTTTACCAGATCGCTATGTAAGTATGTGACAAAAATGCTTTAAAAATAATAAATGGGAATAATGTTTTTTAACATATAAGGGTTTAAAAGAAATGAAAAAAGGAAAATCTATGCACCATTTAGAATTGTCTTAAAATATACAAATGTTATTAATTTTTTTTTTTTTAGTATTGATTTTTTTTTCTTGTGTTTAGCTTAACTTTGCAATTTTTTATTAACTCAAATATAAGCATGCATTTTTGAAGAATTGAGAATTTGCTGAATTGTTGCTTAAATTTACTTGATTCTAGCTTAAATTTGATGTTTTTTAATTAACACAAATCCTGCATGGACATTTTTGGAAAAATGAATTTTTTTTTTGTGCCTAAATTTGGTTATTTATAGCATTAAATGGCTTGTTTTTTAGAATCGAAAATTGAAAAATTTTCTATATTTTTGGCATAAAATGGCTTGTTTTTAGCTTAAATTTGTTTGTTTTTGAGGATCGAAAATTGGAGTCAAATGGGGTTTCTAGAAAGTGGGAAAAGTTGCTTGAAAACGATGAAATTACTCGAATTTGGGGGTAACTTGCTTAATTTTTCGTTGAAAAGACACGATAAAGGTGTTTGAAAATGATAAAATTACTCTATTTTCGGATTAAATTGCTTGTTTTTTCGATGAAAAAACATGAAAAAGTTGTTTGAAAATGCAAAAATTTGGCATAAAATAGCTTGCTGTTGATGATTTTGTGCGCTGTGCTCCCTCTCTCAGCACCAATCTATTCAACCCCAGACTACTGCCCGCCAACACTTCTGTGCAGTGTGCAGGCCTGGTTGCACGGTGGACCGGCTCACACTGGGTTACAAAGAACATCGGACCAACCACCTACCTGGTTCATGTGGACAAAAAGCAAAAAAAGAGTGTTAGAGCACACCGGTACGACGTCAGTCTCTCGCCCAGAGATGTCACCGGCGAAGATCCCTTTGTTTCTCTAAACACTCACAACTTCGATGTCGCTGCCGAAGTCCAGGGCGAAGCAGCATATGAGGAATATGCATCAACACCCTTCCCAGGAACACCAGCAGCGGGTGCCAAAAGCTCGACGTCGCCCGGCGCCAGAAGGGGCGAGTCCGACATCTAGCACCGCAGTGCTTGACAGTGAGCGCCTACCAGCGAGGCCGTTAGAACACCAGTGCCACAACCAGCACCATTACTCCTGGAATGGGTCCATCAGCTGATGCAATGAAGCCCGTCGTCGTGATGTCACCAGTTGGCAAGAGAAACACCAGCATGGGAGCAGCGAATGTGTCATCGCCACCTAAGAGGTAATGCAGCATGACCAACCCCCCTCCCCTCAGTTAACGCTCGTCCGGCCCGCTCCCACCGGTGACATGGACTGGTATGGGAAGACAGCTGCAGTAGCAGTGACAGCGAGGGAAGCAGGTCAGCCTGCTCATTTTTCCCTCGGCAGTCTAAACGTTGGAAGCATCTGTCTGCAACATTCATTACTTGTGGGGTCACCTCAGCATCTCGCAGGGAGCAAGACCGGCAAGAGCAGCGGCAGCAGCCAATGCCTAAGGGGAGTGAGGGGCTGGCAAGAAGCACTTACACCCTCCGTCCCAGGAGGCGTAGCACTAGGAAGTGCCTCTGCCACACATGCCCCCCCACACCATGGGGAAGGGGTGGGGGGGGGGGAATTTAACGCATGCTGGGATAATTCCTTCCAAGTCCGTTTGCTTACCGCACCACATTCGACAGTGCCGGTTTCAACTACACCAGTGCAACTGTGCATCAGTGCACATGGTGTGTCGTGCACAATGCATAGTGCAGGTGCAAAAGAGTGCAATAATCGAATGCGTGTAATGTGTACTGCAATAAGTGTCGCACTGGCCGAGTGGCCAGTAGCTTCATGGCGCACATTAATACATGCGACGCAAATAGGGCTTGCTTGATTATTAAAAGGGGCTAGAAGTAATTTTGTATCACGCAAAGTCCCGTTCACACCATAGACGCCCTCTTAAGCAATCTAATAATTCCCTAGTGTTTTGCAAGTGTATAATTCAGTATGTTCTGTTGTGTACTATTTTCATATGTTATCATTTTCACATCATTCCATTCCTTGTTTGCAGTGTATTTCATGTTATATTATTGAGAGTGATATATCTATGTGTTTACCCGCATTTACAGTAAGTCAGAAACATTTTTAGGCAAATGTTGAAGTAGAAAGTAGTTCCATGTGGTCCGCTTGCCCTCCAATGACGACGTACACACCATGCTGCGTTTTCAGTAGTCGCTGAGAGTTCTACGAGGCTGGACCTGTAACACAGTGTCTCATGGTTTCACGTGCTTGTGTGGCCATCACTTCTTGTTATCAATCATTTAAATGCAATAGTATAATTTAACTGGAACCGTTTTCGTTTGCCGCCCGGGTTTCCGCCTCTCACCTTCCCCAATGCTTGCATTGACTGGGGAAGCTTAAGTTTTCATCAGAATCATTATATGGCCTTCGCGCCTTTTTGCGTATAAGCTAGCCGGCAGGTAAAGTCTGGAAAGTGCATGTTAGTTATTTCCTAGAGGAATGTGTAACATAATAACTCACTAAAAGCTATGTTGATGGAACTCGCATGTTTTTTATTCGGGTTGCCTTCGAGCACTTAGGGGTGCAGGCCCCCACCATTCCCACCAAAAGTGTACATGTCTTTTGCAAGTGTTTCATCATGCATAAGTATTCTTAATTAACTGCAACGTGTGTGAAAGCATTTTAAGGGCTTATGGTCAGCCCGAGTAGTCCACAGTGTGTCAAGCCTGGGAATTATATTATAGTTATGAGGAGTTATCATCATCAGCAGGATTATCGTCTTGGTCGTCGGCATTCACGCCCCTGGAAGAAGGGTCAACTCTATCATAACTTCGTGGTAAAACCCCCCTCCCTCGGCTTATACCGGGCACCCAGGTAATATTATTTGTCCTGGCCCACCTGGTATTAATTAGGCTTAATTGATGGATTATCAGATTAACGAATTAAGTATCTAATTAATTGATCAGATTAACACATGCGTGTTAACATGTGTTGAAAATCTGATGTATCGGATTAAGAATTAATTGCTTAACCTATTTTTGAAAATGTTTGGAAAATTTAAAATTTTTTATTTATATATTAATTTTTTAAAATTTGAATGGTATATATAATTGTTTGATTGGTGTCATAGGGTTTATTTTGGAGAGTGTCATAGGTACTAACCCTTGGACGTCTAGCTGTCGGATGAGCTGTGAGATGTGTGGGCAGCAGCATAAATGTATTGAGTTTGGTGCAAGAGTGGCATAAGTTTTATTTTGGGGAAGAGTTTGTAAATGTCATTTGTGTACTGAGGTCAGATTGGGCGAGCGGCGGGAGGGTGGAGGTGGTTTCGGGAGTGACCACACGTCCAGTGACTTGGGATGTCTGTGGAGGACTGAGGTTGGTGGCTGGGTGACAGAGAGGCGGTGGTGGACATGCATCCATCCAGCTTGCTGTCTGAATGAATACTGTGCTCGACATATGCAAAACAGTGAGTTTCTGAGGTCGGAAATGTGTAATTCGAGAATTTTAATTAATAAGTGTTTTAAAATAACGAAGTATAGCACTGAGTTTATCCCACGCCTTTAAATAAGTACCAAAAACACGCCATTAAATGTTTACATTCTACACGACATTAAAAAATTGTGTTCTATAGAACATGAAAGAAACTGAGTAGCAAATGAATATATGGTAACCACGTCACACTTCACGTGCCACAAATATGACATAATTTATCACAAATTAATTAAATAATGGTCTCGGACCGGGATATCGTCTGTGAGGGTAAATTTATAGGGTAAAATATCGAACTTGCCAATTCTGTGGGTTATGACATCGCTAAACTCCTCACACAGCCTATCAATTTGTTCCTTAATTTTGAATTTCTGGCCATCCTCCATACAACCTGCTCTCCACCAAACTGCCCAAAATTCCCACGACCTAAACTAATTTTTATATTAAGGGCAAAAACCAAAAGATAACTCCTTGAGGTTAACTTAATCGCGTGTGCGACCTAAAATTCGAGACCCAAAATAAGGTCATGATTCAAAACTTGGAAAACCCAGAACATAAACTTCAATGAGAAATGGCCCACCTTAAAGTGTAACTCAACAATGTGGGCATTCTTTAACACATCGCCATTTGCAATGCACAAATGCAAACCCTCAACATATTGTATATACAATATGTTGAGGGTTTGCATTTGTTTTCAGGTGAAAGCACCTTAGCAGATATAAGACATTTGAAAAAATCCCAGCTGGTGACACAATGTGTTGTGCCCATATTCACAAGAACAAGGTACAAGGTGCCTGCACAGAAAACATGAATGATACACATTTTTATTGTACAGATTAAAATGCAATGTAGAAGAAAGATGGAAACACCGGACACATCGCCAGTCCTCATACATTTCCCTGAAATTTGCAATTAAAACTAAGATGTTCTAGTTTATTACAATGAAAACATTTTTGCTGTGCATAAGACACACGTGGTTGAGAACACACTCTTAACAAGTGTCCTTGGGTGGAACAATTTACGCAACTGTATGTTCTATCCCCACAGTGTACCGCAGTGACACCATCTCCCCGCTCAGCTGGCAGAGCAGAAAGTTTTATCGGCGGGATGGCGAAGCTATACTCATATGCAGTGCTAAGTCTGTGTTCAGTCTCAACAGCCAAAGCCCATAGCTCAGCGATCGAACGGGGCACCGGCAAGATTGTGCAAACTGCAAGCATGTGGAGTCCAAGTTTTCCAATACAATATTTACTATTTCCATCTTGGAAATAGCCAAACCTAAGGCACGTAGATGTATCATGACAGACTCAACGATTTCAGTTAGAGTTTCCTCAGGACATTGGAAACTATAAACATAAGCCCACATACATGTGTGCTTAACACAGGAGGGAAGGGCATGATCCAAAACCTTTCTATGAAATTGCACAAAGCAACCATTTACATCAGAAATTTCAGCAATGATCAACTGCAGTGCATAGCCCTCTCACATAGGTGACAAAGCACGCAGTAGTGTTTTATCATTGCAAAGACTTAGGTCAATAATGTTGGTAATGGTGATAAAACACAATAATATAGACTAGGGATTACGAAACGAAAGTGGTGGAACATATGTAGATGTTGGGATAGTTGATTACGGAAAAGGAATTCTCACTCACCGGATCCATCCCCCAGCGACGAAACACTCCTCGTGGGAACGGTCTCGTCAAGATGCCACAGCAAGTTTATGGAGATCGGAAACAGTGGCCTCAGGTGAAAAAGATAAGTTATGGTCATGCAAAAGTCCTCCTTGCGTAGGGTGTCCGACCAGCCCAAACCCCTAGGACATGTACATGTAGCAAAGAGAGTACAAATTAGCAACAGACAAAATGCAGATGCAAAAACCCACACAAAATTTGCGCAGCCAAATTTGAAAGCAGGCACAGTTCAATAATGTGCAAGGAAAATATGAGCCAAAAAATAGTGCCGATAAAATAGATTAAAATATGAGACTGTGCAGCTTGATTGTGGTGATCCTAGGAAATCCACAATCTTTTTTTCCATATAACAAACAATTCCGAATCTGACACCAGATTTATTTTAAAAACATAAACCTTGTACTATAATAACACAAGGCATAACTTGCCTTCAAAGTGACAATGCATTTAATCATTCTTTCAAACAACGATAACTTCATCATTTCTCATTAGCTTCTGAATTACCTCATAGCAAAAGGTAATACCAAAATTCACATGAGAACATTAATTTATCAAATAAGGCTTCCTTTAACAATCAAGCAGGATTAGTTAGTAATCATATGCCATTATAAACCATGGACACATAATTAAAATAGATTTATTTTAAAATCGACAAACGACTGCACCACGATGCACTCCTTTTCAGCCGTCAAAGGCCGTGATGCGGCACATACACTATTTAAACTATTGAAGCACGATGCATACCTAGAAACTAGGCCTTCCAAAGGCATCACCATGCAAACAAATAAAACCAGTTTAAAGGATACACACTTAGTCTCTTTATAAGTATCAGACCTCATGACACCCAATTACTTTCATTAATGAGGGCTGAACCAAACATAGTTTGTGATACCTAACTTCAAATGGCATCGTTATATCCCCACAAGTATTTAAAATTTCAGGCCAATTACGTTTCAAGACCATTTCATATAATTAAAAATATCCATTACTGTCACACAGATGGATCACGCAAGGCAATGACACAATAAGCAAACAAGTGGAAGTTAACTGTGCCAACATGCTTACAAAAAACATGAAATAGCTCACACCGGCAATGCAAACCGGGATACAAATTCTTAGCTCCACATCAACCTGGCAGTACAAACCATGTACAGACATCAAAACCAAATTCTAGACTCCAGGCAAGAAATAAGTCCCTGTACAGCGATAAATTAAATTAAACCAAAATTTTGCTGTGGGCAGCCAAACAGCAATTTCAAAAGCTTGTACTTTGCAAGATTCCTAGTCCATAATAATAGAAACACTCTCAAACATTACAAATTATGCACACTACTGGCTGTCGAACCCACCTGAAATTTGCCATCGCATGGCGACCCACAATGCAGAAGGCATTGCCCTAGAATGTCGCCATCCAAAGTCAATGTTACCCAGTGAAATGCTAGAGGAGAAGCAGGCCGATGCAACATTAAAATGAATCCAAGTAACAAACCAAGAGGGAAAGGCTGGCCAGTGTGCATGCACTGGAAGGAGGGAAAGAGATGAGGTCCATGAGCAGAAGTGGTAAATTTGACACCAAGGTCAGACCTGCGGAGTGGTGACACTAAAATGAAGAAAAGAGCATGCTGCCAATAGCATAGTCAGCACAAGGTTATATGAAGACTATGTATTTAGTAAAACATGAAAGCAGTCAAACTCTGTTTTAACATTTCTCAAGGTCCTCAAGAAATATCAACATTTTCACTGTATTTATTGCGATGTAGTTTTACAATTTTAATGTTTCACATCACAAACGAACCATGACAAATTAACTGACCTTTGTCTGTCATGTATGGTGTATTTTCATTACTATTACATCGACTTTTACTAAATCAGTGCGAATCACTTTGCCTATAATATCAATGGAGTCTGCTTGGATCCTGCATGCTACACGATGCCTACATTGTACTGTCTACGCAATGCAAAGGATGGATGCTTCATGCCAGACTTGCACTGTTCATGGGCCGAGCCACCGAGACTATGCATCGAGATCCCCAAGTACTTCTGTGTACTGCCGGATGGCACCACTAGTATGATATCCGCATACAACTTGGATCCAGCCCTGTCACACGCCTGAGGATCAAGCTTACTTCATAGTTGCCACCCCCAACACAACCTACCAAGGGAGAGCTCAATAATACTATAAATACTAGAGCCCTACCCTTGGAATGCCAATCACTTCTGTTCCTTCACCGCACGCTCCCACCGAAGGAACCATTGACTCCCTGGTCTTCGCCGCACTCCTCGAGCCGAAGATTCCTACCAGTACTTCGTCTGTCTTCATCACACCCCGGTGCCGAAGACTCCGGCCATCGTCTACGTCGTTAAACATATACACTTCTGGCCCCTTCAGGGCAAACATAATAGCATAGTTAAATTCGTGTTATTTTAATAGTACTTTTTCTACCTACCCCATTAGCTTAGGAACAGGTTGCCTTCACCTGTCAATGCATAGCAGCTTGTCGGCTTGGTTCTTGCTCTCTCCACCGCGCTGCTTGCGCAGGAAGGAGTATTCCCAGAGTTGGGAAAACTGGTCCTCCCATGGCACTCACCCACGTATTGGGACTGTCCACCATTGAGACCTGACTGTCACTATTCACCCCACTACTTTCGCCTATTCCTGCGATAGGGATGCCGCACTCGGTTGGCAGACAGAGTACATGGTTATACACCTGCAGATGCCCACACACACTGCCTGCTCTACTTAGGGAGGTTCGATCGTAGTGATTCTGTCATCATGCACTACTCCCGTGGGAGTGGTATATGAGAGCAGGTGAAACGGGCTAACACTGTCTCGAAGCAACAGCGGGAACTTAACCCCTTCCTCGCCGCACTTGCGCACCTCCCACCACGAGAGAGGGCTCAAGCTATCCGCCATTTGGAAAGACCCATCACACAGAAGACACCCACAGTCCTCTCCACGCACCTTTCAAGCTACACAGAGAAACACACCCCGCGCTCACTGCGTACCTGACTGGTCAGGACAAATCCCATTGGATAGCCAATCCACAATTTTGGGGAACCAGATTGCAGAGCCTACCCCACCGACCGTCAACACCAACGAGCACATGTCCACCAGCCTATCAAGTCCTAGCATAAGCACATCAGAACCATCGCAGGTGAGGCAGCCTCCACAAGTTAGACATCGCCCATGTATTCCTGCCAGAGTGGTCCCACCAAAACACAAAGTAACACTCGCAGTACCAGACATGGTGCCTTGCCGAAAAGCTACCAGGCCCATCTTGTATACTGGACGCGCTCCTGTGCCATGCAAATACTAGTGCCTACAAGACTTACACTCCTCCCCCCCACCCCCCCCCCCCCCCCGTCTGGGTTCCTACTGTTCTGTCCTAGCACCCACAAAAAGCACTAGACACTGTGGCGTTTTTTCCTTCTCGCCACAGGGTGTCGAGCATAATTTGTTTACACATTATGTGGTTTTCTCTTAACTTAATTTATTAGTATAATGCAAATGTTCTCAAAATTTACTCCTTCACAATTAAATTACAGGTGTTTTTTGCAGCGGTAGAAATTTGAATACGAATTGACAATGTCGGTTCTTTTTTTTTTTTGCAGGTGCAGCTGAGAACCATGAAAATGAGAACTAATGTTGTTTCACTTTATTACAGTTTATTCTGTTAATTAATTGAAAAAGTTACTGATTTTAATCAATTAGAGAAACATTATATTCATGATCAGAACTGAGTTCAGAAAAAAAAAAACATTCTAGTTTAAAACTTGAAACCAGATTATTATGTGGCTTTATGGTTTAGGAGTGAGAGTAAAACTGTAATAATTTTTCACATGTTATTTATGCTGAAACTGAAGGCATGTAATTGAAAATTTTCCAATTAATATAATTATGATTACATAGTCATAAAATAAAATCTTGTCAGATTTCACTTTTTCAGCCATTTTGCTGAGTGTAACAATTACTTTAGCTTTTGGAACCCTATAGACTACAGATCATTTTCACTTATTTGCTACTAACAAAGAGGGTTGGTAGACTAAAAGTGAGTACATTTTATTTAAATACTGTGGAAATTTTTATGGAATGAAACAATAAAATCTAGCCCAGCAGCATAAAATCTGTAAAATAGGCAGTTTATTTTCTATTTGAATACGTGTTATTTTGTAAAACTACTACAGAAAATTCTAATACATATAAATTTATACTATAGTATATATACAAATTAAGGAAAGAAAAAGATTACCGCACTCACTCCTACTGAAATCCACTTCTGAAATCAATACAGAATAGTGAGAGAGGAAAGTATCGACGCATACCAGACGTCAATGCCATGCTTTTGTGCCCGTTTGTACCACCACAGTCACTTTACCACAACAGCTACACCAGACCGATCGACATTAGGTATCGATCGTCAAGTGCAGACTGACAATAACGCATGTTTACACTTTTCTTGCAAGTCTGCAATGTGTGGTATGCAAGCCACAATATTTCTCATTAATTTCAAGAGGTAATTATTGTAATAAATTAGTAGGCGGTATTGAGCGGTGTTTCCCAGAAAGCCACGACCGTTGGGTGCAAGGGCCATTGGAGAGAACACGTAGGCAAGCGGCGCCGCGACGCCATTTTGTGCTACGTCAACGGGCCTGTTGGCCGTATTAGGAGTGCTACGTGGCCCCAGAGAGTGTCATTCAGTGGGTAATCAAGTTACCAAGGTGTACGTAATATATCAGGTGGCTCCCTTTTACCCCTAAACCATAATTAATTTAACAGTGTATATTTCTTTATGTTCCACCATATCTTACAAGGGAAGCAGCCCCGTTTTGCGTAGAGGGTTCAACGAATCCCAGAGAGAGTATGCATAAATCACGCTATCAGAAGTTAAATACATCTGACGTCACACAAGTGAAAAACAGTGCAAGTATCCCGTTATTCAGTGTATTTCACGAAAGGGTAATGTTTGTGTTAATTATAAGAGGTTAAATGTAGTCATTCATCCACAATCAGCAGACTGAGACTTCATTTAATTTAATATCACCTTTGGAGAGCAGTGACAGCCCGTGACGTCGCATTCTCAACCACATGAGAGGCTCGGGAGCTCACGGGTATGTCATCAATGTGTACTTACTGAGTAGTCATAATTATCAACATCATAATTTGTTAAATCATCATAGAATTAGAGTGCAAATTTTTTCATTTTCGTTTTGGCGCCGGCTTCAGCGAGCTTTGCTGAAGCCGCGGCCATGATAGTTAGTTCGACTTGAGCACTCGACCCTTCGGCAGGACGAAAGGAGAACTTTGCTGTTAACGTCCTCGGCACATTCAATCTTAGCTTAAAACATTTCACTGCAATATACATTTTGTATCTGGAACATTTTAACATCACAGTGTCGAGAGTTGGGCCGTTCTGCAACCTGAAGTAACATCCCAGGGCATCGCGTGCGCTTCCGCGCATAACATCGTAATTCATAATTAAGGCCCATGCCTTACTTTACAGCTTCGGCCACCGATAGGCCACGAGTGCTGGGTCCACATTATCGTTGGAATGTAACAGTGTTCATGTCATGTAACATTCATTCGCGTGGTCAGTAAAATGTCATAAATGAATCGAGGACTTTCATTGAATATTATACTCTCCTGAGTATCATTGGACACTGCACCCTAAAACAGTATTCAAATCAGTGTTTTCAGTGTAAATTTATTGTCTTAAGGGGCTTGTCTTCTTAAAGCAGAGTCAATTCAGTGTTTATAACAGCGTGCGAAGTGGCCTACAGCTTTGTACTTTAGCAAAGATCAATGGTTATTAACGCAGTTTATTAACAGTTGACCAGAACACTCGTAAAATTGACAGCGGAAGCGGAGATCCCTTTGTGTCGTCAGCCTACGACCACTGACATCGCTCTACCGAACATGGCGCCGGGTACAATCATCAGTTCCTGTCCCCTGCCTGACATATCAGGCGGGGCACGAACCCAGCATACCATCGCTGGGACCCTCAGCACGCCATATTGACTTGCCCAACCAGGGGCCGTTAATAGCGATAGAGCAACGCCAAGTAAATTTTCTTGTCGTCATATTGGAGCTTCCAACTAGGAGCAACTATCCAGCCAGCATTAAAAAGAAAAAAATATTAAATCCACTATTAGGGGGGGGGGGGGGGCAAGAGGTTAAATATACCCCTTGTTACAAAATAAGTTCTCTAATTTTAATAGTATTTGGATTCAAAAATATATAAATATAGATGTTCACATTATATTTTGAATATCGTTGTGAATATTGAATATCAGTTTCTCTTACATTATACTATTTGTTTTATTTTTTTTTTTGGACGTTCCTAAAAAAATACACTGAATGTTTCATTACTAGAAAAACACCGAATATTTTAACAATACTAGAAAAACTGTGTTCTTTACATTTTCTTTTTAAAGAAAAATAGATGTGACCACGCCTATTGTTTTGATTTTAAAAATAATATAATATAAAATTACATAACCACTCTTATTACATAAAAGTTCAATTCTAGTAAACCAGCGTAACGGCTGGAATTTGGCCACGTGGTTTATGCACAAAGAGGCTGGATGAACTAATGTGTTGATTCAGATTTGAACAACAGGATAGTTTATTAATTTTTGTATATGAATTAGTTGGATGTGTTTTAAATCATTTGCATGGACTCAGAATAGGTATTCAGTTATTTCCTGTGTTAAAGATAAATGTTTTATGTTTTCTAATTATCACTGTTTCCAGTATACCATGTATAATTGTTGTTTGGATAGCCTTGCTAGGGAAGGCTATATGCCGGTTACCAGGGGCGACCGAGTTTGTTGATAGGATAACGAAATAGCTGCTCACTGATTGGACCCATATTAGCTAAGCTTCTGAGTAGCCGTACTGAGTCTGATACTGCGACTAGGCGGGGCGTGACAAGTGGGTCTGTTCGGGCAATAAACCTGCAGTTATTGTAATTTAGTTCACCACCGCGGATAACAAGTGGTACCCTGAAATACTGTATTATCGTTGTACCAAGGCCCGTGTGCCTAAAGCAGGGACGATGATTATTGAGATCCCTCGCGGGTCACAATATGCTGCAAGCTTACATACCAATGTATCACAGTTCAACGTGTGAGTTCTAAAGTTTTCTACGGTTCTAAGTAAAGATTCTTTGGAGATGGCCACCGATAAAATTTCCATGTCATATAGCAGATTATACCATTTTTTTATTTGGATGGATGCCAAATGAACTTGCTAAATAACTTAAACCTACAAACCCCGAGTGTCAAGAGCCCTGCTGCCAAGATTGGTGTGAACTTATATAAATCTTGATAAAGCAATTAATTCAAAGGGCTTCAATATATATAATTATGTGTGCATCAATGTGCGATGCTAATTCGGATAGAGCCACTGCATGCAATTTATATGTAATTCCGCTTGAATATTTCAATGTTGCAAATAATTTCAGAATTAAAATAATTCTTAAGAAGAATAAATTGGTACGAAATAATTATTTGCAATAAAATTAATGTTGCATGAAATCTAATTTGAGAATGTCATTCTTATTGATTAATCCTAGTTGTCTTAATTTTTGGAAAAGAGATTTTGATGTTGTACTCTGTTCTTTAGCTGTCTCTCAGTTGATTGATCTTGATTATATTTGTAAGTGGAGTCAGTTTACCTGCAGTTGTCTATGATATATGTCACATACTACACATCTACTCATTACACCTGGAAACCCCTTTCTGCTCGCACGAAACGCAGCCAATATAGGAATTATATTTATTTTCGCATATAATTCACACCACACACACACACACACACACACCAATTATCATTACTTATGGCGCCCACAGATGTGTCTTAAACTACACATATACAGACCAAATTCTCCCTATATACATTACACCAGACATAATTTCGATATTTTCGCATCCCAAACAATCAAAGTGAATAATCAGTTATCTAGTGTAATGTGGCTGATAAAAGACATGGGTGAATAGTCACAACAAAATAATGTTTAGTTCGTTAATCTTCAGTTCATTTTACACTTAAATCATATAAAAAGAAGTATCGAAAGCTTTCCTGAAATGTTAGGTGCAGACACGAACCATCTCCACATCCCTTGGAAAGAAAGGGGCATACAGCTACATACGGCTGGAAAACTTAGTTAGGAGTCGTACTCAGCTAGATATCATGGCTGGAAATTGTGGAGGCTCGTCCAGGAAACTTGGGCAGGACTAAAGCAAAAATTTAAGCACAAACATAATATGCAGGGAAAGAAAACTATGTTAAAAATATCGCCGAGTAAATTAAAAACACATTCACCTTACCAATGGTGGTAGTTATTGTTTCTTTACAACATTTAAAGTAATAATTTGAACAATTTTGTCTCATGTAATTGATCGCGAGAAGGAAGGTAAAGAGATCGTGTCATCGCCTTTGAGCAACACAACAAATATCGACCCATAGAGTAGTGGTACACCAATAATAGATACTCGTGGTCACAATTGCATAAAGATAGTCAGGTGATAAAAAAAATAAAATAAATATCTACATTTTTGGAGTTCGTAACATTTTAGATAGCAAATTTAGAAGTATCTAATAACGGCGTTAATAAAAACATAAATAAATGTTAATGTTAATCATAAAGAATAAAACATGATTTAAATAAAATACTGCCATATTGAGTAGTAGAGTGGAACTCAAAACATACAAATAAATAAACACGTATTATAGATATTAATATTACACAGAATATAACAGTTAACTACATTAGCTTAATATTGCTTTAACAAACATGTTATTATAAACAAAAAATTAATAAAATTTAATTTTACAATGAAGGGATAGATTGCCAGCAGGTAAATAACTGCGAAAAAATTAAGGACAACAAAAGATTTTGCCAACAAAAACTTTACATACAAGGCAAGGACAAAAGGACAAAAGAAACAAACATAAGTAAAATGCTTATGGTGTCACGAAAAAAAAGGCACACACTCCTCCCCATAAGCAGACCATGGCTGGCCAATGGTAAAAAAAACTTAATAGAGTACAAGATCATTAACTAAAATCTAACAATAAGTTACCCCAAATTTTTTGTACGAAACCCTATACAAAACCTTAACATTTAGCCCCTAGACTTTTGTGGAAGAGAAGGCAGGGTAACCATAAGGGTTCCTTCGTGTATAGAAGGTGAAGAAGTAGGTTGTGGTGAGGAATGGTTGGGAAGAGACCAGAATTTAAGTCATAACGAAAAACAAAAGGCAAGGGAAAGAGCAGTAATGCAGCAAGAAATACTCTTGGATACAATGCTAAAGTCAGTAGTACTTGGGTTAATATGTACTGGATGGATAAGATGAAGCATTTATCTGAAATTGGTACCAGGTGGATGTGATGCCAACTTAGCATCAACTTCCTCAATAAAGGAGCCGTTCGAGGTTAGGCTAGGAAACTTTGAAAAGTGAAATGATGTTAGGTCAAGTGCAAGTTTTGGAATGTGAATCATGGGTAGGATAGGGTTAGTGTACGTTGGCTAATGGTATATCTACAGTAACACTCAAAGAAGTATTATAAATAACTGATTGCACTATTCTATAACCATAAAATGTGTAAAAATATTTAGGTGTCACAGGGGCTATCATATATAAAGGTAAAGCAATGAGGTGTTAAACATTATTTAAGATGTTAACAAAAGACACTGGATTCAGTAAAGTAGAACTCAAAGAACCGCAAACCCTGGTCCCTATTGCGTGTTTCAATTCAAAAATTTCCCTTCTAACATTTGTCACAGCTTTAGTAACGCGGAGTAACATAGGTCAATTCGAAAATTATTGTTTAACAACATTTCTGTTCATTGCCACATAGCAAGCCTTATAATCTATACTACTAAATAAAATATAATTGTCTGTCTGTGATTTTCCAATGTTTCACTTTAAGTTATTTTTTCACATAGTGTGAGAGATCCATATACGCTCATTTACATGTCACACAACTAGTATGCAAATTAACACGCGTGTTGTTTTGAACTGTATGAAACCTACATATTTTTGGCTATGTTTAAACACTAATTTATTTTAATTGGAATAATTCTACAGTTTTGCATATTTGATTTAATTATTATTAAATGTGCAATTCAAGTCAGGACCCAACATTCTTTTTCAATGTTTGTATGTTAATTTATGTTACTCTGTGGTAAGCAAGGATATTATTCTGAGCATTTTAGCTGCTTAATTTAAGTATGTGACTTTAATGATATTTCAGAGTTCTTCACATCTCAGTATTTATTATTTTTATTTTCAATGCTGTCCGTTTTATTTTATTTACAGTTTTAATTGTATTTTGGTGTTAAACTATTTTTGTGACGTTATGGACCGGAAGTAGCTCAGCTCCATTGATAAGACTTGATAACGGAGATGCCGGAAGTCAGGAGCTTCTGGGTACGGATCTGACGATCCAGAGACGTGGTTTTGAGAGCCGGGATTTAATGGGTGATTTATATATATATATATATATATATATATATATATATATATATATATATATACATACACACACAGGCTAACTTGGCAAGTAAAGAAGAGGCCAAAGCCTAGCTACGTTAGTTAATTTTATGAGTGGACGCTGTTTATGAGGAGAGTCTGGACCGACGCCACGACACCATGCTGGTAGCGTCAGTGTGACTTCAGATTAAGGTGACGCCACCTAATTTTCGGACCTATAAACTTGTGTTTGATAGCGTCTTTGACAGATTTATTATTGCTCCCGAAATGTTTGTAACAGTTAATATGATTTTTGGAAGTTTAAGCTACAGCATAGATGTTATTTATATTAATTCAGCCCAGTAGTCATACGCTAACCGACTGGAGCTAATAACCGAAGCAAAACTTTTGAACTTACATTGATTTTATCTTAAATTAGGAGTGAAGAACTACTTTCTATTTTGATTGGAACTTAACTTTGTTAGAGAACATTTAAGACTTTTCTAAAATTTTTGAAGAAATAACGAACTTAAGTCAGATATCTGGGATAGTGATCAGTATGTGTAATGCTATGGTTAAATGGAGCTCATTACGTAAAACTTGTTTAAGAGGCACTTGAACTACATATGCTTTTTAATTTGAACACAGTTTAATTAATCTACAGTTTACCTAATAATTTTCTAAAGCAGCTTAAAGACATTAAATATTATATTATATTTCAATTCAAGCAATTCTTGTTTTCGAATGGTGGTAATATTTAAATAAGTTTAAATTAATTGCAGAACAGAATTTTAATTAATACATTGAATATTCCGTATACAGTTAAACAGTTTTATTTTGATTTTTAATTTCTCTGTTTTGAATTAAATATTATTTACATTTTGATTAATTTTATTTGGCAATGCTGCAGCACACATATCAGATTTTGTTTTACAAATATGATGATATAAATGAAGTGCTTCTTGAAAAGTTTGAAAGTGTTATGTGTTGTGAATGCCAGTGCATGCAGATGTCTTTGCAGAGTTCCTGAGACGACAAGCACGCCGTTGGAGAGTAAGTTCTCGAGGTAAAAAGGTTAAACACGCATTCTCCTACACACATTCTGGGCTACACACATTTCTCTCGTACACATTTCCACATTATTATACTCTACGTAGTTTAACCAATACATCACAGTGGCTTTCAACATGGCGGCTAAAGAGTTTGGTTGTTTCTACACCTAAATTCTCACGAAAACTTTTACAATAGTATAATTGATAACTAAGCCATATCTAATGTTGATTTTTTCGTGCCTGTCTGTCCGAACGGTTTTAACTCAAAAATCAATGAACGCAATTACTTCAAATTTACACAATCTATAGATAATGACACCAGGATCAAGTTAGTCTTTGTTTCATCGAGACATCTCAAACTGTTTTGGAAAAATGATGATCAGTGATGTAAATAGGTACTGGATTAAGCTTTTCTTAGAATTGATGACTGCATAAAAAAAAAGAATTGTTAGAAAGAAATTTCCCTCATCTCTCTTTGTTTTTGTCTATGGGTTATCCATATTTCCTTCCAAAAAGCCGTAGTGGCCAATGGCTAGAGTTATTCCAAGTGGGGTCGCAGTGGCCCATTGGATAGTTATATCAAGTGGGGCCGCAATAGGTCAGTGGCTAGAGGACCCAATAGTGGGGCCGCAGCTGCTCCGGGGGTAGAGCACCAAATAGTGTGTCACTAGCCTGCAATATCAAGTGGGGCCGTAGTGACACAGTGGATAGATATATATCAAATGGGGCCGCATTGGCTAGAGCGATATTATTATTAGGATTATGTTTAGGTACTGGATTAATCTTTTCTTAGGATTACTGCATAATAAAAATAATTATTAACAAAAAATTCCTTCATTTATATATTCTTTCTATGGGTAGTCCTCCTTGCCTTCCAAAGAGAAGTGGCCAGATCGATTATAAGTCCTAAATATTATGCTAACGTAGTAGCACTGGCCTGCTAGCATTGTGCGTGACTAAACCGCATTATCACTGACAAACCACTAGACCAATTGAGACCATATTCACACCATATGTTATTGAGGTAGCGATTAAGGTTTTTAGTTATGTTTCATTCCGATAGATGGTGCTGGTGTCTAACTTTCATATTTATGGGCCGATTTTGCTCATACTTGCAGGAAATGTTTGCTGATCTAAAAGAGAAAAATGCCAGCGATACCACTGTCAACTATCGGTCGACGTACCTGACGTAATAGAGAGGAAGCATTAAGAAGGCAAAATAGAACTCGTGAACACGCGCTACACAAACTGATCAGGCATGAACACAAAATCGAGAAGCACACAGTACACAGCAGACGGAACAACGTTCGCCGGAATCAGCTAGAGTTCAAAATAATCGTGTGCCAACACTTGGATGCTATTGGTATTATTTAAAATTCTATCTTCCATGTTACGCAGCAACATTTTATGACTATCTAAATTAACAGTAATTTCATTCTGTTTATTCGCAAGAGAATTTAGTTGCTTTTCTAAAAGAGCAAGATCTTGCCTGTCGACGTTAACAAACATAGTTTTTATGATTTTCCCTCCAAAGTCAAAAGTAACAACTTTTTGAGCTGGATGCAGAAGGCAAAATATAGGTTAGAGCAGAAATTCCAGACTGGAACGCCTTGGAGTTTTCTTTTAATTGAGGTACTGCAAACTAAAAATTCTGATCAAAACTTGAATTCTGATTCAAATACTGTTATTTCCTTTTCATGTATGACAATGATAGATTAAAGCATTTCCTATAGTTCTAAAGATTCCGTTTGGAGTTCCAGAAGATTAAAATCCAGTACAATGGAAAAGTAGCTGTTAAAGAAAAGAACATCATCTTCCTTTTCATGAACAATACCAGAATTGAGTGTTTTTACTATTGCATGTGACTCAGGCAGTTGCAGCAAGGAACACAATCATATACCACCGCATGATTCAAGGCAGCGAACAGTAATGGATAAAATCAGAACAGAGTCACACATGAACTGAACATTTGATCTTTGAATGAACTAAATGCACCAAAACCAAAATAGCAGAAATAGCACCAGAGTATTCAGTTCAAACCCTAAATTCCCAGATTAATATATTACATAAAATATGCAAGTTATGAATCAACCCAATTAAATCCACCAAAGTCCTGTTACGATCCATAGCTCTACAAAGTAATAAATTAATGGTAAACACTGAATTTGAATGAATACTTAAATCAAGGATACCATGAATTTTTCATTTTATTTTGAGTAGGCCTACTTTAAGCGCGAAAGCCCGGGAAGATTAAGACTTGTGGGTGATTAGTTCACAGTCAACACCAAGCCTGGGGCAAACACAACAAAACAAATTTAGGGCTAGGTTGAAGACACAGTCATAATCTGCATCTTCTAACACTGTGGACAACAACAAATTAAGAAGGAGCCATAGAATAAAAAGTTTTTAGGTGAGAAATATGCACGCGCCTTATATAGGCTCCAATTTTAGGGTCAGCCTAGCTAGATGTAACAGGGATTAAAATGTGCTTGATCTGATAAGGACCAGACCAACGAAATGACAATTTGGACATATGTTTACTCACTGCCCTACTAACGGGGTGAGCTTTTAAGAGAACTAAATCTCCAGTTCTAAAAGAATTATATTTTATTTCATTTTGTACTATACACAGCTTTACTGGTGGGACTGTGTTAAGATTTTTGAAGGCTAGTGCCAAAATTCCTCGGATGTCCGATATCGTCGGGGGGAATATCATTTAACTGCCACGAGTCTGAAAGAGGATGATTAGGCATGTAAGTGAACATAAAACTGAAAGGAGTATATTTATGAGACTCATGTCGGACATAATTAAATGCCATTTGTAGCCAATACATATTTTTGTCCCAATTGGTTTGCTCCTTAGCATGGAAGGCAATTAATGCTCAGCGAAGGTTTCTATTAAAACGCTCTGCACGCCAAGGTGGGAGATTATATGGGGACAAGGTGATGTGGTTTATCCCATAGGATAAATCACGTGTGTCTCAATATCTTAGAAATAAACTGAGATCCATTATCTGTAACATTAGAATAAGGTATGACAAAATTTTGAAATATGCACATCTGAAGTGCCTGCACAGTAGAAAGAGGATCAGCATTCCTCGCGGGAACTAAACACACAAATTTGGAAAAATCAATAATACAAACCAAAGGCATATTATGATCAGACTTTCTCCTGGGAAGTGGACCTACAAATTCAATAAACAACATTTGCATGAGCCTTTCGGCTACTTCTGAGGACAAAAACCTAAATATGTGTTTTGACTAGGCTTACTCATGGCGCACAACTGACAGGTCTTCATTCGGTCAGAAATATTAGTTTTCATTCCTTTACATGTAAAACTACGCCTGATAGCCTCTATGGTTTTGTAAATGCCAAGGTGTGCTCCGATAGGTGAAAAATGGAAATATGCGAAAACCATATCGTGTAAATATCTTGGCATTATAATGCATTTCCTATTGTTTGTTTTAAAATACAAACCATCCTATGACAAAGAATAAAGTTTTTGTTCAACTCCAGATTTAAGATAAACAATAATAGTAGCTAATTATTGGTCTTCATTCTGATGATCCTGAATATATTTAAATGCCAGGGGAAAGTCAGTCAAAACATTGCAAAGGGGTAAGTGTTCAGATGTTACAGGAAGATTAGAGCCCTTAAACGTTCTTGAAAGAGTATCAGCATTTTGGGTATCTTAATATGGTGAACTTTGAATTTTAAAGAAGAAATGTGCATGACCCAACAAGCGATTTTTCCTAGTTGTCTCGGATTTTGCAAAAGCAGGGACAACGCCTGATTATATGTTTATATACGAAATTTAGAGTGTTCGAAATACTGGCGAAACTTTTCATGACCAAAAACCACAACTAAGCACTCTAGCTCGTAGATCGTATATGGTTTATGCACCTGAGGAGTCAGCATACGAGATGTAAATGCTATGGGCTGCCAAGCACCATCGACTTCTTGGGCAAGAACTGTTCCCACAGTTAGACTGCAGGCATCAGTTTGTAAAATAAAAGGTTTTGAAAAATCTGTCATGCAGAGTACAGGTTGGTAAATAATATCTTTTTTCAATGTTTAAATAGCACTCAGTTGTTCTGGACACCACTCAAATTTTACAGATTGTTTACGCAACATATTTCAGTGTGCAGCATTTTCAGCAAGATGGGGCATGAGTTTCCCAAATTATTGAACCATTCCTATAAAATGAGCTATTCCCTTAACGCATTTTGGAGGTGGAACATTTCTAATTGCCTGAGTCTTGTGAAGAAATTTTGTGTCCTAGGAAAGAAATTTCCTGAACTGCGAACTTAACTTTTGCAGGATTAACAGTGAGACTAACCTTTTCTAACCTAGTAAGGACCTCTTTAAGGTGACTAAGATGTTGATTTAAGTCCTCAGAATACACAACTAAATCATCTAAATAATTGTACACATATTTAAATTTAATGTCATAGAAAATTTTATCCAAAAGTATGGCGAGGACTTGTGCTCCAGTGGCAAGGCCAAAAGGTACTCATGTGAATTTATAAAGGTTCCGTGGTACACAGAAACTAGTGAAACATTTTGCATCTTTTGCCAAAGATATCTGATGATATGCCACACTGAGGCCAATGGTTGTGAAGAATTTTGACTTGCTAAACCAATTAAATACAGAATGGAGGTCAGTCAATGGTACAGACACTGTTTCAATTTTTTTGATTAAGTTTCCTGTAATCAACTACCATTCTTTGTTTTACATTAGACTTTGGAACTATAAATGCTGGACTGGCATATTGAGACATTGATTGCTCTGTTACACCATTATAAATCAGATCCGGAACTTGCAATCTCAAAAGCCCCATTTGCGGAGGTGCTAATTTATCTAATAACTTAATTTTATTCTCAAATAACTTAGTTAATCCCAATTCTGAGGTAAGCAAACAAGGAAACTGACTTCAAAGGTCCTGAATAGCTGCATGCTCTTTTTCACTTAGATGTCCTAAAAGGATTTATATATGGATCTGAATTTAATTCAGCAGTTACTTGTTGATTACAGCCAACAAACAAAATTTTCTGGTGACGAGAAAATTTAGAAAATTACATGATTACCATGAATATCAAGAACAAGATCAGCCTTTCTCTTGAAGTCAGCACCTAATATAAAAAGTATGACTTAAATTTTCTTCTTCTGAGCACTTAATTACCCAAGTAAATTTATAAATATGCATATTGACAGGTGCACAGTGCACTATGGGTAAGTGATCATAAGATGCAGTGTAGCAATTAAAGTGATTAACCTTAACAGAGTTTGTCAGGTTCAAATTTTGGAGTTCCTTAAATAATTTGCCAGAAATAATAGTCCGTGCTGAACCAGAGTCAACAAGCGCGTTAACCTGAAGAGAACCGAAGGTAACTTCAATTCGTGGGGTACTAAACCTTTCGTACCCTACAAGATTGGGAAAATGTACACAATGAACATTAGCTTCAGTCTTAGGCTTAAGAGGGCGAGACAGATGTTAATACGTATGACAATAATTTACAGCTTGTAAAATGTGAGCAATTACCTGGGAGTTGGCAAATTTACTTTTACCGCGAGAACTGCCGCTCTCTTCCGGCTCTCGCACATGCTGTTTTTTTAGCTTCCCACAGTTGGGAGCAATATGTCCTACCTTCTTACGATAATGGCAAGTTGGAATCCAAAGTATTTGTTTTTGTTTATCTTTAACCTGCTCTGAATTTGCCTGATCTTTTTCAGTAATCTAAGTTTCACTATCAACCTCATTTGACTCAGATTTGCCGGGGACTTTCTTACGACTACCTTGTGCAAAAGCTTTAAAGGTGAACATTTCCGTCTTTTGGTCAACATAGTGGATATTTTGTGACTGTAAACACATTCTGTCAAGCTCAGAAAAACTGGTGGGCTTACTATGGAACACAAGGTGTGAGCATTCCTGAGGAGTGAGGCCTTCTAATATGTGGTTCACTAGCTCACATTCAGATTCACCAAGCCTTATAATAACTGTTGCATTTTTAATACTGTTCACATAGATGTAAACTGGCTCATTGAGGTTTTGCAAATGATTACATTGCTTTAAATGTAACTCTGTTAAAAGACCAGAGGTTAGGAACAAGTGTAGAATGTCCTCATGGTAGGCTTCAAATGTGAGGGCTTGAGTAACAGCTGTGTTTTAGGAACTGTTTTACTTTGTTGCAACTTGACAATTATTTAAAAAAATTTTGGGAACTTAGGGAGATGCAGTCAATTTGTGCAAGGAAACTCTTTTCACATTCTCTCTAATGGATGAGAAATTTCGCCAAAAATGTTAGAATGTACTTGGGAATCACTTACGAGAATAGAGGATGTCATGCACACAGGAGGCATAAACATGGTTCTAGTAGTTATAGGAGCAGAACATGCAGTGTTGCAAATGACACTACAAACAAGTGATGGAATAACAGTGGTAGGACTGATTCCAGTAGCACCTGAAGGGTTGCCACCTAGGTAAGGTGTAGTAAGAAATGGTTAGACAGGTTGGTTTTCAGTAATATTAGTGTCCCGAAGCATAAAGTTACACAATTACTCAGGGGTATGATCAATGTCAACTATAATTTCAGTGTTTTTAACCATATGACTACTCTCATGATGATTTAACACTTGAGATAGTGATGCTATCTGGTAAATTATGTTTTTTAATGAACTAATTAGCACTTCTTCAAGTTCCTTTTCATATGCACTAAATAGGTTATTTGTGTGTATTTCAAGGTGTGTCTAACAGTTATTTAATATAGGTGAAAACTGAAGAGCTCTAGCATCTACATGATCTATGAATAACTCATTAAGCACTAGCAATTTACTGGCACATTACTCATATTCAACTTTTACATCTATATAACACTGATTATTAATATTGGGTGAGATATTTGCTGAAGGGCACACCTCAAAAAAGTGTGCAATGATGCCACATTAGTGTCAGTGGGGTTCATCATCATCATCATTTGTGTTCTGCCCAGAGGCAGGTTTTCACGTGGTATCTCTCCATGCTCTCTAGTCTACCGCCAACCACTTCAGGTTCATATACTTTCCGCTTCCCTTGATGTCATCTATCAACTTGTATCTTCTCCTTCCTTTCAATCTTTTTCCACAAATTATTCCTTCCATAGTGTCTGTTAACAAGCACTCCCATCTCAATGAGTGTCCCATCCAGTACTTCTTCCTTTCTCTTATGACTTTCAGCAGTTTTCTCCTCTCATCAACTCTTTCCAGCACTTCTTCATTTCTCACTCTTTCCACCCAGCTTATCCCCTCCATTCTCCTCCACATCCACATCTCAAACACTTCTAGCCTTTTCATCCTCGCGTCTCAGTGTCCACGTCTCTGCCCCATAGAGTGCCACACTCCATACTAAACACTTGCCCAGTCTTTTCCTCAGCGCTTTATCTAGTTTTCCACATACCAATCTCCTCTTCCTATTGAAAGTTTCCTTCGCTACCGCAAAAAGAGTCTTCACCTCCTGATGACATCTCAAGTCCTCAGTTATCGTACTTCCAAAAAATTTGATTGCTCTTACTTGGCTGATATTAACTTGCCCTATCTTAATATTTGCCGGTTGCCTTTCTTTACTGAATACCATACTCTTTGTTTTTGATGTATTGATTCTCATTCCATACTCCTCACAAGTTTCATTCAGATTCTGTAGCATTTTATTTATAGTTCTTTCACTTTCTGCTAATAAAACCATACCATCGGCAAATCTTATACATTCTATTCTCTTCCCACCAATGTGTACTCCTCTTCTTCCATGTAAGCATTTCCCAATAATCTCCTCCAGGTATAAATTGAACAACAAGGGAGAAAGGCAAGAGCCTTGCTGCTTTCTTCCGACATTTCAGTTCCAATCTTTATTCTTACTTTCTGTTGTAAATATAGATTCTGTACTAGTCTTCTCTCCTTCCAATCTACACTTTTCCTCTTCACGATGTCCATCAGCTCGTTCCATTGTACTCTGTCGAAAACTTTTTCCAAGTCAATAAAAACAGCATAAATTTCTCTACCTTTCTCAATATATCTTTCCCTTATGATTCTTAACAGGCCTATAGCATCTCTTGTTCCTTTTCCACTTCTAAATGCAAACTGTTCCTCTCCAATCCATCTATCTAACTTCCCATATAGCCTTCTATTCAACACTCTTAACAATATATATTTTAGCTGTATGAGAAATTAGACTAATAGTCCTATGCTCTTCACATTTATTGGTATTATTATTTTTTCAATTGGTATCATTACAATTGCGAGAAAGTCACCTGGCCATTCCCCTTTGCCATATATCTCATTACATAGGTAGACTATCTCCCTCCTTCCCCTGTTTCCTAAACTCTTCAACACTTCTGCTGGCAAATTGTCGATTCCACACACCTTTCGATTCTTCTTCTCCTTCAGTGCCTTTTCTACTTCTGCTTCCAAGATATCGTACCCCTTTCTATCCTCTGGCGCCTGTGCCTCCTCTTCAGTCATACTTTCACTTGGTCTTTCATCTGCCTCATACAGACATTCTATATATTCTTACCATCTATTCAATACCTCATGTGGTTCTTTGGCTAATGTGCCATCTACTTTTTCAATTTCCATGTTATACTTCCGTCTTCTGCCTTCAAAGTCTATCTCCCTAGCCACTCTGTACATCATTTCATACTTTCCTTCTTTCTCCATTTTCTCTATATCCTCGCATTTCTCTTTCATCCATCTTTCTCTTGCTTGTTCAGTTTCTCTTCTTAATTCATTATTCAGTTCCCTCTACCTCTTTCTTCCTTCTTCATTTCCCATATTTTTCCACTTTCTCCATTCTTCCATCTTTTTCAACATGTTTTCCAATATCCACTCTTTCCTGATACTTTTGGACTCTCTAATTCCTAGAACTTCTTTGGCAGATGTCATGAGTCCTTCCCTCATTTTTATCCATTTTTCATTTATACATTTTTCATCTCTGCCTCTTTGGCATTTTTCCATAAACCTGTCTTCGAGCTTCGAAGCCTTACTTGCCTCCTTGACTGTCTCTAAGTTTAATCTTTCCCTTACTTTACCTCTCTCCACTTTCTTCAACTTTACTTGTATTTCTCCCACTACGAGATTGTGATCTGAATTTATCTCTGCTCCTGGGTAAGCTTTGGCATTCTTCAGGCAGTTCCTATACCTTTTTTGTATCAGGATGTAGTCAAGCTGGTACTTTTCTCTATTCAAACTAGAGATCCATGTATAACATCTCCTTTTGTGATTTTCAAATAGAATGTTGCCTACCACTAGCGAGTTGTGCCTACCACTAGCGAGTTGTCTTTGAAAAAGTTAATTAGTCTTTCACCCCTCACATTTATTACCCCTAATACAAATTTTCCTACTACAGCAGGGTCGATACCACTTAAATTTAATTCGTGAATCAATTCCTCTTTCAGGACAATACAAAACAAAGCAATTAATGGGACACACAAAATGAAAACAACTTAACCTAAAAATATAATTCTCCAACAACATAACCGACCATGCTCTGAATAAGGAAAATATCAAAAAGGTTATATGCATCAAAGCATGCAAAAAACACTGGCAAGGATCTGCTACGCTCTGCTACCAGCTATCATTCGCTACTCTTGGTCGCATGAGCGATACATTGGTAATCATGCAGATCTCAACAACCTATAATTCACTAGACCGAAGATGGCGAACCTAAGTAGTGGATCTAGTTGTGATTGTTGGTGTATTGTGACAAGTTCATAGCAAAATAGGCCGAGCCAGTCCTAAAGTTAATCATGCAACAAATATCTAGCCAGCATAACAAAGCAAAATATATTATGTTCGCTATTACGGAGTCAAAGAATAAAATATATAACTTGTTATGAAATCAAAATCAGTAATGAGTTGACTTATTTGAAATAGAATTTTAATTTAAAAATATATAAATATAGATGTTCACATTTATCTTTTGAGTATTATTGTGAATATTCAATATCATGGTTTCTCTTACATTACAATATTGGTTACCATTTTTTTTTTTTGGTTGGATATTACTAGAAAAACATTGAATGTTTGTACATTATTACAAAAACACTGAACTTTACATTTTCGTTTTAAAAGCGAAATCGGGGTGCACCACCACTCACACTTATTAAAAAAAAATTATAGTTTATTAATAACATAACCACACATATAATATAAAAGTTCAATTCTAGTAAAACATGGCATAATATTAATATTTTCACATCGGAAACAAACATAGTGAATATTCATTTATAGTGATATGTGGCTGAGAAAACATGGGTGGATAGTCACACAAGAAAAAAATTTTAGTTCATTTATCCTCAGTACATTTTACACTTAAATCAGATAAAAATAAGTGTCAAATGCTTTCCTGAAATGTTTGGTGCAGACATTAGGCATCTCCACATCCCTTGGAAAGAAAGGGGCACACACTACATGTGGCTGGAAAACTTAGCCAGGAGTCGTACTCAGCTAGGTATCATGGCTGGAAATCGTGGAGGCTCGTCCAGGAAACTTGGACAGCACTAAAGCAAAAATTTAAGCACACATATATTATGTAGGGAAAGAAGAATACATAAAAAATATCGCCGCTAAATTGAAAACACTTTGAACTTACCAATGGCGTATTTACTGTTTCTTCGCAACATTTAAAGTAAGAATTTGAACACCTACTAAAATTTCGTCACTACATGTTTTTTGTCATGAGAAGGAAGGGAAAAAGATCGTTTCATCACCTTTGAGCAACACAGCAAATATCGACCCATAGAGTAGTAGTACAACAATATGGTGAAAATTACAATCAGATAGTCAGGAGATAAAAACAATAATAATCTAAAATTTTGGAATTGTTAATATTTTAAATGACATGTTTAGCAGCAACTTATAATGGTGTTAATAATAACATCAATAAATGTTAATTTTAATCATAAGGAAAATAACATTATTTAAATCAAATGCTGCCATATTGAGTAGTAGAGTGGAAATCAAAACATACAAATAAATAAACGCACATTATATATTAATATTAAACCCAACAAAACAGTTAACCACATTAGTTTAACATTACTTTAACATAAATATTATTATAAACTGAAATTTATGAATTTTTTTTTTCACAAATAAGGGATAGATTGTCAGCAGATAATTAACTGCAAAAAACTAAGTACCACATAAGTCTTTGCCAATAAAAATTTACCTACATGGCAAATACAAAATGACAAAAGAAATAAACGTCACCAAACGCCTACAGTGCCACAAAAAATTGTACAGTGGCCACAGCACGGGATGACCGCCATATTATCCGCATGGATCTAACGGACCGTACAACCTTGTCCACAGTGCTGGCTCGGCACTGTAGCACTGCAATGGACGTGGACCTGTCTGCGTCGACTATTCGACGCTGTCTGCTGCGGGCTGGACTGGTGACACACGTGTCATTGTGTCGGCTTCCATTGTCCAGAAACCACAAACGCCCTGATTGGAGAGGGGAAGTGAACGCCATCGTTGGCGCTCTGAGCGGCAAAAAAGTGTTTTCGGACGAGTCCCACTTCAACCTGTCTTACAGTGATGGCCGCATACGTGTTAGACGTTACCATTCCGACCACAATCTGGCAGCCTACATTGTGGAGCGGTATAGCAGACAAACTACAAGTGGGATCTCGATCCTACGTGTTGAGGTCAATATGAACACCAACTGCTACATCATGGGGGTTTTAGAGCCCGAAGTACTGCCCCTCCTTCAGCAACTCCATGCACTATATTTCAGCAGAATAATGCCAGGCCACATGTGGCTAGCATTGTGCAAGCCTTCTTCAATGAACGATGGGTACCCATCGAACATGTCTGGGATATGGTTGGTCTGCGGCCTGTTCGTCATGGTCCTCCAGCAACCATTGTTGATATTTTGTGGAAACACATACAAACCACATGGAGGGAGATTCCCCAGGAACATAAACAGGTCTCCTTTTATTCCATACTACGACTTTTAGGAGCTTTTATTGCAACAGATGGGGGCTTCACAACATACTGAATTCTCAAGGACAGAGATTATGTGCAGCTCTGTAATCCTAATCAATTGTGTATTGTCGTGTGCCCAATGTGTGATATTAAGTTCATTTCAGTCACATATGTCGTTGTTGCATTTTTCACAAACGTTAGTGTAAATATTCACGACTGTCGCGCAGATTTTCCCAGTGCTCTCTCCACATTGCACTGGTTTACTGTGCCTGTACATCTAGACCCTTCCTTTTCGGGGTGTGTCCATGACTACAATTGCTGCCATGGCACTAGACAACCCTGCTACAGACGCGATGCATGCGCCCTTTAAAAAATATTTGCTAACATGCATGTTGGAGGGCTCACAGAACTGTGAAGGGGCTTACACTTGCGTAACGGGTGGGTGGACTCTGCCTACAGGATTTCGCCTGGTCTTGGTTGATGGCAATAGCATTGGTTAACGGCACAGCATAAGGGATTATGTGAGACCTTGAGAGACCAGCTTGTGCTTTACTGTATATGACGGAGGTCAGACACGAGACACTACCAGAGTTAAAGTATAGTGCTTTCACTGTAACTTCCAACTTTTCTGAAACCCTGCTCAAGTTCTACTTCTAGGATACTCCTCCGCCGCATACAAGCAAAGCTTAACCTAAGTGTAAAAAACTACGCCAAAAGGACAACGCTCTACATTCGTTCACACTACGTTAATTAAATATGGCTATTAAATAAAATAGTTTTTTATCATTTTAGTATGCCAAACTTAGTGGCATTTTGGAAGAAAAGATAATCTTTAAATGCCGCAATAATTATTATATTATAAAGTTTAATATCGTCTTTGCCAGTGGCATTTACATCCCAACAATCTGGGAAAGAAAATAGTGTGAAATGTCCCCTTCCTGGTTTAGTTCGACTGTTTTGGAATTAATACTTCCCATCCCTTCCTCATCCCAGCTGCTACTGTGTCCAGTATTGGAGGGGGTTGAGATGGGAAGTTATGGTGGATGGTGGAGGAAGGGGAATCCACAACACAAAAATAATTGATTTTTTTTGTTGAGACTTTTACTTATATTTTTTTCTTCTATTATAATTTAGCATTTACAATTAATAAGAATAAAAATTATGATAAAACAAGTGCATTGGTAATACCTAATGAGAGAGAGTTAGCACATGGAAAACCTACTGTTAAATTGAGTGGGCACGAACGCGACACACTGACTTTAGTGCAATTTCCTGGATTTATTTAAGGTTTCATTTTACAATGCGGAGGGAGGGCTTGAAAGTAAAGCCTAAACAAGGTTTCAGAAAATTTGGAAGCATCCGTGAATGACTATACATGCACTTCTTTAGAAAATGCACTAAGAGAATACCAAATGTTAATACTGATATAATCTGCTTCTTGAACAGGTTAATGATGAAATTGATTTCATATGTTATTACAACAAGATGTGTGAAAATATCATTTTAAATGTTTTAGTTACAGCAGGACTTAGTGGCGTAAATGATGCATGTGGAAAGAGGAGACCCATCTTTCACATAAACCATGGCAAGGCGCTAACAATCATATGAATGCTCGCAGAGGTGGCATATACAATGCACGTAGAAAGAGGAGACACATCTTTCACAAAAACCACGGCAAAGCACTAACAATCATATGAATGCTCGCAGAGGTGGCATATACAATTCATGTAGAAAGAAGAGGCCCCTATTTAACATAAACCACGGAAAGGCACTTACGATCGTTTTAATGCACGCAGAGGCGGCGTAAACAATGCATTTAGAAACAGAAGAGCCATCTTACACATAAACCATGCCAAGCCACTAACGATCATATGAATGCTCACAGACGTGGAGTAAACAATACATGTAGAAAGAGGAGTCCCATCAATCACATAAATCACGGCAAGGCACTTACAATTTAAAGAATGCTTGCAGAGGTGGCATAAATAATTTATGTAGAAGAGGAGACCCATCTTTCACATAAACCATGGCAAGGCACTTACGATCATACGAATGCTCACAGAAGCGGCGTAAACAATATATGTAGAAAGAGAAAAGCCCTCTTTCATATAAACCATGCCAAGGCACTAACAATCATAGGAATGCTCGCAGAGGTTGCACATACAATGCATATTGAAAGAGGACAACCATTTTTCACATAAACTATGGCATGGCCCTAACAATCATATGAATGCTCACAGAGATTGCATGAACAATGGATGTGGGAAGAGGAGACCTATCGTTCACGTAAACCACGCCAAGGCACCAATAATCATATGAATGCTCGCAGAGGTGACATAAACAATGCATTTAGAAAAGGAGATCCATCTTTTACATAAACATCGACAAGGCACTATCAATCATATGGATGCTCGCATAGGTAGCATGAACAATGCATGTAGAAATGTAGAAAGAGGAGACTAATCGTTCACATAAACCACGCCAAGGCACTAAGAAGCATATGAATGTGCTCTCAGAGGTGGCATAAACAATACATGTATAAAAAGGAGACCCATCTTTCACATAAACCATAGCAAGGCACTAATAATCATATGAATGCTCACACAGGTGGCATAAACAATATATGTAGAAGAGGAGACCCAACTTTCACATAAACCACGGCAAGGCACTAATAACCATATGAATGTTCTCTCAGAGGCGGCATAAACAATGCATGTAGAAACAGGAGACCCATCTTTCAAACAAACCACAGCAGGGCTATAACGATCTTATGAATGCTTGCAGAGGCAGCGTAAACAATGCATGTACAAAGAGGAAACCTATCTTTCACATAAACCACAGCAAGGGACTAACAATCATATGAATGCTCGCAGAGGTTGAGTAAACAATACACGTAGAAAGAGGAGACCCATCTTTCACATAAACCACAGCAAAGCACTAATAATCTTATGAATGCTCGCAGAGGTGGCATAAACAATGAAAGTAGAAAAGGACAACCATCTTTCACATAAACCACGGCAAGGCGCTAACAATAATATGAATGCTCGCAGAGGTGGCATAAACAACGTATTCACAGAGGTGGAGTAAACAATACATGTAGAAAGAGGAGACCCATATTCCACATAAAACACGGCGGGGCACTAAAGATCAAATTAATGCGCGCAGATTTTGCGTGGAGATGTAGCCAAGTGTTGGCGGAGCTCGCCGTGCATTATTCAGTCCGCAGATAGCGAGCTGCCGGTTGTAGTTCCAGGTAGTGGCCTACAAACCTTCTCTTCGGCCAATTGTTTTCCTTCCGTGTTGAATAATGCCGGCCAGAAGTAGCGCGTGGGGCTGCCAAGGTCGCGCGCAGACCTAACGTTCTCGACGTGGGTAGCAGCTTCGGAACTTTATCCCTGCTGCCTGCCCCGTGGGAAATCTGCTGGCGAGTCTGCTTAGCGCACAATCAATAGCAGGTGCGCGCGTGAGAAGTGCACCCGCAGTCAGCAACCGGATTAGCGTCAACGTGTTCCTATCAACATCTGCAGATCAACTGTCCTCTTGGGGCTTGTGTGTAGGCCATTACCTCGTCCTACATTATGTCTTCTTCTATATTCTCATTACGTTAATACGAGAGTAACATGCTAGGATTCGTTTATGTCCGAGTGAACCCATCTTACATGAGCTTTGACGAATGGATGCTATGTGGTGGGTGGGGCAAGTCAAGTTTGATTGTCTCGCTGCATTTCAGACATATTTATCCAAGCTGTTTTATTAGGCAAACAACTTAAATATTATTTTACGACAGTAGATAGAAACATGTTATTCTGGCTCACAGTTTACATTTATCCCATTCAGACCTAGTGTACACGTTTCTGTACATTATGCACGTGTAGGTAATTTTTGGTCTGTACTGCACATTGCGAAACCCATTGACCATGGTCTCACCGGTGGGTAAGTTATTCGCAAATCGTCTTATTGGTCTAGGTTATAATCAGTTCATATAACTGTAATTGAACATTTAGCCTACAGCTTATTGGCTGTGACAACGAAACAAGTATTGTGTCGACTCAACAGAGCAGACATCATTAATTTTTTCTTTGCAACACTTGAAACCGTAAATTAAAGTGTCTGTGAAAGGGTTAATCCAGTAGCATAATTTTTACTCCGTCAATTCTATAATTACAACAATTCTCTCTCAAAGAGTGCCCCACTATTATTAAAAGTGGAAATACGTCACACAAAGACTGATGCCTATTTCAAAACAATAATGTTTATGTTAACTTAAAATTGTTGAACATGACATAAAATCTTCTGTAAAATATATACTCAATTTTATAGAGAAAAGGATGCAGAAAGTGTTGTTAGAAATACATTTAAAAAATGTGCTAGAAATTTGTACGATCTGCTGTTTCAATTTATGGCAATTTTATAAATATGATTTGTGCAACTCTCTCTAAAAATATTAATAGGACCAAAGATAAAAAATAAGTACCATTCAAGTTTAACAAAAGCTTTCTGAAAATAATTAGATCTAAAAGAAAAAATTCAGTAGCAAACAACTAACTTATTAATTTTCATTTAAAACATCAGACTTCTAACATAAACATAAGAGTTATTATTTTGATTATTATTTTCACTAAATCTGTAAGATAAAAATAAATACGCATGTATCTTCATTTTCATACTTGTACCAAAAAAATTAACTTTTGCAGCAACGTTTTTTATTTTCATGCATTTTATTTTTTTCTTCAAATTTGAGGTTTTTTATGTTTGCTCATTCAACTTAAATTCATCATTATACCCCACTAATCACATGCTCCTAAAACAGACGTCAATAATATAAAAAAACTGGTGACCTTACTGGCCATTCTAAAAGTTCACCTCGGACAATCCAATGTCTATCGAACGCACTGTCCAGATAAGAACACATAAGAATGTTGAGGTTGGTTGGTGCACCATTATGCATTCATCATGGGCATTGTGGAAGTGTCAGTGGCTCTCGAGTAAAACAGTTAGCACAAGTCTTACAAACTGAAGATACAATTTCCAATTAAGTGGTTGTGGAAGAATGATGGCCCCAAGATGGAGGTCCCCAATAATCCCAGCCCAAACATTAGTAACAAATTGTTGATGTTGTTTGGTGTTAACCACGCCTCTGTAATTATTCTCTGTCCACAGGTGGATGTTGTGAAGGGTGACGATGCTGTCCCTTGTGTAGGTAGTTTCGTCTGAATCGCCGTCCCATAATGCCCCTCAAATACTCAATGAGGCTGAGGTCTAAGGCTCTAGTGGGCCAGTGTAGCATGCGTACACCATGTAGAGCACACTGTGTTGTCCTAGTGACATGGGGATGTGCGTTGTCGTGATGGAAGTTGGGTTCTTGTAGTGTGTCGGGATATGGCTAGAGGGTAGGATTGATGTCAGCGCCGCAGTGATCATGCTCCCCTGAATGAATGCCATAGTCGAGTGGGATGTGTAGCTTACGCCCCCTTCCCATCATAATCCGAGGTGTGAGTCCAGTATGGCGAATGCGAACACGGCCATCACTTTGCCCAGGGCGGAAACGACTCTCATTACTGAACATTACTGCTAAGGGTATAAGTGCCAGAAACATACAAGAACTTAAACCTACCTCCAACAATAGATTGTTTATTGTTTGTACTGACACATAAGGGGGTGAGGGGACAGAGTAGCTCTGATTGCAAATGCGGCTGCTATTCTGTCAAAGCGACCCGAATGACACTTCTGTTCAAGCATTCATCAGTGCAGCGAAGAGGACTAGGCGATTGTGGGAACTCTGTGTTACCCCTATTCTACACCAACGCTGGACCACTGACACATCATTCGGTGAGTAGATTCTACAGAACGTCGAGCCACACTCTAGGAGTCCGACTATACGACCTCGCTCAAAATCGCGTAACTGTTCAACTGGTACTCGCCATGTCTTCCGTTCATTTCAGGCACACTATGTGATACACACACAATGGAATCGCATAGCCAACAGCACTCGTCGTGTTGTCAGCTGACCTGCGATAAGGCACTTGGTCTAAAGCTGCAGAAATGTGAAGGCGAGTGGTGTTCTTCTACGATCAGAATGCCCTCTACCCCTCCCCCCAAAAGTTTTGGTTGTAAAATACGATGTTTACAAGGTGTTCTTCATTGCATTTCTACTAATATATTTCGTTTCAAGTCTAACGATTATGCCTTTAAAGTTTATATTATTTCCGTTTAATAAGAGTGTTAGCTTTTCTTATTTGTAGGCCTGCATCACAAAAACACAAGTACAACTCTGACAGCTAATTCTGTAAATAAATAAGCAAGAGGTAAGGTACAATACGAGACATTTATCATATTACAGCGATCTGTAATTTGCCTACTGTTCATATAAATATAAAATTATGACGTGGAATGTGTTCAACGCCCTTCAGCGAAGATAAAATCAACAGTACATTAAAAAAGCCAAGTCTGGCACAGAGGGCATAGGACATCGGCACCGTCACTCAACCGCCAAAATTCTCCTCAAAAATACATCAAAATACACTTAAATCAGCAACTTGATGTCGAGTTTGGCTGAAAGATTCTAAGAGAGAGACTTCAATGTGAAAGATAAAAAGTTCCCAAAACAGCGAGAAGGATGAAATATTTCGAGCTAAACCTGGAAGTCTGGGATGGACTCTTCCATTTTGATTTTCATTATGTATCCTGACCGTCATGTTAGATTTTTGTGACCTTGACCTGAACTGATGTTGGAATGACCTTGAAATCGAAAGATCAATTTAAAAAAACATTCATTAAAGAAATTTAAAATCAATGAAAACTTACATAAATGAAACCAACTGCAGTGGTTGATATCTGCAAAAATAAGGATCACAAAAAATCGTCAAATAACTGAAAAAAAAAACAAGGAAAATAACATTGATGACCACGACCCTCGGCATGTAAACCACAAAATTGACCTTGACCCAAGGCGAACTTGAACCCAAAAAATGGAAACATTGGGGGGGGGGGGGGGGGAAATTGCGAAATTTAGTAAAAATACAAAAAATTGGTAATTAAAAAAAAAACGTAAATAATTCTTTAGAGACTTACCCATAAAAGGCACAGTGTTCGAACCTGTAAATATGGTGGATGGAGCGACCGGTAGTTAAGCTCCCGTCACGATAACCAGCAAATAATTGCCCCATCACTGTTTTATCATTAGTTATATAGTCGGCAAGCTCCTACCACCACCAGTATATTCCGTTGGGGCTAACCCCCATAAACCCAAATGCCCCCCTTCAACGAATCATTGTCTTCACAATATACCCCATATTTCTCGCATTTCGCTCGACTCCCTTCGCCCGACGCCTTCCCATCCCGATTTACCCACAACAGTTCAATCCCACCGTCACAAAACTGCGCTAGTGATTAAATGTTGATGTCACATTGCTCATTTGTGATTCGGGATATCTCGTTCTCTGCACATAAATCTTGTAGCCCAAGCATACCATGTCACAGTTCTTTGTCTGATACGAGAGGTGACAAATAGCTCACTCTCTTCCTTTATATTTACGGCATTTAGTTTGATAAGTTATTTTTTGTGATTGCCACTTTCACCTAATTCTACGGGCATTATCGGGCGTGCTTGCTAGTTCATACATTACCCACCAAAGTAAATATCTGCATAAAATTGCAAATACTTATTCGGACCAGCGAGCTACTGGAGCATAAGTATGTATAAATTTTATGAGTTCATTTAATGGTGTGCCTGCAACCGGCGTCCAGAATTCTTCTTTACTGACATCATCGTTAACGCCAGCTAGAATGCCTACATTTTCGATAATGCTATTCGCAAACCATTGGGTTTAGGTTCTTGAAACTTGGAAATTGCGAGGCCAACTCGGGTAATACTCAGTCTTATTGCACCAAATCAAATGCAATTAGCCAACATACACTATAGTAAACAATATTGGCAGGCTCTCAAAGCCAGTAATTAAAAAACACCGAACACAACATTTCAGTGAAACCCTTTTATTTTGTAAAATATCCTGCAAAACGTAATACTGACAGCAATTGCTTGAAAAACCACTTCACAGCCTTTAATAATATCTGCTCTCCAACATGAATAAGAGATATATATATATATATATATATGACGGGTGCTCAGGTACAAATAGGACTGATTCTCACCACCAAATCAGTTAAAATTATAATTGCTTTGATACTACACGGAACAGGTAATCCTTAACTATATTACGATTCAATAGCACCCAAAACTGTGTCTAAAGCAAGTAAACGTAGATTTATACTTGACTACAATATCGATAAAAGTGCTAAGGTATGTTCATGCCGGAACAAATAGCAGCTTTAAAAGTGCAATACTAGCCTTGAAACACAATCTCAAGTGCTGTAAATGCTTTTGAACAGGCAAATATGAATTGGGCTTCTACATAAAGCCCTAACAAAGTAATTAAAATACAAATTCCACTCAAAGATTGAGGTTTCAGTGTGAACCCTACTGTCCACTTTTAATTTGCGAGTCACGCGAATGGACGGGGCACGCCACCGGCTTTCACGCTGCGTCAAACGTTCGAGAAGCAATTGCTTAACTCAGGAGCACAAGCACCAAGTATGAGATTAAAATTGACATTTACTAAGCTCACTAAAATTGCCAAAATGCATGGAGAGCACTGTCAAATACTAAATTTTTCAGGTCAATTTCCTGATCCCAAACGGAATGATCATGGTTGTAAAAATCGTCAACCAGGTTTTAGGATCCTTACTAAAACGATCAACCTGGTTTCCTTTGGGGAAGTATGGACTAGAAGTGAAATACTAAATTGACCACCTGAAACCCATATTCTGAAAAACTGTCGAAGTGAAATATCTAGCATTATTCGTAAGTATTTATGCAGGCGCATTAAAGAGTTTCCAGCCTTAATCATCGACGACTTCATATTTCTCAGATGCAATAAAATTACAAATTTGAAAAATGTTACTAAGAGAATCAGTACACAAATATTCCCTCTCTTATATCTAATAAGAGGCCTAAAGATATTCATATGCACGATTTCCCATGGTACTTGAAGTTAAACAACATTTTAACCTATATTAGTATGGCGGGCCTGCTTGAATTTTTGGCAAGCATCGCAGGACTTAAATTCCGATACCTCCTTCCGTAAAGTTGGCCCAGCAAAATAAGTAGCAATTTTATTGAAGGTTCGACTTACCCCCTGATGTCCCCCAAAAACTGAGTCATGGTAGTAAGTCAACACCATTAGCCTCAAGGACACAGGCACCATAATTTTTCCAACATGACCACACTAGCCAGAAAAATACAAGGCACCATTTTCCACTACATAAGGAAGATTGTCGCCCGAATTTAAATCTTGCCTAATCTGAGAACAAAATGAATAATATTTCTGAGCCTGACACACTTTAACAAAAAAATCAGGGAAGCCCTGGATCAACCCAACACTGGCTACTGGTTGATTATCAACTTCCGACTCAAAATCATCAGTGTCGAACATTCGCGACAAGGCATCGGCAACCTGATTGTCCGAACCCCAGAAGTGATGTACCTGAAATCTTAACCTGGAGATCTGAAGCACCCAACGACCCAGCTTCCCCAATTGCTGAGGATAGTTCAGGACCCACAATAAAGGCTGGTTATCTGTGTAAAGTCACATTCGATGTGCTCAATGTATTGAGCAAACTTTTCCAGGCCGAATAAACAAGTCAGTGTTTCTTTCTCGTAAATTCCCAAATTACTCTCTGCCTCCGTCAAACGTGCGGCTGGCAAAGACAGTCGGCGCTAACCCACCCCATAATCCCCAGAGATTTCTGAACGCCTTTAAGCGTCTTAGGCCGTGGAAAACCCAAAATGGGAGCGATACTGTTCAGATCGATCATAAGTTAGCCTTCACTGAGCAAATATCCCAAAAATTTTATCTTATGCGGTCCTAAGGTAACCTACTCTGGGTTAACTGTGTGTCCTACCTCATGCATGTGCGTCAAAAAATGTCTTAAATGCACCAGATGAGAGTCCCAATCATTACTGTATATGATAAAATCGTCTATATAATTAAAACATATGTATATTGGAAACCCGACAAAACATGATCCAGAACACGAGACAAAGCCTGGCTACTGAAGTTAGAGCCCATAGGAATTCTTGTAAACTCAAACTGACTCCAAGGAATGTTGAAAGCGGTATATTTCCTACATAATGGATCCAAGAGACACTGGTGGAAACCATTGTTTAAATCTAGCCCGAAAATACTCGTGCCTTGCTCAAATGTTGTAAACAACATTACATTGTGGGAAGAGGAAAGGGATCATTAGGTATCTCCTTATTAACTAAAGAATGATTGACCACAAGACAGTATTTGTCGGTATCCGTCTTCCTCACAAGAAACCCTGGCGAACAATAATCCAACTTAGAGGGAGCAATCACACTGGCACCCAAAAGCTTATCTATTATCTCGCTGAAGGCCCGGAGCTTGGGTGGCCGGGACTTGAATTGTATCATGAACCGAGATGTCATCAGTTTACGAAAATCTGTAGAGTATGACGTCAAATCTCCCGATTTTGGGGGAATCAGATCACTAAACTCCTCGCACAGCCCTGTTAATCGGTTCTGAAACTCATCCTGATTGATAGAATTACCCAAAACTGAGGAAAAAAACAGCCGACTTTCCTCCACATGAAGACCCGCTCGAATGTCAAGAGCAAAACCAAAGGACAGGTAGCCCTCATCCAAGTCAACAACAGCTCTAGACCTCCCCAGAATTTCCAAGCCCAAAATTAAGTTCTGCGCGAGATTAGGGAGATCCCAATAGGGAAAGGTCCGCGAGAATTTACCTATCTTGAAATGCAAATCAACAATCATATTAGATCTAACAACATCGTCATTGGCAATACACAAACATTTCTCGGGCATGGCACTTAAGTGCCCCTTAGACACTATCTTCCTTTCGACAAGTTGATTAAGAAAACTTTCATTTATTAAACAATGCGTCGCACCGGTATCAACTAACGCAGGGACATTTAACACCCCCCCCCCCCAAGGTGACTGTAACCTGATATTGACGGATAGGGAGTGGACAAGATTTAAAGGCCTGACTGGTAGGGCTACGCCTCCTAGCAGTCACGAATAGTTTCCCGCCTTACAGGCCTGTCGCAGATGTCCAGCACGAGTACAGCGGAAACAAAGATGCTCTGCCAAACTAATCCTATCCAATTGACAAGCAGCAGCAGTTCGTTGCGCCAACTTTGCTCGTGCCCAGCACGAGCACAGTTGGCGCAACGAACCCCACGGCCTCGCTGATCGATGTGTTGACAGCGAGAAAAGTATTACTCTCTTTATTGCCCTTAGGAACATTGAAAACGCCCATAGTGGAATGTGGCTACAAAGCCTGGTACTGCATTGTGCATTGATGCAGTTAAACGCCCCTTTATTTCCGAAGCAATTTGTCGCAACTCCGTCAGATTGCGTGGAGCATAAACCATCATGGAGTGTATCTTCACCACTGGCGCAAAATTATCCACAATGGCATTGACTAAATCCTGTCCATTCAAATTTAAACATAAAGCCGGAAAACGCGAGCCGGAAAAGGAGCCTGAAGTACTCTGAGCTTGAAACCGACAAAGGTGCAATCTGGAGGACACCCTAATTCCTCATGCAAAATCTGGAGGATGAAGCCCTGTTATCTTACCGCGATAGCCTTGAGCAGTTCCTCCTCGGAACACAATTGCAAATCAACTATTTTAGATATAGTAATGAATAAAAGTAGGATACTAGCTGGTTCAAGGCAGGAAAGGACCGGGACATTATCTAAAGAGACGTAAAGAAGCTTGTTTGATGAACAAAAGGATGGCTGACTCACTGCTGGGACGGACTGCTGGAGCAGCTGCGACGTCTAGGGCGCCTCCTGAGCGCACAGGGCTGGAGCTGCACAACTGTATTACCCTCCTCAATGGGTACCTCAAAGCCTTCAAGAAGGCCGACGAGTTCCTCCTTCGACAGGCCATATATCCAGCTCACCCTCGCCCCGTTCGTAGAACTCGACATCATGAAACACAATAAAAAACAAAAATACTAGCAGAGAAAGAGCAGTTTTGCACCAAATCAGGAGCAATTAGCGAACACGCTATAGTAAACAATATTGGCAGGATCTCAAAGCTAGCAATTAAAAAACAGCGCTCACAAAATTTCAGTGTAACACATTTTATTTTATAAAATATTCTGCAAAACGTAATACTGACAATAATTGCTTGAAAAAACACAGCACAGCCTTTAATAATATATCTTCACCGACATGAACAAGCAAAAAAAATTACGACGTCTGCTCTTAAAATGTTTCAGGTACAAAAAGGACTGATTCTCACCAACGAATCAATTAAAATTTCAATTGCTTTGATACTACACTACTTTTCTTTAGATAAATATGAAAGAAATCGCATTTATTTAACTGCATCCATCCTGTATAAACTTGCTAACTTAATTCATAAAATGTAATAAAACATTTTATAAATTCCTTTTAATCTCCTAGTTGTTGTGGTTGCATACCTGTGTCTAAATTATTCTTCACTGACTAGTTTGCGGTACTCGAAATGCATGATGTAGTTTACAGATCTTGAATCTGCCAAGTTCTGTACCTTACATTTTATGATCCCTTAGTTGGTTGCCTTTGCACTGCAAAATATTTTATTCGTAAAATAATTTTTCACCACATATGTTTTATACATAGAGAGCGTACTTATACGATTATTGCGTTTCGAGAAATTATATCGTGAGTTTGGTTCAGTTCTGTTAAGATAAATTCAATAAACGTAACAACAGTATAACGGTCTTAACAAGCAACAGCTTAAGACATTTTGAAAAACATTATGTTCCAAATTTATAAACGCAGGTCGAGCGAAGTAGCGGTATGATAAACAATTCGCCTTGCATTCAGAAAGACCCAGGTTCGATTGCCGTTTTCAGCCATCCCCACTTTGCTTTTCCGGAATTACTTCAGACGAATAATAGGGATTGCTCGTCAGTACAGACTCTCGCCGATTCCCTCCCAATTTCCTGAATTAATAGTTTTCCGTTACTAAGACCTTGCGTTGTTTCTGGGCACTTAAAACAACACTAAATAATAAATAAAACTTAATCATTTAATAAAGTTTTTCTGTTCAATATATTTGTCATTTTTGGTACCATGAGAATTATTTTTTTAGTATTGTTGTTTATTTAGAGTAGTAATCACACGTGGTGTTCGTATGCGTCCTTTCGTATTTCTTATTACTTAAAAAAAGGAACAAGTATCAATGAACAAATGAGGAAACCCATCATTAAAATCCACTGCACTAAATGGAATTCGTATGATGTCTAGCGAATGGCCATCATGTGGTAGTGCTACGGTGTCTGCTACGGCGCCATTGAACATGTGAGTAACATACACAGGTAGAGTAGCTTAGAGAAAAACATCGTCCCTTGTGTGTGATGTTTTGTTGTTTACTAATACTCTCAGATTATATCGGTTGATAAAAAGAAACGGAGCTTCCACAATTAACTAAGGGTATGTTCGAAATGACCATTTACTATATTAGCATTTCGTATATTAGCAATTTAGTGTATTATCAATTTAATATATTAGCAATTTAGTATTTAGAAGTTTTAAATTCGGAAGCCTTTGGTAGTCCACTTGACCAGCAGTGATTGCTGTTTGGTAATCTAGTGTTTTAGTATGTTTGTAACACAGTAAAAAACCAATATTGAAATACCAACAACGTCATCATTTTCGTCGACAAGTTTGGGACACGTGACCATTTTGTAAATTAAAAGTGTCAATTCTAACACGATCTAAGTTATTCTTGTATCGTAAACTAAAAGTGTCAATTATAACACGGTCTAAGCTATTCTTGTATCGTAAACTAAAAGTGTCAATTCTAACACGGTCTAACTTCTTCTTGTATCTTAAACTAAAAGTGTCAATTCTAACACGGTCTAACTTCTTCTTATATCGTAAACTAAAAGTGTCAATTCTAACACGGTCTAACTTCTTCTTGTATCGTAAACTAAAAGTGTCAATTCTAACACGGTCTAAGTTATTCTTGTATCGTAAACTAAAAGTGTCATTTCTAACACGGTCTAAATTATTCTTGTATCGTAAACTAAAACTGTCAATTCTAACACGGTCTAAGTTATTCTTGTATCGTAAAAGGCTTGCGCCGGAGGTTCACGCTTGGAGCCACGTCCGTTCCAAAAATTTGACATCGATACAAATGTCAAGGTCGAAATACTTCACTGTCGAACAGCTAGCTGCCTACATGTAAGCTGGCAATCGTTCCGTGTCCATGGCGGGCAGTAATATGCAGTGTGCCCTGCCTTGGCCTGGCAGAGGATGTGTTGTAGCTGCCAAAGTGAACACACAGGCCGTCTCGAGCACGCGATCTGCTCCTCAGTTGCCCACGAGGATCGTGAGGGGCCGCGGTGATGTAGTGGCTAGACTACTAGCCTCCAACATAGGCGAACCGAGCTCGATTCCTGGCGGTGTCGCTCCCGGATATTCGCGTGTGGGAATCGTGCCCGACGATGGAGCTGATCGGAGAGTTTTCTCGGATATCTCCTGCTTCTCCCTGCCTTCGCATTCCGGAGTTGCTCCATACTCACCTCGCTTCACCCTCGTTGTTGGATCTCAAGACCTCGATGTTAAGAGCCACCCAAATCTTTTCACTCCACTCCAATACTTTTAGCGCGGACCACCCAATCAGAAAACTGGGTTGTATAGTTGTTTTGCGTGGAGAAGTGGCAAATTTGTCAGGTGGCAGGTGGCCAAATACATACAGCTAGAAATTAAATGTTGTATATGTGTGACGCACATTTGTGTGAGTATTTTTAATGAAAGGCGCGATAAAACTATAGATCATTCATAGCTGTTCCAACTTTTCTGAAGCCCTGCTGAAATTCTACTTTCAGGTTATTCCTTTGTCTCATGAAAACAAAAGTTAACCAAGTCTAGAGAATTACACCAAACAGACAACTCGCCATATTTATGGGTACAAAATTTAATCTATTTTGCGTCAAGGCTATTTCTTACTAGGCATTATCAACGCACTTATTTCCTCTCTGATTTCATTAATACTAATTATATATGAACTATTAAATTTATAAATGTAATATAAGCAGAATTACAGTTTAAGAAAAATTTGATACTTTTATTTTAACGTAAGTACTTATAAAATTATTGTGGTGCATTAAAACATAAAAAAAAAACCGAACAAATCATATATTAAGTGATTTTCCGAAGGTTTGATTAAAATAGTGTAAGTGTACTACGAATAAATCATATCAGATATATCACTGCGTACTGAAAGTTAACTACCTACGCCTAAAGTGCTTAAATTCCTACACGCCTATAAAACGAATGTTCGCTTGCAAATCTCCACATTTAGTCCAATAATTTTATTAGTGTGGTTTTGGATTTCGAAGTTCGTTTGCTGTTCGACGACACGAACGAGGATCGCGTAGTAACCTCGTACACGAAGGTACAGTTGGAATTGAAGCACGCCATGACTGCAGTTCACTCGACGCGGTAGGCAGTTGGTACAAGACTGAGAGCTGCCTCGGCGTCTCCCGATCCTTACTCTGCAACACGCGGGATTGTCACTGCTCCTGGCACACGAACGGTAAAGAGAACTACCTGCTACAGGGTACGCACCTATACTCTTTCAATTATTTCCCTTCATTTGGACGGAAAAGTTGGCTAGAACGCTTTTCCAGAAGTCTCCGTAACTTTAGTAGGTTTGACAGATGGTAAGAATGTTTGTGTTGCAGGGTTGGTCTGTACTATAAAAATTTGCTTGGTACACTTAGGTAAACATAGATGGTATTTTGGGTGATATGTTTTTCCAGTATTGTTGGTGTATGTCGAATGGATAGTATGTGAGTGTGTCGGTGAGTCCTGTATTTCTAAGGCATGCTTGAGTTAAAAGTGTTTGGTATGGGTGGCCAGTGTATTTTGACTGGTGTCAGTCGGATTGGTGGATAGTATGAGAAGAAGATGATTGTGTCACTGGTATGGGCTATATGTTTGCTTTGTATGGTCTGTGTGGACGAATGGTTGATGTATGCTAGGGTTATAGTGGGTTGTATTGTCGGTAGGTAGGTAGGTATAAGTGGCGTTGGTTGGTAGAACAAGTAGAATGGATGTTAGGTTATGGGCCGGCCTCAGCTGTAAAGTTGTTCAAGTTATGATAGATATTGTGCTTGGTGTATTGGGTGGTGCGGTTGAATTGAGTTTTTCTTTGGTTATAGGAGATGTGGTGTTTTGTGGGCTGGTATGACTTGGGTTATAATGGATGATTGGTTGGTATAGTGACTGGTAACTTAAACATTTGGCTGGTGTCGACGAGTATAGCAGAAAGTATGAGCAGTAAGTAAGTTTTTGGTAAGGTCAGTGTGAGAAACCAAGCCCCTACATGAAATAAAAAACTTAAAAATTACATAAGTTTAATCTGAATAATAAATAACAAATTTTCTGAAAATAAGTGTACGATATCAAAATAAATATAAGGAAGTTAAAAAATTATATAATTAAAATGTTGAACTTACAAGAATACCCTAAAATATAGTAGTCTTAAGCCATATACGCATTGACCGAAAATAAATTTAACGAAACATTTAATACACCAAATACATTTCTGTTATTGTACAAGGGAATTCCTCAATTTCGCTTGGAATACTAACATACCGTACTACATTAAGGCATTCCTTCTTGCTTTGAGTCAGTTCCGTGGCTAAGTGGTCAAGGTGCTTGACTCCTAACACTAAAGTCTTGGGTTTTAATCCCATCCCAGCATTAAAAACTTTCATTTTTAAATGTTAGCAGCTGTCATCGCAAAGTGTGAAATGTACATGATTATAATTTTTCAAACCAATTTTACATTAAAAATGCATTTTAGATATATTTTTCTGTATTTCAACAGGCACGCCTGACTTTCCGGGGCCTATCAGCACGTGCGTGCATGCGTGGTTAAAAGGATAGCCGACTTAATTTTCATAAAGCAGTAAAAACAAAAATTTAATTTATTAATATGAAAAAAATTCAATTGAATTGATTTTTAAAGTATTAAACTTCGAATCGTTTTTTACAAAGTCCTGCCTTCTCCTGTAAAAAAAAATTAATTTAAATTCGTAAATAAATATACATACTGATAATTCGCGCACTCTAGCAGGCGATGAAGTAACTATGTAGTAGGTGGTGCCGAACGAAGGTGAGAGACAAGAGAGTGATAGGGACAGAAAGACAAGACGGACTGAAAGGGAGAAAGCGAGTGTGAGTAATCAGTGGGGCGCATGCGACAGACGTGAGATATAAATGACAAATGAATGGGTGATAATGATAGAGAGACAAGAGAGAAAGAGATGTAATGGGAGAGTGAGAGAGAAAGCGAATGTGAGTAATTGGGAAAACAAGAAAGAAAGAGAGAAAGATTGAAAGTAGGAATAAGAGATAGACAACATGGTATTAAAGTGCATGAAAAAAAATAGACAGAATGATGATGTGATATCACGACCGTATGCGCCTTGAAAAGACGAGTCCGGGGATATACAACATTTCATGCTTTTGCCTTTAAATGTTTTAATTATAAAAATGTATTTAAATTAAAAAAATAATTTTTAGATATTTCGGGTCAATGGTCCTGAAACCTGCTCTCCTGACCCCAAGTCCACCTGGTTCACTGATCCCTGTTAAATAAAATAACTGAAAATGTCCTATAAAGGTTTTTTTTTTTCCTTTGCAAAATGAAAAAAAAAAGTAATTTTTAAAGGAAAAAGGAAAATATTAAGACTTTTTCTGGGTAAAATAGTCGATTTCTGAAGTGATTAGGGGCTAAAATTTGCGCTTTTCTGAAGTGATTTTGGGTTTCAAAAAATCAATTTCTTTAATGTTTTTTTGGGTAAAATAATTTATTTTGAGAGAAGAAATGGCAAACCCCCCAAACCACTAGATCCTGGACTCTGAACCCGCCTACTACTTGGAAAGATTGCGGAATATTGATGGGGATACTGCGAAATATTTATAAATTGGGATGGATCGAAAGATTGGGATTTATCCAAGGATTGAGATTGTGGTGCTGATTACGGTGCTGATTGTGGTGCGTGTGGTAGTGATTGTGGTGCTGATTGTAGCTCTGATTGTGGTGCATATTGTGGTGCTGATTGTTGTGTTGATTTATGGAAAATTTGTGAGATTAATCTAAAGATTGACAAAAAAGAAATCTTTAATGAATTTTTTAATTTTTTAGAATATTTTTCGGGAATTTTTTGGGATTTTTAAAAAAGTTTTTAGAATTTCTTTTTGGGTTCAAGGTATATGCAATGTCATTGTCACGGGGCAAAGAGCCCAGATTTGAGGTTAAGGTGAAGGTCATCCAGATCTAACACGTCGGTCGGAGTATTCAGTGCCTCCTAGGTGATGAAAATGTAAATAAATGACAAACGAAAAAGCAAATATGTTGGGTGGAGTGCATTCGACAAAATGAGAATAGCTGAAGGGGTGGAGGTCTTGCCGACTAATTAATCAATGAGAAACATTGGAAAGGGGAGGGGAATATTAATATAATGAGATTGATTGGAGGGCGTCAGTCGTCTGCTAGACATGGTGCTGTTTGTGACCTCCGGAAATGTAACTTTTTAAAAATAATAAAAAAACGGTTAGTAATAAATTTTTATAAATTCTTATAAATTTGTTGGCAATTTTTAATGATCTTCTAATTCAAGGTCAAAGGTCATGAGGTTAATGCCAAAGGTGTAGGTCACTTGGATCCAAGGTGGCGGTAGTAGTCAGTATTGTAACGTGTTCACAGACTTTTAATTTATTCTATTTTTTTTTCAGTTTTGTTTTTCAAGGTCATTCAAGGTCACAGTTATAGGGTCAAGGTAAGTTTAAAGGTCAAGGTCACCTGGGTCGAACATGGTGGCTGGTCGGTTCCATTCCGTCGTCCCCCCTGAGCCCAAAAATTAAAAATTTAAGTTTTGTAGTTTTTTATAATGCATTTTTCAATAATTAATATAAATATTTGGGAATTCTTTGAAATGGTTTGTGTTTTTGGGGATTTTTTTTGGGCTCAAGGTCAAAGGTCAGTGAGGAAGGTCACCTGGATACAATAGATACAATATGGTGGACAAGATGGCTGACAGAACCAAGATGACTGATGGTTAGGTCTGATTCCAGCACCTGGGCCCTGTGTATAGATTTTGCATACCCTATACCTATAAAACCAATATGGCCGCCACTGCTCTGCCCTCGAGAAGCGAGCCTCCCAAATACTTTCGATGTTTCGAAAATTGCCTTTCTGAGATTCTTTCTTGCAATTGGGAGGCTCGGTGATTTTTTGAAGGAAAAACGGTAAATTTTATGAAAAAGGGAAATTTTTAAGGAAAATAGCCGCCAGGGGACTGGAATATAAAGCATGAACAGCTCCTAGCTCGTCGCCAAGACAGCGATGGCCCAGACTTCCCCAAGTCATTCTAGTGTTGTTTAAAAGGTGACCTCGGGACTTGGTTCCGTTAAGTTTATGCAGCCCACATAGCAGTAAGATTTCGCGTCGTGAGAAGATTTCCAACAAATGCACTATTTAACGTGACCGACTAATGGATACTCGTAGTTACGCCCAACGCAATGTTAACTACAACAGTAGGCGGATGGAACTGGCAGAGAAAAGTGACTAAGCAGGGCTTTCCAAGTTGCACAAGTAACCGTGTACCTTTAGAAACTCTTCAAAACAGCATTACTAAACATGTGGCCAGGTTAAACTGCACATCACTTCAGACGTACAAGACATATCTGAGAAATGAACATCTACTATACAATGTCAAGTTGAAGTTTGTGCTGTGTACTATCAGGTAGCAGCTCATGTCACCTTCAGGCATGCTGCACGTTCCACATGGCAGCGGGGCCGCGGTGGCCCAACGGCTAGAGCACTCACCTCCCACTAAGGTGAACCGGGTTCGATTCCCAGAGAGGTGGCTCTCGGATTTTCGCACGTTGGAATTGTGCAGGACTAAGTCGCGGCTCGGCGAGGTTTTCTCGGGGATCTTCCGTTTCCTCCGCCCTGTCATTCCGGTGCTGCTCCATACTCACCTCGCTTCACCCTCATCGGCTGTCAGAACCTGGATGTTATTAGATACCCTAACCTTACCTCTCCACATGCCATCTATAATGACGGAGTTGCCTTTCGAGAGTCATTCAACATGTTCCGTTGTCATGAAAAAGTGCTAAAAATTGTTTCAAATCCTTAGTGTTACCTCGACCATCTTTTCCCAGTGGCATTTTGAATAAATGCTTCCAAAAAGTCTGAGCTTCTCTTCTGTCGAGAAAACATTTACGGTGTCAGTGCCGGGTTATCGTTTCTTAGCTACAGGTACTGTAGGTGTGGGTACCCTTATGGAGGTAGTCAAGTCCCCAGTTGCTGTCATGACGGTCTTATATATATATATATATATATATATATATATATATATATATATATATATATATATATATATATATATATCCCGTGAAGCATGCCTGCTTGGGTAAAGTTTCCTTCCTTGTGTGCGTATGGGACTCAACCGTGAGACGTATTTACTATAGTTCCTATCCCTACCTCTCTATAACACTTCAGATAATGGTAGACTAAGAAAAAAAATAGTTTGTCATCTATAGACTGTTCACGCTAAACTGAGCACTTTTGATGGTCCTACTAAGATATACGTGTATGTATATTGTGCATTCTTACATCATAACGTTACAATAGGCCGTATCACTATATTCATGCGTCGGTCAAGGGCAACTGGAAATTTTTTTAGAAATTAAAAATATTTACACTTACATGCATAAAAAACAAAAGAACTATTTTATTATACACAAAGGTTTACTTAACACTTATAACTTAACGTTTACACATGTAACTACTTTCTTTCCGTCGTTGCCAAGTTTACTGGGCGCGTGATAATCAGCGTTCCCGTTAAAATGTACGCAGTTAGGGAGCGGTGACATTTTTCAAAGGTTGCCTCAGAAGTGCCCAATTCACCGTGAACAGCCTCTAAAAGAGTTATGGAAACATCGTTCCTCTGTATCGTGTGAGCACAGCCTCCGATGGCATAGGATAGATTGGCGTCTTACCTAATCGTAAAGAAAACAGAGGTTGCATTTGTAAAGTAAAAAAAAAAAAAAACAAATAGACGCTCCGAAAAAAATGAGGAAACTGTGGAGCTCATGAGTAGTTCGAAAAAGTCAACAACGAAGGTAAGGAGAAGACTCGCATTGCACCAGACAGCAGTGTGGAGGGCGCCACATAACTGAGTTGTCTGTATCAACTTAAGTTGTTACAGTCTTTGCAGCCTAATTATATCGCTAAGAAGTTAGCATTCTTAAGAGTAGGATGGAGCCCCTCGAACAAGGTCAAGATGTGAGGGAGCGATACGGGCGATACTAACACGAACTTCTAGCGCCTCATCGCTCCTACACGCGAAGCGTGCAGTGTTTCCGCAGTAACACTGTACTGTGCAAATTATATCTGTAACAGTGGGGTTTTATTGTACGCGACGAAAGACCACAGATTATTCTACGCCCGTAACTTTGTACTTTTCTCTTGCAGCCTAAGGAAACTGCATAGTGTAGCAGCCAAAGGAGAGCCGCACACGAAAGTGGTATATGTTAAAATAAGACGCACTATGGATTTTGAGTGCTTGCGAAACATCACGCTGACTTACTGAGGGCACAGCGTATATACGTCCAGAAACGCTACCCCCCCCCCCCCTTTTGCAATTGTGACAAGCCGATGCCAGAATGTGAGCATCAAGACATGAAGGCCTACAGGAGCTTCCAGGTCCTCTCCTGTATTATTGGTGAGCATATCTCGTGCTAGCGGTTAGGGCGCAAGTCATCCTTCGAGACCCCGTCAATCCCCCCTTAAGAATAATTTATAATTGGCAAGGCTAGGAAATTGAAGTTGTTTCCTGTATTGCGACTTAACGGCATCGAGCCCCTTGTGAATAACTGTCAATTGAGTATTGTGTATTTAGCAATCTGTGTAACGTTCTGTATCATTCCTATTTGCATTGATGTATATTCATGTTAATAAAGTGTTGTTTTATAAACCCCGGTTAGTTAATGATTTCATAAGCTACGCCCCATTCTCATATGTACGCTCTCTCCTTCCCTTGTATTGGAAATACCTTAATTAAAAACGTGGTTCAGTAGTCAGAGATAGAGACTGGAGGAAGGGAAGTGTTACACTGGCGGAGCCGCAGTTTTATTCGAACCTTCTTGCAGCCAAGCTCCACCTGTTCCTAGGTCACTTCATTATCGTTTCCTTACATATTCTCATTAATATTTTTCACACGTGCGATACCATTCAGAGTAAGCAGCCGTCTCCCATCTGTACCAGTCCTCCCCCCCCCCCCCCCTTCTCCCTTTCTCGTCAGCCCAAGCTGACAGCTGTTAGTTTCCCGCGGCCAGGGCACACGCTGTAAGCGAGCCAGGGTACGGTAGGTCAGTTCACCATGCGCCCTGGAAACTGCTCGCGTAGCACGCCTTGTCGCCCTCCTCACCGTCTAGCTTTGCTGTTGCTTTTAATTAATGGATGTATTCACTTTTTTGTACGTGTGGAACTCTATTCCTGTAATTGCAAGGTTCTCTCCACTGTGTTGAGTGTGTTTTTCGGAGAGGAGCTCCTATATCTCTTACCATTGTAGCATTAAGGAATTTTAAGTTTCCACAGATGTGCGCGGCACCTAATACTCTGCCTCCACACATTCTCGCTCACGTGTCATGCTGGGCACACCACATTGCGCCCTTATCGGGTAACCGACATTGCGAGTTTGTACCTAGGAACACAGTCACTATGACTGCTTTCGGGCAGTTTACGGGTATAATGGACTCGGGGGATTTTCATTGTAAGGCGCATGAGTGTTTTATTCGCAGTCCTTAGCCATGTACGGAGAGAACTGTGCAATTGCCCCCCCCCCCCCACTTTATAATATATAGTATAGTTATATAGAGATTTTGTAATGCTAGTGTAACATATTGGTACCTTACGGAGTTCGTGGGGACGTACTTGTATACTAGCGGTCACGGCAGATACTTATTTCCGTCCCAGCAGACCATTATAATGATTTCCCTCCCATGATTACGCTAGTGTTGAGATATTTTGAATGAATGTTTAAGTAGACTGAGACACGAAGCACATTATTGCAGTGTGCATTTCAATAGCAGTACCTTAAGAAATTACTGTAATGTTTAAATGAAGTTAGAAATATAACATAAATTACAAGTGCCACTAAGACCATTATGGTAACCTTGGGTATTATTTCTAAATACATATATATATATATATATATATAAAACTGTAAGAAGTAGGCTCAGGTTAGGGAACTTTATCATACAATACGTCCCAGTTATGTAAGTTAAGATAATAGAATACGGTATTACATAAGGAACTGTATTGTTATTCATTCATTTTGTTTTATTTTGCCGATAAGTCCGGGATACTGAAGTAGCATACTGTTCACATAATTTAAGCATTCCTAAGTTACAATATAGAATTACGCACTGTGTGAACGGCGACGTGTCGGACGAGCAAACCACATTATATATATATATATATATATTAAAATCGACTAAAGTTATTGAGTAAGGATTCATGGCCAAACGTTTGTAGGTGTAAGATTTACTTTGATATGTGATGGCGGCAATATTGTTTCATCGTGTGAAAAATGGGAAACACATAAGTTGTGCAGTAATGGAGCATATACTGCAGTGCATATCGCACGTAAAAAGTAAGAGGTACCTCACACACGAGTGCTTGCGCCAGAGCGCATTCCGGCCTCCCAGACCTGGCACGCTACTCCTGCCTCCTTTCGTTGCATGCGCGCCACATTCCAGGGCTCACCTCTCCACCATCTGCCCTCATTGTGATACTTTTATAATGCATTGACACACGGAAGCGAGTGCGCTCGGCACCTCCTTCCCATATCAGCACAAATCATTTATACTGCAACACCTCACTTCACTTCATTTATCACGTTTTGATACTTTACACTTCCATCATCAGTGCTGAGTAACTTTCCCTTTAAGTATTTGTATTTACGAATTACCCATCGTCTGTATAGATTACATTCTGCATATGCAATTAATCAAAATCTTTCCCGGTACCTGTTACGTGATGATACTTGTGTGTGCGTTGCTCGTTCTTTCGTTCCCACATGTAATGTTAATACTGTCTCATGTTCATTTCCTTCCACGAATCACTTATCAGTGTTCCGTGATTTTACACGGGTTTTAATGCCGTGACCGTTCATATAAATAATCCGTGTGGCCGAATAGCATTTTTCCATGGACCCCTCCCCCCCCCTCCAAATTCCTTCGTATTTTATTCGTAATTTTAACTTTTCTATATACGTTCATTTCATTCCCCAGTCCCTCCATTCAACTCAATGGCATGCTACCCTTGATTGCGACACGAACAAGGTTGGAATGTACTCTGCAATCAAATGGATTTCTGCGGCTAACTGTTTTAGCCCCAGCCGACTGGATGGCCCCCGAGGCCATCCCTTTGAAATCCCCTTTGTTTCGTGTGAGACGCGGAATTGTGAGCCTTGGACGGGAGGAGGATCCCGCCAAGTAATTTCCCCCTTTTTTCCCTGCTGGCCTTGAAGGAGCTTCAGGCAGCGGGGTCCTGAACCTTTTTATTGTGGGGTTCGCACTTGCGACACTATATGTCCCTTTGGCGGTGTTACGCGAGTGCACTGACCGTTTATGACCTCGGTGAGGGTAAACTATGAATGCAGTTCTCCTTGTTCTGTGTTGCATTCCCGTGTTAGCATGTGGCAAGAGTTGTTTCCCCATGTTACCCATTTATGTGAAACCCTCTCATTTTCTCAGCTTTCCATGTTCGTATCATCTACATCCCCATGAGCACGGACATTATGTTATATTTCATTGCAACCTGTTACTTTATTACTTTATGTATAATTATCTATAATGATTTAATTTCATGTTTACAAGTATTATCATTCCATGTCACATGATATTTTACATCTCTAATGACGAGCACGCAGAGGGTTGTTAATTGTTATTACCGATTCACAGTTTTGATTTTGCATAAAATATGAAGTTGGCATCTCAATGTCTTTTCAATGACCAACTAATTATGTTTACATTCACAATCATTCCGTACTTTGATATTCCCTTATGACATTTTGCAGATGCTCGGTGCCTTCCGCTTGGTTATTTAATATGTCATGGAATATGTTCTCAGACTCTGTCTCTAAGTTTCAGACACCCGTGGGGCAAACCAGCCGCCGAACTATTGTCCTGTGACAGCTGGCAGTGTCCACGGCGTGGGTTGACGGCCGCATTCCTGCCACTCGCAGTGTGTTCGAGCGACTGTCTTCTGTCTGCTTCCAGCCGCGACGATCCAGACCTACCAACCACTCTTCTCGCCTCTCATCCTACCCGTAGCAGCACGGTGACATCCGCCATGCCGGCAGCTGTGGTTGGATGTACTGCGGAGAAGCGGAGCCGCTCTGCGGAGGCGCCTGGCATTGCCAGGGCAACGGTCAGCACATGTTGTGCTGCCGTCAGGGTCTGGGGCCATTTTTCCTTGCCCACTCCACCATGATGGCGTTGCTAGTATTTTGTTTTTCTCCACAGCTGAGCTGCCCCCCCCCCCCTTCCACTCACACACACACACCTACCCTTCGGCGCCTTATCGCCAACGTGCTGGCATTGCTACGTCACTTTCACTACACATTATTAGCTCTTAATTTACTTTTCCGTGCCATCTCACCTGACTTTTACAGCTTTCTTTTGCTAATACCTCCCGAATATTTACACCTTACACCTAAAGGTCTGGACTTATTGTTCATTTTTTATGAGTTCATTTTGCAAGCCTTCTAGCAGGCTTTATTAACTTACCTATAAATTTTTATGCCCCAATAATCCTATTCAATAATGTATTGTCTTATTTTTATGTGGCTTTCACATTCTGCCATATGTATGTGCTGTTTAGCCTTTTTTTATTCAATGACTTGCAGGTGGATTTCCCATGAGCCCTAAGAAGCTTCCACTTCGTCAACAGCGAATTAAGTAATATTGTCTGCTACAGAATGATTCATTTCCGCTTCGTTTTGCATGTTCCTAAAACATGGAGTTCCAGTATATATAAGTTTATTTATTTGCATTTTACATTTGTGTGAGTTTACCTTGACAACAGTTCTCTATTTATTTACTTATATATATATATATATATATATAATTGAGAATTGAACTCGCATGACTCCTGGCATTAGGTGTGTTTACCAATAATTGCTACTTAGGACCAGGTAATATTATTAATGTTTGATACTTTGACAATCTCCTTCTGCCTTCTGGGCAGTAACTAGTTATTGCGCTGTTAATTTCAAGTGATAATTTTATTATTAATGTTAGACGTATCTGCCCCTAACAAACAGTTAAAATTATTAGTTTTTACTCCCTATCGTGGAGAATTGCAACACTTTTATTTTGCACTGCCTGTCCCTTAGACATAAAGGTCTACAAGTATTATTTCGTATGATAGTGGTAACTTTTATTTTGCTTCCAAATGAAGAATTATATATTAATTGTAGTTATCTAACAGTCAATGACTGTTTGTGTGTGAGGATTCTAAATATTGTTTATGATATTTTAAAGATATGATATAGTATTCTTTATGACATCTAGTAGCAGTTCTCAACGAACATATAAGTAAACAAATAAAACTACCAAAGGGAATACAAAAAAAAATAAAAGTGCAAAAGCAAGTGAAACTGTGCCATCAGGTACCCTTGCTTAGCTACGTGCTACACATTCCTTTCCTCTTTGTTTTTATTGTGTTCATGCATATCTTCTATTGTGCTGAATATATATATATATATATATATATATATATATATATATATATATATATATATATATATATAAAATTGGCTTTTACTCCCTTTTCATATGCCTCATGGCATTCTGTAGTAACAATTTATTCAGTTACCACTCCTGCCTTGTGTGTAGATATGTCTTGCTATATTGACTTTACCTTATACAGAACGTCAAGTGTTCTGTAATTATAGTGATATTTCATGTGTTCTGTCAATGTAGTGATATTTTCTCCCTAGTTTGTAAGGAGCACTTCACCCTTTTTACTATCCCTGTCCCATATCTGCAGATTTTATTATGTTCTTTTGTATGTATGATATTCAATAAAATTGTATGACAAAACAAAATACAACCTACCACTAGCTAGTAAGTTGTTTGTAATGGTGTCCTAGTGTATAAGTTAAGTTCGCTATTCTAAACATGCAATGTTTCTTGTACAATTCTTCCATAATAACTTATAAGTCGTCTGTTTTGTTAATATCGCCTTCGGGTCTTATGTTAATTTTCTTCCAACCGTACAAATAAGTATTTAATTTCCCCATTCTGGTGGCATTCCCCTCTCTACTTCTCTCAGCAGTGACGGACACTTACTACAACTTTCAGTGCAGTGAACTTTCCAAAACAAGACAGTGCCCCATCCAGATGGTGCTTTCACAATATTCCGTGTGTTCCGTCTGCACCTATCTTTGTCAATTTAATTTTTTCATATGTTTTCTGGTTAACCTCACAGTGTTTAGTTTTTATACGAGACATATATATATATATATATATATATATATATATATATATATATATATATATATATATATATATATATATAGATACACCTAAGTTATCAATGCAATTCCCTGTGTATATCAATTCAGGGTTTAATTTTCCAATATGTGTTCCTTCAACCTATTGTATCACTATCTGTAGTAGCTAGAAATACTTATCCCGACATTCACGTATGTATTTTAAGAACCTATTCACTGCACAGTATTATCTTCACTAACGTGTATAATAATGTTTTCACAACACGCCACGTGTGTTACATGCGAGATTATTGTTTACCTCTATAATTACAGTACAATATTATTTCCTATCCATTGTCAACTACTTATAGTGTATTGTTTAGGTTCCGTTTTTATTACTATCACTACTTGTCGTGCATTATTATGTTTCACACTTCGACGCGTGGCTACGACATGTTACCCATCACAGTATTTTAGTGCACAAACAAAGCACGCACTTGAAACGGGCGATAAACTGCCTCGTAAGTCTTCTTGCTTCTGCAAGGCAAACAAAACACGGCGCGGCCGTCTGGCACTGCCAACCTCTGGAGTGCCGCCTACCTTTCACACAGGTAGTCTTTCCCCGTTGCATTAACTTTCCTTTATGGTACACAATTTTAATTCTCACTATGATTTTAACATTCTCTTTTGTCATTGCTATAGTCAACTTACTATTACTTTAGTCAGAAGGAACTTTTATTGGTCCTACCAATTTGTAAAATATTTTAGCATTATTACTCTGCCACATTGATCAGCACACCTACTTTCAAACTTCCTCTACCCATGTCCTTCGTCCAGCTTTCAGGGGTTATATTTTCTTGACATTAAATGTGGTGGTGGACATACTTCCTTCCCTCCTATGGTTGCTTTGATCAACATGGTCAGATAGATTAAAGGTAATTTTGGCCACACTCATCTTGTAAACCTTTTGTATGTTACTTTATTAACGTTTCCATGCATGATGATTTTAACTCTCCCTACCTTGCCACTTGCTACCATTTCCCCTTAATTAATTCTCTCTTACTTAATTCATTACATTGTTGTTTTCTACGAGGTCTCAAGTTTCGCCCTGTCCTTACGATCCTGCTCTTAAATAATACCGCGCATGCAACCGTTCACCGTCGTCTGCCCCGGACCTGAGCTCCTCAGCCTGCATCGCCTCTACACCCTTGGATGGCTCCAACTTGTTTCTTAATATATTTCTCCACAACTGCCAACAGCCGGGACGACTGTTTGTTTGACCTGGGGGGGGGGGCAGTGTAGAGCCCAGAGGAGAGCAGCACACGAAAGTAATACATGTTAAGGTACGACGCACTATGGATTTTGAGTGCTTGCGAAACATCACGCTGACCTACTGAGGGCGCAGCGTATATTACGTCCACGAACGCTGCCCCTACCCCCCCCCCCTTTTCCATTGTGACAAGCCGATGCCAGAATGTGAGCATCAAGACATGGAGGCTTACAGGAGCTTCCAGGTCCTCTCCTGTATTATTGGTGAGCATACCTTGTGCTAGCGGTTAGGGCGCAAGTCATCCTTCGAGACCCCGTCAATCCCCCCTTAAGAATGATAATTAATAATTGGCAAGACTAAGGACTACAGATTATTCCTCTATTGCGACTTAACGGAATCGAGCCGCTTGTGTATAACTGTCAATTGAGTATTGTGTATTTAGCAATCTGTGTAACGTTCTGTATCATTCATATTTGCATTGATGTATATTCATGTTAATAAAGTGTTGTTTTATGAACCCCGGTTAGTTAATGATTTCATAAGCTACGCCCCATTCTCATATGTACGCTCTCTCCTTCCCTTGTATTGGAAATACATTAATTAAATAACTTGGTTCAGTGGTTATAGATAGAGACTGGAGGAAGGGGACCGTTACAAAAGGCAAGTTTTAAAATTGCGATATTTTTACAATTTTCACGAATTTTTTCTCCAAGAATATACTTAATATGACAAAAGTAAATAAAATAGCAGAATATAAATTTTTTTAAAATCTTTTCAGACAAATAGTCTTACTTGCAGAACATTTATTTACCGAGATAGGGTCTACGCGTATTCGCGCAAATAACTATTTCATAAAAAAAATAAGGGGGGGGGGGGGTTCCATCCCACTCTTAATGAACATACTAAAGATATGCGTTGAACAGTGATAATACAATGCCCTTCACAGACGTAGCCAAGTTTCATATCTCCAGGAAGGCGAATTGCCACGAACTGCCTATCTGAGTAAAAGAGAACCCACATTTCATTACTGCGTGTGATACAGACTGACAGGTACATCGTCATGCTGACAAAAATGTTCCTGTAAGAGTTGACGACACTAGACAGGCGAAGTTTATTGTAAAAATAGTGGGGGGGGGGGGGCATAACATTTCACTTAGGACGTGCGACGACTCCTCAACCTACGTCCATTGATTGGCCTTGGCCTTTCTACAGATGTGAACGAGCCACTATTGAAATGGCTCCCAGGTTCGGTAGACCTTACCCCATTGTTTTCCTGCTGGAATACTTCAGATATGCTACATCTGATAAACAATGCCGGCCGCGTTGCCGGGACTCACACATCGTATCTTTGGCGTCATTTTGCAAGTTGATACAGAAATTCTACAAAGCGCGAGCCAAGATTTCAAGTATCTATGTGATGTGTACTGGACCAATCGAGATACACGCATAGGAATTTAACTACTGATATTTAATTTTCTGTGAACTGATGTGCAATTGTGCATGTAGTTTGATACTAGTAACTTCTGCAAGTTGGCCACATTATTTAGAATACGCTTGTATATTAAAACTGGAAACTCAACAAGACGTCATGTTTTCTCTTCACCTATAGTTTGCGATGCGACATTCACCTGATCAAACAATCGAAACGACACGACAAGTAACATATGACTACTTTGGTAAGATCTGTAAATGTAACTTATTACTTTATCAGTTGAGTAGCATGTAACACAGATACTTTTAAGAAAGTAACTTTCCAGTACCTAGAAAAATAACATTTGTAATGGTGTATTTGGGGCAGATATGAGAATTTTAACTTGAAATATTGGTTCGTAAAACTTTCAAAAATATATCCAAACACGAAGTAAGGTCCATGTGACGTGTTTACTGTAGTCACAACATTGGCAAGTTGCACTTTATCTAAACACAAAGTAAGGTCCATGTGAAGTGTTTACTGTAGTCACAACATTGGCAAGTTGCATTTTATCCAAACACAAAGTAAGGTCCATGTGAAGTGTTTACTGTAGTCACAACATTGACAAGTTGCATTTTATCCAAACACAAAGTAAGGTCCATGTGAAGTGTTTACTGTAGTCACAACATTGGCAAGTTGCATTTTATCCAAACACAAAGTAAGGTCCATGTGAAGTGTTTACTGTAGTCACAACATTGGCAAGTTGCATTTTATCCAAACACAAAGTAAGGTCCATGTGAAGTGTTTACTGTAGTCACAACATTGGCAAGTTGCATTTTATTTGAAATCTGACACACCGTTAATCCGTGGTAAGGCTTTGACGGTTTGCTATCGTGACTTTTGTTTTTATTTCAAAAGTTAAGAGTTGAAACACCAGCAGATAACGTAACAAAATTACAGAAAATATATTTCTTAACGTTACAAAAACATGAAGAATTATTTTCAGCTGTATCCTAACGTATTGACTGTGTTAATGTTTATATATTTTTACCAATGACGAAATTATTTTAAAATTCTTATATAGGCATTATTATTTCTATGTGCATTTTATTCATTCACATCAATTACTATAGTTATAATATTATTTCATATCACTAAGACAGATGATCTAAAATTTCAGAAATGTAGAAAATAGTTTTAAGGCTCTTTACACTCCCTTAAGGAATACCCCCCCCCCCCCAGGAAGTTATTTTCACCTCCATTCCAAGTGAATTCTGGAGTACTTACTAGATGAAAAACTTCCCAATTATACCATTTTAGATTAATTATAATGGTTGGTATAGGCACCTAACCGAAAATGTGGCTGCCAATATTAGAAGCTTCGGCTTGGAATGGAGAAGGAAATTCATACCCTCGTCGCAAAATTCACGAAATAAAAGTGGTTCATGCAACACCTGATGACGTGAGCGGGAGACATGACAGAGAACAAACTGTAAGAGAAGCAAATCTGAGCTGTCGTTACCTCACCAATCACATAATCGTTAACGAGAAGGAAAGAGTGCGAGGCTAGAGCAGAGCTGGAACAGTCGCGGGCTTTGGTTGATTTTTGTCGGTTAGCAGAACGCGCGTGGTATTAATTAAGGAAGCTGGTGTCAGGCAAGGCGGAGTTATCGCAGATCTCTCGAGCAGGCTGGTGCCACAGTTCTTGCTTGCTCTCGTATCTGCGAAACTTTGCACTGCACGGCGCCCAGCGTGAATGTCTTCCACCAAAAGCATGCAAGGACACGCTTGCTATAGTCCATTCATCCTCACTTGCAACTTTTATCAAACCCTGCTAAAGTTCTACTTACAGAATATTCCTCAGCCTCATGCCAAAAATCTTAGGCCGTGTCCGAATTCTGGAGGATTTCTCCTTTTCCCCGTCCTAGTATTTTAACGCTGCTTTATTCTCACATCGTTTCACCCTCATCGGCTCTCAAGACCTCGTGGTTAATAGCCCCCCAAATCTGTCAACAACAACAACAACATATTATTATTATTATTATTATTATTATACCGAGTGCTCACAAATGTGGTGCGTTGTTCCTTGGGAGTAATTACCTACACTTGTTTAAACTTTCCATGTATGAAGCGGAGAGTTATATACTGGAATTAGAATTTATGCAAGGCTTTACATATGTTGAAATTATCCGTGAATTAACTATAAATTCCGTTGCAAAGAAAGTGTTGAAGATCACTTTCATATTCTTCTCTCTCTCTCTCTCTCTCTCTCTCTCTCTCTCTCTCTCTCTCTGTGTGTGTGTGTGTGTGTTGGTGTGTGTGTGTATGTGCCTGTTCAGTGATACTTCTGAACATTTACACCGCACTTCACCAAAGTCGGCACAAGTCTAGTGTCTAGAAAGATAAAAGTACAAACATCTTTTTCAGATGTTGAAAACAGAACACAATTTATTTTTAAATGGCGATGTTACAAAATTAAGGATGGTGCTTTTCAAATCAGGAAAAATGTTACCTATTCTAACCGGACTTAGTATATGTAAATTGTCGTATTAAAAATGAAAATTGTTAATTCATAGAACTTAATCCATCATTTTAGAAAGTTATACTACCTGCAGAAATAAGCTATTTTATCACATGTACAAAACAAGCAACCTTCAGGAAATGTGTAACACAGCGCTGTGCATGACGATTATTATTTACGCAATTTAAATATACCAGCCATTCGTTATCGAAACAATAATTTAATTAATATTCTAGTGTGATGTGTCGTAATTGTAGTGCCATCATATTGACTTGAAATGCGGCAATTAAGTATAATATCCAATTCGTCATCTCTGATCTGTGATCCGCTAGTCATTCGGTAAGCTCGCGGCATCCACTTCAATCCTCCCCAGTTACATGGTCCCGGGTAACTCAGGGAGAGGTATTAGAGATCATTCACTCGGTACATGTATTAATAAAAAGTCGTCACAACGCTTTATAGATGTGAGCGCACGAAATTACAGTGAGTGTGTCACTGTAGTTTCGGTACGTGTTTTCCGCTATAGGCTGTTCACGGTGAAATGAGCACTTTTGAAAGCCCTGCTTAACATCTACTTGTTCGCGCGTTGTGTACCATTCCGCCTTATGTAAAATTAACATTGCCATGGGCCTCATCACTTTATTCATGTGTTGGTCAAGTAGAATTGCGAAATTATTAGAAATGTTAATATTTTAGAAATCTAGTCTCTTTTTTCACTTCGATGGAATAAAAAAAAACAGAAAGCGAAAGAAAAAATTTAAGTTATCACAAATGGTTACGTAAAATTTTTTTATAAAGTTGATTTTAAAAGTGCTCACTCTATAGTGGACAGCCTTTAATGATAAAAACTCCGCACCGGCTCTTAAATAGTTCATCTAATTAATGTGAGATCTGGCGAGTGTTCGCCACTCCAAATACCGGACAATTACAATAATTATTACATGAATCTTGGAGGCTTGTAGTCCGCCTATGTTCTATATATCCGCTCCTCGACCTCAGTTAACATGTGTCAGCTTGACCGTCTTGATTGACATCTCACACCAATATTCGCGTCTTCGATGCCTGCAGAGCGCAGTTGTAAAGGGTTGTGAAGGATGGAGCAATATGACAGATTGAATGTTACAATAAAACGTGAATGTTATGCTTGTTTTCTTATACATTAGGCCAAGAGACAGGAATGTTACAGCCTTTTGCACGAAAAGTAGATTATTGCGGGTGTTATATGTGCTCATTTTTTGACTGTTTGAAAAATATTTAGATCATATTTAATCGTATTTTATATTGTTTAGCAAAGGCAGACTGAAATTTAATAAATTTCTCCACTGAGTAGCTGCATAGTCTTCATCAACGCATATTAAAAATTACATTTTTCATTGGCAGATTCATAAGAAGCGCCGTAACTTAATTATAATGTATCGCATATTTTTGGAAAATCGTAAATAAATACGAGAATGCATTTTTGGGCTTAGAGATTATGATGAAGCATTATTATATTTATGTGCGTTTTTTATAATTTTTCAAACAATGTCTTTTCAGGACATCATTTGAAATTAGGTAACATCCCCTTGCAGACACGAAAATATAGTTTTCGTACATTATATGTCCTATTTCCGGAAATAAAAATGTTTTCACCCCAACAATTATTTTCAATACACTCGTCATTGTGTCCAGTTGTTACAGTATTGCCTTGGAGATCCCCTACATCTGGTCCATCGAGACAGGCATTCAGCTGCTTATTTGCATTTAATGTATCCCTACAGAATTTGTACTGTGCCTGTTAAGAAAATAATCAATAAGTTTCTTCAGTTCCGTATGTGCAGCAGATAAAGCATATGTGCAGATTTTTATATTAATTTTTCAGTACATTTAACTTAAGATGTTCATCAATATCACGTTTGGTTATGAGAGTATAGTCGTATATATTACGAAAGCCGTAATTTTGTTTTGAAAGCAATTTGAAATTCAGTTATTATGTATCCTTTTTTTTTTTATAAATATAAATCTTGTACTATTAGATATCATTAATCTATTACCGGTGCACGGTATAGTAACTTATGTCACATCTCTTTTTCCTTCAGAAATGTGTGTGCTGACACACCATACCCTGTCATGATACAAATACTTTTATAGTCAATTGCTTGATTTAAATAGCGGAACTTAACATTACTTGTTCGAGCGAATTGTTTAATTTATTGGGGGGGGGGGGACATTTATATTATGTCAGCTAGAAATTGTCTGTTTTCATAATCATTTTGTAAATTTTTACTGGAGTCATTCACGTAAGCAGTACCAGTTTATACCTGTTACAATATTGCATATTTACGCCGCTAGATGCCAAGCAATTTTCTCTAAAAAGCGTATTTTCGGAAATTGTATTTCGTCTAAATGTCGTATTAGGCCTTTATCCTGTTTGTCTAAGAATTAAATTACTAGGAAAGGATTATTTCCGGTATAAATATATCTCGTTGAATGTTGTGGCAGGCCGTGTCCAGCAGAGCCCGTGAGTCATGATTGAAGGATTACTTGCAAGAGTCAATGCAAGGCAAGCCTGCATGGACGCTAGTACAAATTGTTATGTGGACGACTTGGCCATCAGCTGGCCGTTTAAATAGACGTTTCTATAATTCGTTGTTTGCAATTTCCGATTAAATTTTTCTACAATGTTGAAATTTTAGCCAACCAAAGAAGTAAAGTGAAGGAGGGGGATGGAGAGAGAGAGAGGGAGAGAAAGAGAGAGAGAGAGAGAGAGAGAGAGAGAGAGAGAGATGGAGTGTGGTACCGATGGTAATTATAATTTTGTTTATTTTGTTTTCAGAATCAGCGACAAAACACTTAAACCGGAATAAGTAGTAAATAAAAAACCACATAAATTTCTACCGCACTGGTACTGAAACATAATTATGGTACAATTACGGTAATCATTCATGTTTATTTAACACTAAAATTTGTTACTATAAAACTATTAGGCGCTGTGCACAAACGAATAATGGTGGATTCATGAGTGAATGCTGTTCCCAAACCGCAAATGCAGAAGTAAAATAATAAGAAATGTACTCGCCTTTACTTGTGTGATACTATGTGTCGTGTGACAGGTTATTCCATACAAACTTCCATATAAGCTTACATACAGACTCGAGAAGCAGATCTCTTAGATATATATATGTGTGTGTTTTCGAAGCGACTACGGAGAATGACCTGATAGATCGTGGACGTGTGTTGGGAACCGCATAATGTGACGGGGCGGACATGTGCAGTTCACACACTTATGCTACCAAATATCTTCCATTGAAGTACAATTTCGAACTGCACAGTTTTTTTCCCTAGGAATAACTAAATTACTTAAGCGATATATATGAATATTTTTTAACTTTGCATTGTGATTTTACGTATGATTTTAATTACGTAAGTGACAGTATCCTACAATGTGTAACGCGTGCCTGTATATACATTTTTTGCTATACTGTACAATTCAATTAGAAAATTATATTTACCTAATTTATTTATCTGAAATCTCCATCTCGCACGAACCTGGTTAAGTCTAGGCAGTTGTGAAATTTTCAAAACAGTACCTGTACAATTTTGACACGCAGTGAGGTTTATAGACAGTTTTCATAATTTATAGACTTGTGAGCAATCAAACATTAATTTTCTTATAACGCTTTCAAAATAATATTTTTATTTGCTACTGTTTTTAAGAGTATTTCCACTGTTTTGGGACACGTAATATTTATTTGCTTATTGTTTGTTTATTAGTGGCAGATACCGTTTTTATTACTGTTGTATAATGATAAGTATTATTATTTTTAGAAGACTTTGAGAATTCTTACGAAGCGGTTTACGAACGAAGACGGTGAACTAAGATGAAGATGATATTTTGGTTGTCATGGTAACGCATGGCGTATTGAGTAATATGTGTTGCAGACCTCTCGCGATTGGCGCGAGTTGTAGAGTTACGCCTTAACACATTCAGTCACATTGTCTACGGCCGTTGACACATCGCACATGAATTATACTTACGATCGTTACAATACACGATGAGGTAACAGTGTCCAGACTTCCTTGTAGCTGATCTGATTTGTGGAATTTTCTGCAACTCCTTAACGTCATTGGTTAATGAAAATATCATCCAGCATACAGGACGTAGTTCACTGGCTGCAAGAAAGATGCTAAATATAAGTATAGCGCACTGCAAAAATATGCGTGATTGCAACACTTGGAACTCGGAAATGAATGTGTGACCGCATGTAGTCGAAGAAGATATGTAGCTATCTTGTTTTCACCAGACAGGACGCCAACTCTATGGGTTCCGGCCTCCTAGGTATTTTATTTTATTCATCAATTTTGTAACAGGTACAGATACAGACTTTGGAAGTTGTGCTAGCGATGGCCGAGTCACTGCAATAAAATTATGCCGTAAATAAAATAAGGGTTACAACCCTGTTGTCGCATAAATGCCTGTGATGTCGATAGATTATTGGTTTTTGAAATGACATTTTATGGGTTATCATTCTAAACTCCACCGTTTGCGAGGGATTCGTTCATTAAGGTCGAAACCATTGCGTTATTGCACCTCACAGACAAGTAACATGCGTTACACATAACGTATTATTCTCTGAAGTAGTTTTTCAAAGTGCCCGCCATTAACGCCAACACACATGCTGCAGCATCATTATCCCGAATGCCATTGTTACATTTCAAATACTTTCTGTAACATTTGCAATAAATATGTCTCTCGTCTCTACATTCAAGGGCACGTATCAATCTTTGTGAAGCATCGTTCACCATATGTTGCATAGGTTTTCGACTTTTATTTTTCGTAAGGAATAAGTAGGCGGTGTTGTTCAGTATTTTTCAGACTTATCTTGTATATCTGCATCCCCTCATGTGTGATAATTTTTCCATACTACGTGTAAATGCTGTTCACGATAAAGTGAGCACTTGAAATAAACCTTACAAAATGTCACTGCTCCTTCCTGCAGATATTTTAACGGGCGCACTGAATAACATGCGCCCGGTAAAGTTGGTAACGATGGATGGATAGTATTTCCATTTGTTAACGCCGAATAAAAAGTACTAGGTAACCATTTAGGATAACTTAAAATGTTTCTTATGCCTTCTGTTTTTTTTTTGACGTCTCAGTGAGAAAAATTAGCAGATTTGTAAAATTTTAACTTTTCTAATAATTTCACAGTTTCACTTGACCGACGCATGGCAATGTTAACTTGACATAAGGTGGAAGAATTCTCAACGCGCATACAAGTAGATTTTAAGCAAGGCTTTCAAAAGTGCTCATTATACCGTGAATAGCCTATAGGTAACAAACTTGTATTGCAGTCGAGGCGTTGACTAAATATGTGTATAGACTGAGTGTAGGCAGCTGTGAGGCAGGTCAATGTCCCTATGCACTCGGAGGTGCAAGACCAACACCCTCTGGACTCCAGGCCTGCTTTCAAGCGCCTGACGTCATCAGGAGTCGTCCTTTCTCCTGATGCTCTATGTGTTCAGTACAAAATGCTGTGGTCACTTCCTGCTCTATTTTATATTTGGATTTCTATTATTAACTTCATAATTAGTTTCTACCGAATTACTTATGCACTTGTGTTAAATTTAAATATCTGTAACGAATAGAATTTACAATCAGTAGGTTATAAAAATACATAAATAAGAGCTTGGTTTTTAAATATTTGGTGATATCTTATTAATAAGAGGAAAATCCTCAAAACGCGATTAGCTTACATATTAAATTAAAGCTGACAGTCGTGTTTAAAACGCCAATTTAATATAAATTAATACCTGAGAAACATTTTCATTGTTTTTGGTAAGAAGTAGAATATTATTTTTGTTTAACTTAATGGCTTACAAAATTTCACAGTTGATGGTGTGCAACGATAAGATTCACATTGAAATACACCATAGTATATATTTAATTTGAATAGGAACAACTGTTTACAACGAGACCCATGCGACAACTAGGAAGGCCCTTCAACATGGCAATATTCAGACGAAAGTAAACGAAATTAATTTCTCCTATGAACCGTGATTATTTTTAGTTAAATATATTTAAGGCATGATAATTGAATTATATGTCCCAAACCATATTACACATTATTTATTACAGTGATTATTTATATTCTATAGTATTAATTGTGAGACACAAATCGTTCGCCGCGGATTAAATTTTTTAGTGAGTGAATATTTCGAAAATTTCACGTCACTCCTTTTTCATAAAGCTTGGTTATTGAAGTGACTCAACTTAGTTTGTACCCTCACTCTACAATTATTTTAATACACAAATCCTAGTAAAATACAATCACCATAATTAATAAATAATGAATCCAAGGAGCGCGTGTTACTCTTCAATGCCCTCGTTTTATATTGGTAGCCAGAGTCAGGAAGCGGGGTTTACAGAATAAACTAAAGCTGTTCGTAAACAAATAAACGACATACCAATTCGTTCCTTCGCCAGGATTTTAATCTGGAATCCCTTGCATGGTAGGTTGGCGCGTATGTCAGTTGAATGATGGAGATCTGGAGATCGTCTGTCAATCAAATGGTGGTGTAGACCTCGCAAAGCACTTTAGCGAACAAATGGTAATCACCAATTTGCTTACAATTTGTAAGAGATGTCAACACAATCAACTACTGCTACTATGGCAATGGCAACTTCTGCGTATTTATTACCTAGCTAATTTCATTTGATTCTAACAGATTTGTGGACATCACAGTGAAATGAACATACGGAATGAGTGTATATGTCTATATATACATACAAATACACACACGTAAATACATACAAGTACACAACTACACATATGTATATACATACAAGTACACATACCTGTATATATATGCATACAAGTACACACATACCTGTATATATACATACAAGTACACACATACATGTATATATATAAGTACACACATACATATATGTATATACATTCAAGTATACACATACACATATGTATATAAATTCAAGTACATATAGAACTTTATTACACGTGTGCACATGCATATAAATCATGTATACACATTCTCACATTTAAATACATATTCGTACATACATATACAGGTATATATACACACAAAAATCTTTCGATTATTCTCTTCCAAATAAAGCCTAGTAGATTATTTCAGGCCGAAAATTGGAGTAGGTATAAAAACTGACAAATTAACCATAACATTCCAAGTAAACTATAATAAATTCTATATTATAAACATAGGCAAGTAATATCCTGGAATATTTTTAGCCTGCTTTCCGAAGGAAAGATAGGCTTATGCATACACCTGGTTGTCTGTCTGGAATGTATGTCCACCATAATAACTTTTAAACACGACAATCAAATTTAACCAACTAGGTCCACATTATACTATTTAGTAAGGACATCAGACTTACAGTTTTTAATCATGCCAGATACGTATTTTAAAAATGGCGGAGATTTTGAAATTAATACCACTGTCATATTTCGGGAACCAATTATTTATCCTATTTAAACGATATTTGGAACATTGACAGTGTATTATAATGCATTGCATATTGAAAGCGGTAATGGAAAAAGTAAAGCTTTTTCATTATATCTCGGAACCATTTAATCGATTTAAATCAAATTTGGTATGTTGACAGTGCATGATATATGCAATGGATGAATTTTGATAATACTATTAACCAGCCATTTTGGAAGATAGCGCAACATTAAAAATAAAGCATTTATGTTATATCTCGGTAACTATACAACCGATTCCTTCCAAATGGCAAACAAGTGCTGTGGTAAGCAATGTAAATTGATAGGCCATGTTTCAAGAAGATCAAGCGCTTGTTTTCAGAATAATACCCTTGTACACATTTTAGCATAACATGCTATATCTACAAAAAAATGTAACCAGTTTCAACCTAACTTTGTATGCTGACAGTGCAAGCATAAAACGAACGAATAAATAAATCCACTTGTCCGCCATTTTGGAAGATAGCACCATATGAAAAATTAAGTTTTCGTGTCCTATCTCGGGAAACCATTAACTGGTACCCACCAAATTCAGGCGACAAGTTATACTTTTGTAGTCCATCTACATTTATATGACTTAAGGAGGTAGTCACATATTTTCAAAATAACAGCAATGTCAATATATTGTCAGTATATCACATGTCACAAGCAATTTCATCTGACTTAATACGTTACAGTATCTATGACGAACATATAATGTGCCAATAAATCTCCGTTTGGTTCTCTAGTAATGGAGATACAACTACGTGAGAAAATGGATCTTTTTTGTCATATATCGGGGACTAATCAAGAGATTACTAGTAGGTCTACTACAGTAGGCCATGTATAAAGTGTGCCTGTCTTTATTTATAGTATGGCTGCAAAATAAATAATTTAGATAAGTTGATCATTTCTATTAAACAATTTCACCAATTACAATTCAAATTTATAGGCCTGCTGAGAGTACCAATTAGAAGCATCAATATGCTTATAGAGATCATCTTTTTCCGCATTTCTGTAAGAAAGTGCCAGATGATAAGATGAATAATTTCTGACATATCTCCTTAACCAAACATCTAATTCCCACCAAATTTTTCACACAAGTTGCACTACAGTGGGCCTGTAAACTAACATATTTCAAGTTGATAAGATTTTTCTTACTGGTGCTACATAAATTATTTCGATAAGTTAATAATATCTCTTAAATAATTTGACATATTTCGGTATCTATTATAAAAATCAGATATGCCTATACAGAGCCTGTTTTTGGATATTTTGTACGATAGCGCAATATGAGAAACGAAAGCTTTTATGCGATATCACAGGATCTGGTCAAGCTATTTCCACCAAATTAACACACTAGTAGTGTTATGGTAGGCCATGAAAACTTGCATGATTATAGTAACTCCTACAGTTTCTTTCAAAATTATTTTCCTGTGGATATTTGAAGTTTATAATCCTAGTCTACCAAAACTTTAGACTGATTACTATCGAAGCTGATGTTTCGAATCCTACCTCCGTGATGTATCTGGTTGCACGCCAACTTACGGTACGAGAAGTTCTGTTTTCGAGTCCCTGGTAGAGCACATGTGTATTTGTAATTGTCTCACTAGTATTGAATTTGGTTCTGGTTGCATTTGTAATGACATCGCTATCAACGAGACATCAAGACCTACCTACTATCTAACGTTTTAATAGCTTCATCAAAATTATTTGCATCCATATAAAGGAAAGTAGGCTCATTAGTTATATTGAAAACTTATTTTCTAATATTATTTTAACAGTTCTGGTTGGAAATAGTAACAAAAAAGAAGCATAGAGATATAAGTCAAATGTATTATGATGCTACAATTTTTTAACCGTTTGTCTATACAACTGACCTTGCTATTAAAAAAAAAATTATTACGTCTAAAAATTATAGATTAATTCAATTGACCTAACAGGAATTAACAGTAAAATAATGTTCTTCTAAAATGAGCAATTATTTTAAAAACCCCCCAAAATACATACGCAATAAACAGTCAGATTTCAACTAAAAATCGTTATCCTACTTTGGACATGGCTGTAACCCTTATGTTTATTTAATATAAAATAAAATTATACTGTTGAATATTCTGTGAAAGATCCGCCACGGAAATTAATGCAAAAACAGAATATTTAACAATATCGCGCTAATAGTAAAATTGTTGTAATGCGTAATTAACTATTAAACTGTGGCGTATGACCAAGTATCCTAACGTGTAGAAAATACTATAGGCTGTTCTCGGCCTTTCTTGCCAGCCCTATTTTGTAGCCAGTCTGTTATAAACAGTTTTCGTTAAAAACATCACTATGAAGCAAATATATAATTTAACCACTACGGCTATAAAGGTCTTTAACATACATTCCTGGAGCTAGAATTTATACTTGCAAACTGAATTTATCGAGACTGTCTGTCTCCTAAGAGTTCGCAAATTATATTCACATGCGACTATAAATATTTGTTTGCTTATAAAGGCGGGCTACTACATAATTATTTAAAAAGAATATATATAAATTATCAATGCGCGCATACGAACATATAATTCAGAAGTTAACGAAAGCGATTAATTCAACACTTAAGCCTTTCTGGTAGCGGTGACTGTGTAGGTAAGTGGTTAGAGCATCCTGCCTCTATTCAAGAGGTCTTGGGTTCGGGTCCCTATCCCTACATGATAACTTTTTTCTACTTTGAATTTTACAAGCTGTCACTTGAAAGTGTAAAATTTTCATAATTTAAATCTTTTTAAACCAAGTTCGCATTAAAAAGTCATTTTTGATACATTATTCTGTAATTTTTTTAAAGGTTTATGCATCTTTCAAATGATAAATAAATTTAATTTGAATAAATGATTCAAATTATTTGTAAGTGCATCGATTCCTAGATGTTCATCATTTGACAGGGTCAGCCAGCTGCCAACCTGCGAGAGTGGCGCAGGAACAAGTGCTGGGCAGCAGGCAGGGGCACACTCTTAAATACAAAATCGTGGTCCTGACATTGGGTTACATAATCGATATGTCATAATGATTGTATGCGCCTGGAAAATACATGTTCAGTTGAGACCGCCCTCTACACCGGGGGTCAGGAAATCTCCAACTTGCCTCACTCGCAACTTATTCATAACCTAATGCTCCCATAAGGGGAGAGGGGCGATACTCGACTTAAAGATTCCCTTAACTGCAAGATAAATATGCAGAGCTACAATTTTATCATGATTTGACAATCGCCAGCTTAATAGAAGAGCTGTAACCATAAATTTATATTATTAAGGTCGGCAAATAATGTTCTCAACAAACAGGATTTTTTTTTCAACCTCTTAGTAATACAATATGCTGCACAGCACTCGATAGTCTTAAAATACAATAAGACAAGAAAATATATAAAAAATCTTTTACCGCACTATCAACCCCCTCCAATATAGCACAAAATTTACCATGGCGGTCCACATATCCCCACACAGTGATATATAACACGCAACACTTACGCCGTTAAACGTTTTAATTTTATATGTATATTTCAGTTTAATTTTTTTTCAAGTGAAATGTTATAGGTACTGAGTCCCACTTGCCCTGGCCCAAGGTCACCTAGATCACTAATCCTGTTCACCTTGGTCACAAGTCCTGGTCTCCTGCTCTGCAAAACTAGACATTTTGATGGAAAAAAGTGAATTTTGGATAAAATAATTGATTTCTGGAATTATTTTTGGGGTAAAACAAGCAATTTCTGAAGTGTATTTTGGGTTAAAACAAGTGATTTTTGAGAGAAAAATTACAAGATGGTGGCCAGAGATCCGAATCATGACTCCTGTCCATGAAGGAACAAATACATACTAATGTTGGCTTACATCATTACGTAATTTACATATGAAAATCGAATTGGAAAACAAATAGTGAAATTTGTTTAGACGTATTTTTTTAGGGCCTGCCGTGCACAATTTCTCCAAGGGACAGGAGAAAATTACAAAGTTCCTTTAGATGACGGCGCTGTATTCATTTCTCACTTACATGCACAACGTTGTTTCAATGAAATAAGCATCCTCATGAACTCTCAATGGCAAACACAATTGTTTTTCCACGATTCCTTCTTGTAAACGCCATTAGATGGCGTGCATAATAGTTTCGAAATAAAGTTAACACTGAACATTTTAACTGGGGCAAGTACATATCAGATTTCAAGCCAAACACAAAAACTTTTGGACAAAAATAAATACAATTACTCCACTTGCCACCAGCTTCAGAGCAGCTCTTTTGAAGAGCCTCACACATTTTGTGTCGGACATGTTCCCCGTGCCGAACTTTCTGCTAAGAAATCAAGTTTTGTTCACAGCCTGAGTGAGTGGAATATACGCCAGTACGCGCGAGTAGCAGTAGCGTTGGTGCTGCTTGCTCCATCGAGTGTGATAACAGCGGCGAAACTGTTTCCAGTATCAATAATAATGATCCCCCAGCTCGCATTCCCACTCAGCGAGGAGAGGTGTTGGAAGGGTTGATAATAAGAGGCTTGCAGCCACCTCTACCCCTTCCCGCGCGCCCAGACTAACTTGGCCAACTAATGAATTATAGATTTATTTCTTAATGCCCTCTCGGGAAATGACTTGTGCCAAGATTAGCGCCGGCGCTAAGGCGTGCTTGAAGGGAGTGTGTGGTGCTCGTGGTAGGAGGGTTGCAGCTCAGCAACAGACGCCAGTAAGGCCAGGAGGCTTTGCATACAGATGAACGAAGCAAACTGCTGACGAGGGTGTACGGTATTACTGGGAACCTCGACAGTTTACCTTGGCCAAGCGCTGAACTGCTTGCGGTGAGGAGAAGGGGGTAGGCGCAGTTCCGCAGTGGTTATGGAACTCACATCTCACCTAGGTGAACCTGGTTCGATCTCCGACAGGATGACTCCCGGATTTTCACATGTGGGAATCGTAGGACTTCCGGAGGATGCCGCCAGTCGGCGGGTTTTCTCGGAGATCTCCCGTTTCCCTTGCCCTTGCATTCGGGCGCTGCTCCGTGTCTACCTCGTTTCATTCTCACCGGCTCTCAAGACCTCGATGTTACGAGCCATCCAAACTCCTCCACTGAAACTGCTTGGAGAGTCGTGGGTGCGTGAAAACCACCAGTTTATACAATTATACTTGTGTCATACGAATTACTGGGCATCGTTTGGATTCACCAAACCCTCCATTATGTCAGTACTATCACACCCATCCATCAAATTCTCAGGTAGTGAGAAATGAGAAATGTGTTTAGCTTTCATCATTTATGACTTTCTCTCTTCATATTAGTGCTCTTTCTCCCGCTGTTCTTGGTTTCTGTCTGGAAACATATCAATGTTTCCAAGTGGCACGGGAGCTTCCTTCGCCTAGAATCATATTTTATTTCCCCTGACCAATGGCGTGGGCAGATATGGGTGGCTATGTAACATCTACGTCTTGAGAGCCAATCTAAGTGAAGCGAGGTGAGTATGGAGCAGCGCCGGAATGCAAGAATGGGGATATTTATAATTTTTCCTTCCATATATTTTGTAGTTATAGTTACACTACTTTATGGGAGGTGAGTAGTCTAACTATAACTACAAAATATATGGAGAAAAAAAATTATAATTTGGATAGTAAACCATAGTATAAGAGATCAGAACGAAATAAATTTTGAGATAGAAATTGGAACTCAACAGGAAATCAAGATAGAGAAAAGATTACATTTAAAAGTTACTAACTGGGAAAAGGTTAATGAAGAATTAAAAAAACGTTGTTAAGATGATAGATGACAGAATGAAAAATGATACAATTAAAGAAACAATAGAGAAAGTCCAGGAAGCAATAGTTAACATATGTGATAAACAAGAAACAACAAATAAAATTAAAATATAAACATAAATTGGTAATGGAATAACGTACTAAAAATAATGAGAAATAAAGTAATAAATAAACAAAGGAAATATAGGAGCTGCTGTGAATGTAATGCTAAATTGATTTATAAAGAAGGTTACAAAAAATTAGACGGGAATATATAAAGTTAATGAGGATAAACATGAATAATAATTGGATTGAATCTGTTAAAGAAGAAGCGAGAAAGGAATCATGGAATTTAGTATATAAACAAGCAAGGAAGAAGTTGAGGAAAAAGAAACGATCAGGAGCATAAAAATTGGGGGAAAATACACAACAACAATTAAGGAAACATATAAAGCTATGATGTACAAACTACTACCTAATCTTGAAGGAACAGAAGAAGAAATAGAAATACATACTTTGGAAGAAGAAGAGAAAAAAGTATCTGAAGAAATTAAAGAAGGAGGTGTTGAAACTGCAAATAAAAATTAACAGCATTAAAAAAGCACCGGGAATCGATCGGATAGCAATAAGTAAAATTAAATCAGATATAGAAAAAACGCTTCACGATAACCAATTTGGATTTAGAAATAAAAATGAACCGAACAGACAATAAACAAGGAATTAAATTTAATAGAAACAAGTACAAAAATATTTGATTGGCATTTCAATAGATATAAACAACGCATTTTCAACAGCGACATGGAAAGACATTAAAGAGCAGAGAAGATTAATAAAATACCAATAGGGAAAAAAATGGAAAGATATTTTATGGGACTATTTGAATAACCGAAACATAATAGTACAAGATGATCAGATAACGTTAAAAGGGGAAATAAATCGGGGCTGTCCACAAGGATCAGTAATAGGGCCAGGTCAATTGAACTTCGTAATAAATTATTAGATCGTACAAAACAATAATGAGGAATGCAGAATGCAAGATAGTATTCGCGGGCGATTGTATCATTTTGATAGAGGGTAATGCAAGAAGGGAAATAGAAGAATGGACACAAAAAATAATAGTTAAAACTTTAATATGGATGAAAGAAAAAAAATTTAAATTATCAGTAGAGAAAACAGTTGCCATAATTTTAAAAGGAAAATTAGATGAAAGACCGCCAGTGTTAAAGCATGCCAATCAAACAATAAAAGTTAAAAAGAAAATAGTATATTTGGGCATTATTTTGGATAATATATTAAGTTTTGTCCTACATGTTAAATATATAACCGAAAAAGTTATGAATATATTTTTAAAATTAAAACAAACGGTACGGAATATCAACAATTATAATAATAAAAATAAGAAAATAATATATCAAGCATTATACCGTAATATTATACAATATGCTAGCACTTGTTACAAAAATTAAATTGAAAATACACACATTAAAAGAACACTAAGATAATCACAGAGATATGTATTGTGGTAACATGTCTTGTTGTTATTGATTGATTCTAAATGCTTATTTGCTGAGATGTGTTAAGCCCAGTATTTGTCCTTTTCAATTTATTTATTTATGTTCTTGTTCATCGTCCAGAAGTTAAACATTATTTAAATATTTGTTTATAATTACGTTTTGCATTGTGACAATGTTATTTACATTTTTGAGTATTGTCCGTATAATCTGTTTTGATTGATATGTGAAATTCCTACGATAAAAGTAATTATTTTACTTATGGACTGCTTAAACAGTTTCCTCTTAGGGCTTGGCAACCTACATTGAGCTAGTTTGTTTCTCTGCACAAAACTTCCTAAAGTGATTCTGCTATCTTGGATCATCGACACAAGGAGGACATGTTGTCATGGTAATTGTTAAGAGAACATGAAGGAAGTTTTGGAGAAAATTGTGCTTCTTGCTTGTAACATGTCCGTGAGTAGACGTGAAGGAAACTGAGGAACGGCAACGCTGATTTCGGCCTTAAGGAGATGGACCAGCGGTGCAGTGTTTTATCAGCTGGAGGCCCAGCTGTTACATTCTATTGAGACGTCAACGATTCCCGCAGCACGCGACTGATGTCCGGGTATTGGAAAGGCCCGAGTTCGAGTGGAGGCTTCAGCGTCGCAGCACGTCCTAATGTAAGCCAGTTCCAATTTAAGATGTAGTAGTTCTTCCATCGTTCCTGTCGAGCCATCTGCAAAATTATTTGACTTGAAAGTCTTGGGATCAAAGTGCGAAGAGAAGTTGAAACACTAAAATATTGAACCTTGTAATTAATCTTCTAGATAATATATAACGTGCATGAACATGCAACCAGTAGCCCAAAGCATGAAATTAAAAGAATATCTAGTGTGATTTAAATTGCTAGCCGTAATATTGCTTGAGGAGAAAGGTGATCTTTATTGGAAATAGTCTAGACGTCTTCATACATGTTGTACACTGGTATTTCAATGGTAATTTTTGAACAGATCCCATCATTTTTTTCAGTGGTAGACTGACAGCAGAACCTTTACCTGGTTTTATTGAATTTTCATTTCGTATTGCTTGAGCTGTTATGTAACGTTGAGTATGTTGCTCTTGTATTATTATACTAATCATTTTGGAAACGTAGTTGCATGTGATATCATTTAAGTTGTGTTGTAAAAAAATGTTTCTTGTGTTCTATGATATGTTGATTGATTACAAAACGCACCACAAAGCTGTACCTGATATTAAAAGAAAGTAAATCTGTATTAACTCTTTCCAGCACGCAGAGGAAATCAATGTTATCGCTTACTTTTTCGTGGCAATGATAATATCGCAACACAGTTTAAGCTAAATCTCACATCTAGCAGAGTGAACATAATTTACGTTACACAAGGATACATGACATAGATTTATTTATTTCCTTCCGTAAAATAAATATTTTCTTTTCAATTTTAAATTCCTCACTTGACATTCTTTTCCATCACACATACATGTATTACAATTAATATTTTTAAAATAAAAGTAATGAATTTAACACCAACAACATCATATGTATCCGCGATAACTGCTAGTTGAAATCCCAATAGACTATAGTATAAAAGATAGAAATATTATATATCAAATCAAAAATGAAGTAGACGAAATAGAACACAGCGGAAATACATACAATAAGATAGTAGAGCACAATCATATTTGGATTGAAAAAATATATAAATAATCAACCTATTATTTTAAAAGAATTAAAGAAAGATATCTATAAACTAAGTGTTATAAATTGGCAAACAGAGTACGATGCAACAGAAACCGGCCTAAATACTAAAAATTATATTAAAAATATACAACAATGGAACGAAAGTAAAAGCAATATAAATAATAGTGTGTTGAAAGTAATAACGGAATACTTTCAAATTAAAAAATATTTAACTAAAATAAATAAAATAGAAGACGACAGTTGTCAATGTGAAAAGGGAACTCAGACGGTATAGCATATTCTGTACTTGTGTGACATGTTTAAATAAGAAAGGGAAGAATTATATCAGAAATTTAAACCTTTTAATGACAAATGGCCATTACAAAAACATAATAGATATATACGACAAGGAAATTGTAGAAACAATAAATGAAAGTATTACTAAAATATATGATTTGGTAAAAACCATGAATGATTATTTAACTGAATAGTCCAGGGCGCCGATGAGAGTGTGCTGGAACTAAGGGAATCATTGAGTGAGTGTTTGTGTTTTTCTAGTGTTCTATAGTTTAAATTTAATAAAAATCTCAACTCTCTCTTTTAGATAAGAAACAGAATTTTCAGTAAATATTGAAGTTTTGTAGAGTAACAGTGGGGAAGAAAATTGAAAAGCCCCAAACACGAAAAAGTTATAAATAAGAACACAAGATGTGATACGAATGCAAGAAGAATTGAAGGAAATATGGAGAAAAATAGAAGAACAAGAAAGAGGAAGAGCAGAAAAAGAACAGAAAGAAGAAGAGGAAAGAAACTGGGGAGGAGAACAGAGAAGGAAAATAGAAGAACAACGGAAGAGATAAAAAGATGAGGAGAAGCAGCAAGAAAGAGAAGTAGAAAGATAGTATCTGAAACGGATGAAAGAAGAACGGAAGGAACTGCGGAGAAAAACAATCTAAATGAGGGAAAGATGTGATTTGTGATAGTATATTGGTTGATGTCTGTTTATGTGTCTGTGCAAAAAAAAGGGGGCGCCCGTAAGAGCAGAGCTCCATTCCCTAGTCCGCCGAGAAACGAAGGCCTGGGTGTCCAGAAGGGGTACTTCGATGTCCTGAACGATGCTTAGGTTGGAGCGGAACGGTGGGCGAGGAGAAAAAATAAAAAGAACAAAATAGAATAGTACAGATAGGGAGGGGGCTGGGCTGGGGGACTTCGGGTTGGTGGGCGGTGCCATTCGACCGTTGGGTGCCACAGCAGACCGGCCGAAAGGCTAGTTAGCTGTGTGCGGGCCCGACGGCGTCTGGTCGCGCGGGCGGATTCGTGGGAATCCCGGTCACTGGTCTGCTCCGGCGGGGGCGGCAAAACGGGGGGCGGCCAAAAGTATACCCGTCGGGGAGCTGTCTCGGTCGGGGCAGAATAGCTCACCACCTTCCTAGGAAGTGTAAATGATGCTTTTGAATAGAAATAGAATTTGTAGCTTTAATTACGGGCGCCCAGACGAACAGCCACCCTCCCACAAAAAAACAGTGAATCTATATAACTAATATGCTGTTTGTTAAATTTGTAGTAGTCATGATAGAATTGAACACTGTGGATGGCTGTACTGCCAAATAGGGTTAATGAACTAAATTTGAAAAAAAGTTCACTACTTCACCACCCGCGGCTCCCTGGCTAATGATAAGGAAAATTATTTCCCTGCTAAGGAATGTGACTTCCACCCTTGAAGAGAAATAATGCATGGTGGTTATCTAGACTGATCGTTCCCGTGTACAAAAAATATAAGAACAAATACTGATGGCTACTTCAGATGAAAAGTAGTGGCTGGAAAACAGACGAGACGACAGATAGTTAAGATGTACTGCGACTGTCAAAGCCCAGGTTTTAATTATCACCTATCAGCTAGCGCATATTTCCACCACTAGAAATCAGCCACTTTGTTGGAAAAAGCAAATCTTAATGTCTAGAGTTCATTAAAAAAATATATTGCGCCCTTTGCTCCCCATCAGCGAAAAGTTTAATTCGTACTCTGCATAGAATTGTTTCATAGTTTCGTTCACACAGATTATGAATCAGTTAAAACGTGCGATATATGCTATCCCTTAACCTTTCAATAATTTGCTCTATGGATATTTGTTTTTATAATAGCGCTCCGTTTAAATGACGCTGCGAGCAACAGAAATGAATAAATACTACTGTACTCGAGCAACTTTTTCCCCGAGGTTGAGAATACAGTGACCGCGTTATTAGAACTCCTCAGTCTGCTATCTCGATGATCCGTTTTCGATTACTGTCTGAGTGACCTAAATACATGCAGACATATGCGAGGAAAAAAATGAGGCAGAGTTGGCGATATGATTTCTTGCGTTTCCTACAAGTAAGCAACGTCGCCTCTCTATCTGATGCTCTGGTTTAACTAGTTGCTGTGAAAAAACAACGGCTGCGTCATTCGTGTAGTTGCTGCCCTTCATATGTTGCACATCTCTTACGCACTTATATTACCTGATAACATGTCTACGTGTTGACCTTTTAACTTTCAGTGGCAGCATCAAATAATTAAATGCCGCCATTTAATTCTCGAATTCATGTTGAACCTGCAAGTGAGGAATGAAATGTAGTCCTTGACTGATGTAGAGACATAAAGGTATCAGAACTTTTATCAACATAAGGTAACAATTGTAAATGTAATGAACAAGTGAAGGGGGGACAGAAATTTCTGATGCATAATGTAATAATTTCAAAAATTACGAAGGATGGGAAAACTATATTGTGATGCCTAAATGGAACGAAAATTTAAGTTGTTCAGAATTCGCGTTTTAGTATATTACTTTTTGTGAATGAATGGAAATTTTGCGCAATAACATTTGATGGATTTATGTTAAAACTATATCGCAGATCATTACAATAATGACAAATAAACATTTTCAGAACATATTTTCAATGAAGTACTTCTGGGAATGTTACTACAAAAGATCATTCGGTGTTTCTTATATTGTTATGGCAAACGAGGTGTAGCTGGGTGCTAACTCCCTGGTGCCAGCAAACACAGTGCTTTAACATGACGAAGTCCTGGTTCACCTCTCCGCTGTGTGGGACACGACCCAGGGGGGTGATTGTCTTCTCTGTCAAGTCATATTCTGTAGATGTATTGTTCTTGATAACCTTGCCGTATTTTGTGTGGATTCATTGGCCAATGCGGTATATCTTATTGTTTATCTGTGTAGATGGTGGTAGCCCCTTTGGCCAGCACGCGAGCTTCATTGAAGGACACACAACTAGGGTGCCAAGCACCGACGCATACCACTTTTCGCAGGCCCTTGTGTGTCTTACATGGTAAACTTCTTGGTGTGTCAGCGAGGTGTCACCCCTTTGTAACCATGGCCCTTGGTGACACAGATGCAATCAATCATCTCGTCAGGAGCGAACACCTGCGTCACTAGAACAGCTATCTCCAGGCGATCCCTCGCCCACTGCACCTTCTCCTCAACATTTCCCCCATTCTACTGGCTCTCCAAGATGTGAGCTTTCTTTTGCCGCTTCTTCAGTAGTTTTATCTGGGTGTGGGCTATGACACGAATGGCCTTGTAGTAGCGGACAATTTTCTTGAAATCCTTGTCGATTGTCTTCTGTCCCAGCTCATCCTGCCACTTCTTCGAGGCGTTTGTGAAAGCCTTCTTCTTTGCCTTGTACCAGTTTTTGTAAAGTATGCTCATACAGTCTTCCGACAAGTGTTCAGCCCAGACAGACTTCATTCTTCGCAAGCTCCGGGGAGTTTCTATGTACCCCACAACACCCACAATTATCATAGTTGGAGCTTCTAAGATAGACACAGCCTCCACTATTTACTTCTTGTTCACCTTCCACCTGGGTCGATCTGCTTCCATCACTATATGCGTTATACCAGCTTTGTACGCCAGAAAAGCCGTCAAGTGTACGGGCTTAGAAGTATCATCTTTACGGAAGGACTTCACTCTTCATCTATGATGGCGTGATCGTTTCTTTGGGTAGAAACCCATAGATTCATGCATTGGAGCACTGAACTTGCGATGAGACATTTTTGATCACGTACAACTGCAAAATGACAATGACATGCAAAGAGAGCCAACAACGTCCTCTCGTCGGTGATTGAGTGGCACCTTGCTGCTCATATCGAAATTGGCACCCAGCAACACCTCGTTTGCCATAACACTACAGTATAGTAAGCTTTTATGTTTCGTTGACTGCAATACACAATTTACTGTAATTTGAATTATACCTTAAGCGTTTTATATGTTTAGCCTAGGTGAGGTAGAAATTGGACCCCTCTCTTCCTAAGAACGTCCTCTGAATCCTCTTTCTTGATTTCTGTAGCTTACAGGTATTGAAGCTTAGCTTTTATAGTCCATCATAGTTGTCTTCGAACGTTTCTGAAACCCTGTTAACTTTCTCCTCCCAGCCTATTACTTCGCCTAGTCCAAGCAAAGCTGAACAGTAACTAAGTCTAGAGAATTTTACGAAAGAGACAACGCATCGCAGTTGTGTGAACTCGATGTAATAATATTTTGCATGATAACTATTTATTACTAGGCTTCACCAACACACTTATTTCATCTACACATCTATTCATATAAATTAGAATAGATATATTATATACTTTACATTAGTGACAGTTCGGTTAAATAAAAAATAAGGTGATTTTATGTCAACAGAAGTATATAACGCTTGTGATACAGGGCATATTTTGGGGGAAATATCAAACAGGTTATACATGCAGTGATATTTCAAATGTCTGATTTTTGAAGTGTGGGTCCACTTCAAATAGACTACATGTGAATTGCATTAGTAGTAGTGCAGTCTGTTCCGCTGAAGAAGCAAGATTCTTTTCGTATGTTGCATAGAGAAAAATGTTGCGATCCGATGCGGCGTTAGCAGCCTGAACTCTGCCTGGTGACTAGCAGAAATGTACACTACGTTAAGGTTTGAGTTTTAGGAATTTTTTAAACTTGTAATGCTCTCACCAGAGAGCATGGTAGAATCTTGCCGAGGAGCTTGATTCCCTTCGAGCTTAATCTCTTCGAAGACTCCACCAAAGATCACGAAATATTAGGGAAACTACTCAATTAACACACTGTGCCTTTTTGGAAAGTGGATATGAGTTTAATTGTTTTCCTTCTTGCGATATTATATATTTGTTTGGTTGATTGGATAGAACATTGTGCCTTTGAAGATTCTTATTATAATTTTATTTTTGTATCAACTGTTGTTCAACTTCTACGCATTGTTTGTGATAGCAATATTCTCCAATAAAGTAATTTTACACTTTACTATTATTTAATAATTCGATGACAAATTACCGCAGCCGTAATAAATACATACTAAGTTGAACAAATGGAAATAATTGCAAAGTTAACAAATTCCATAGGCTACCGCGTGACATATATGTCATTACCAAATAACAAGACATTGGGAAAATGGTTAAATATAAGGAAATTTTGGCATATTTTTAACTTTTTTTTAATGTGTGAAATGTAATTTGGTGATTACAAATATGTCCCACAGTAAACCATGGCATTAGTATACTTCGTAAATTTTTTCAAAATTCGAGTTCGACATAAAATCACTAAAAAATATATAAAGTGTATTTTTTTTATTCTAGGAAAATGTCATCATATATAATGTGTAAAAGTTGCACAATGATAAGTACAAAAATAAAATTATAATTTGTTGGTTTCCAACACAGTTTACAGTGCGGTAGTAGATAGCGCCAGCAGTGCTCCATAGTTACCCTCCCTCCAACAGCGAGCGTTCAGGTGGGCCTCCCTCCCCCTCCCCCCTTCTCCACCACTCACAAGTTCCCCCCTCAATATTTCAATAAAGTTATTTTCTCATTTGAACTTACAGAAAGTTAACCCTCATGTTAAAAAAATTACTTCAAATAATAAAACATTAAAATCTACTATAATAATTAATTAATTAATGTCACGGATTTGTGATAACTTCTATATCAAAATCATTTAGAATTAATTATATTGTAAAGTTATGAGATTTCAAAGCTACGACTACTCAAATGTGTTTCTCCGAGAAAGTAACATCGTAGGCTATATGAAGAATGTTGCTGTGTTAATGGTACAAACTACCAAGAGTAAGCATAAGAGCAAAATTGTAGTTTTGAGATAAGGAATCCGGGTTCTGAAAAGCCTTTAATTTAATTTATCGTTTTTGTAGTATTCAGGAGAAAGGGTGTACAACAAAGACCAACACGTAGGCGTCCACAACAAATACATGGGGAAAGTAAACATCACTAATGACAGATAATAATATCATTTCGATGCATGTAGTCCTGAGATACGAGGGTTTATAACGGTACCTGTGTTTACATGTTGAAGCATGCACTTGATCAGAGTGAATTAGATGACATTAATAAATTAAGTAACTTTGAAATGTGGCATTTTTAAAGCCAATAAAATAGAAATAGCATGGAAACAGAAATGTATCGGGCCACGCAACCACAGCAGTAGACATCCATTTCATATTATGTTTGCAAGACGTTTTTTATCGGCTTTGCGGGACGGGAAATTTTCCATGACAGTTCCACGACCGAGGAAGAAGACGAACTACGGACTCCCAACATCGAAGAAGTAATGCTTGACCACGTTACTAAGGAGCCTTCAATTAGTGAGTGAAGAGGTTTGAGCGGCCATTAACACCAACGTGTTGAGAGCCGATGAGAGCGAGGTTGGTATGGAGAAGCGCCGAATTTAAGGGTGGGGGAAACGGGAGATCCCCGAAAAAACCCGTCGACTAGCGGCATCGTCCGGCATAATTCCCACATGCGAAGATCCAGGAGTGGCCCAGCCGGGGATTGAGCCCGGTTCACTCTGGTGGAAGGCGAGTGGGCAAGCCGCTCAGCCACCGCGGTCCCCTATATAAGCACCCTAGCAGTGGCAATGGAATGGGCGTTGCGCATAGTACTTTCTGGAAAGTGTTACAGGAACATAAACTGCACAGGAAGGTCATGCATTAAACCTTGATGTATTCGTAACTCCCATCGTTTCCAGTCAGTGGTCACTCTACAGTCGACCCTTACTTTCCTGCCTATGAACTTTTTAATGAACAAATCCGGGTTTTTCTTTTAACAAGGAATTTTCTGCTTAACAGTCGGAATAGTTATGTGCGGGACAATGTGAGTCCGTACGCTGAAATTGTGAGGAGCTGCCATGTAAGCAGTAGAAAAATGGGAAGTCTGGGTCAAAGGATTGGGGAATCGTAGCCGGAGCCGAGGGAGCCTCCATATTTTTATGTCACCCAACCGCCATCTTGGATATTATTGACCTTTCACCCCAACACATGTGACCTTTAACCTTGACCTATACCCCGAGGACCTTTGACCCCACAAACCACTAAAAAACCTTTAAAATATTGCAAAATCTCCTTAAAAAATTTCTAAATCATTCCGAAAAAAAGTATTATTAACAATTATAAAAAAATATAAAAAATTTTTTTTAAATAATTAAAACTATCCTCAGAAATGACCCATTATTTTTCAGAAATCCTGACAGGAATCAGTGATCAGGGTCAGAGAGGAGACAGGGATCAGTTACTCAGTGGTCAGGAGAGTAGGACCTATGACCTTTGACCTGAATTATTAAAAAAATTATTTAAAAATTTGTTAAGTATGTTTTCAAACTTTCATTACCGAAGGTTCCCCCAGCGAAATGCTCAGCAGACTACTGACTCCCTGCGCACCCACTCCACTCAACCTATACTCATTCCACCATCTTCATTTTTTAGTTTGTCATTTGTTTATACATTACTGGAGACCACCATCTTTGTTTATATGTTACTGGGGGGCCACAATATGTGGTTTTCGTTCATTTGTTTATACATTATTGGAGGCAACCATCTTGGTAGGCGACCACAATCTTGGTAGTCATCGCCCATCCGTCATGTTGAAAGCCAATGACCATGATCTTGATCCCATGACCTTGAAAGACCTTGAAAATAAAAAACTCAACAAATATGCAAATAAGTCAACAAGCATAATATAATACAGACTACTACCACCATAACAGATGCAGCTACACCGACCTTGATCCCATGAAGTTGAAGGACCTTGCAAATAAAAATCGAGAAACAATACATAAAATACGACAATCATAATACATTACAGACTATCATCACCATATTAAATACTGACTACATAGACCTTTAACCCATAACCTTGAAAACAAAAACTCGAGGAAAAATACATAAAAGTTAGCAATCATAATATATTAAAGACTACTGCCGCCATATTATATGCAGACTACCTCGACCTTGACCATATGATCCTGAATGACATTGAAAATCAAAACTCGAGAAAAAATACATAAAAGTCATCAAGCATAATAGATTACAGACTATCACCACCATATGTAGACTACCACGACCTTGACCACATGACCTTGAATGATATAGAAAATAAAAACTTAGAAAAATGCATAAAAGTAAACAAGCATAACACACTACAGACTACTACCAACTTATAAGATACAGACTACCTTGACATTAACGCCATGGCCTTGAATGACCTAAGAAATAAAAAAACTCTAGAAAAAATCTATGTGAAGAGGCAGAAGCTAGTCGAGACGATCCACATTCGGCAGAGCTGCTGTCATAGGGCTTGCAAACTTGTACATTGTAAGCAGTAGGGAGGTAAGCTGAGAGGTTTAGTGAGACAGTAGTTGCGCCGAAAGGGGATTGTCTCGACTAGCTTCTGCTTCTTCACATAGAGCTTTTCTCGAGTTTTTTTTTATTTTTTAGGTAATTCGACACAATGGGGTTATTTTCAAGGTAGTCTGTATCGAATAAGGTGGTGGTAGTCTGTAATGTATTATGCTTGTTGACTTTGATGCATTTTTCTATTTTTTTTATTTTCCCTGTCATTCAAGGTTATGGGTAAAGGTCGAGGTATTCTGCATTTAATATGGTGGTGGTAGTCTTTAAAGCATTATGCTTGTTGACTTTTATGTATTTTTCTTGTGTTGTGATATTCAAGGTCATTCAAGATCATGATGTCAAGGTCGTGGTAGCCTGCATCTAATATGGCAGTAATAGTCTGTAACGTCATATGCTTGTTACAATTTATGTATTTCCTCTGGAGTTTTAATTTCCAAGGCCATTCAAGGTCATTGGGTCATGGTAGACGTGGTCTGCATCTGATAGGGTGGTGCTAGTCTATAATGTATAATGCTTGTTGACTGTTGTGTATTTTTCTTGAGTTTTGGTTTTAAATGTCATTGAAGATCATGGGGTCAATGTCGAGGTAGTCTGCATTTAATATGGCATTGGTAGCCTGTAATGTATTATGATTGTTGACTTTATAAATTATTTCGCGATTTTTTATTTTAAAGGTCAGTCAAGGTCATGGGGTCAATATCGAGGTAGTCTGCATCTGATACGGTTGTAGTTTTCTGTAGTTATTATGCTTGTTCACTTTTGTGTATTATTTCTCGAGTTTTTTAATTTCAAGTTCATGCAAGTTTATGGGGCCACTGTCATGATTGTTGGCTTTCAATATGGCGGATGGGTGATGACTACCAATATTGTGATCGCCTACCAAGATGGTTGCCTCCAATAATGTATAAACAAATGACGAACGAAAATCATATATGGCGGCCTTCAGTAACATATAAACAAAGATGGCGGTCTTTATTAACATATAAACAAATGACGAATGAAAAAATCGAGATGGTGGAATAAGTATAGGTAAGGGGAGTAGGTGCGACGGAGTCAGTCGTCTGCTGAGCATTGTGCAAGGGAGACTTTCGGAAATGTAAGTTTAAAAACCGATTTAATAAATTTTTAATAATTTTTAATTAATTTTTAATAAATTCTACTATTTTTAATAATATTTTTTCGTTATTTTTGGTATTTTTTTGATTTTTTTATATATATTCTTTTGAATTTTTTGTATTTTCAAGATCAGAGGTTAAATGTCAATGATAATAGGTCCTTCTCTCCTGACCTCTGTGTCACTGATCCCGGCCTCCTGTCTGACCCCTTACCACTGATCTTTGTCAGCATATCTGAAAAAATTGATAGGGCTTTTCTGAGGATCCTTTTAATTATTTTTAAATAATTTATAATATTTTTTAGTAATACATTTTTCCATTATTTTTTAACAATTTTTTTAGCATTTTTTGAGGAGTTTTTGGAATTTTGTAAGGTTTTGTAGTGGTTTTTGGCGTCAAAGGTAATAGGGGTCAAGGTCCAAGGTCACATGGGTCGGGGTGAAAGGTCAATTATATCAATTATATATAATTATATATTATATGACGTTCGGGTGACGTAACAAGATGGTACCCCCCCCCCCCCCGGCTACGGCTCTGATACCCCAACCACTTGGCGCAGACTTCCCATTTTCCTACTACTCATGTAATATTTTGGTATGGACATTTGGGCGGACTAAGTTCATGATTACCTTACCGACTCATTTCTTACCTTCTTCCAGTCCACTCTAGTCATTAGTGCAAACTTTTTTAATTTTTTAAATAACGGAACGTCTTTTGGAGTTATTGGAATATATTCATCTTGATGTTCGTGTACTCGTGTGAGTTAGAAATGACGCGATTTGACAAATGGAGCTCGTTAATACCTAAATGGCTTTTATCTGAGAAGAGCAGAGTAAGAATAGGCCATGTCTCTTCGTCAGCTCATTCGCATGATCTAATTTCACTTGAATTTATTGCGGGGGTCAGTTTAAAATCCTAGTTCACTTGTGACGTCACTAGAGTAACTCTAGGGATGTTCGATTGAATACGGCAGAACTTATCGCGACATTCTTTTGCCTTCATCGAAGCCGGGGGACGGCATTTTAAACAACTGGTTTTAATATTTCCTTCGTAGCTCAAATATAAGTGAAATATTAAGTCTGCAGAAGAAAAGCTTGAGATTTCCCTACTCCACTTTACTAGTCATCCCACAACAGTTTTGGTTTATTGCTTTCAACTGAGGCCTTTCCGAACCGAGGTCCGTTTTTCCTACTTAGTGTTTCTTCGCTTCTTCATTATCCCTGAATGTTTATGGCATTATATAAGAAATAATCTGTATACATCTCAAATGGTATAAAAGTAATTTAAATGTATGTGTCAAGTTACGTGCTTCCTATTTTACACGTCTCATTGACGTATGCATCAGGCATCTATGTACACAATTCACCACAGAAGAAAATTGCTTTACGAATTTCGAAGAAATTTTGAACGGATTAATATCAGCGTATTTGATTCGAACCGTGCGAGAGCAGTACCAGGATGAATACAGTGCAGCCTGGCTTAGTGGACGGACCTCGATCCGTCTGGGTACTTTCAATATAATACTAAGTTTTTATTCTCGGTTTATTCAAATTTTGAAATCAAAACTTGGAGAAAAAAACACACCATCCATGACGCGTTTGGTTGTTTCCTAAACGTTTTATACTTGTGTTAACATTAAAGTACTTTATTTTTTTTAAATTTGAATTTAATTTATATTTTATCTGTAAATTATAATAAACCATTTGTAGTTAATGTTGTTATGATAGCGACACCAGCCACTCGGTGCACCCAGGCGAAAGGCTGTTCCCAGCAGCCAACTCAGGGGCTGGGTTGGATCAAAATGAGCTGCACTGCGGAAGGGGAATCGTTCGACACAAACCCGCGAGTAGGTGGATTGTAATTAGGTGTGGCTGACACAGGAGTAAGGGGCATCGGCCGGCAACTTTACCTCCGCCCACGGCAAGAGATCGGCGAATAGTGGAGGAGTTGCAACACGATACCAAGGGGGTTGGGGAGGGAGAAGTGTGTCCGAGGGATCCGAACCTGGAAACGGCGTCTTCCTGGTGCGTCAGCGACGCAAGGCAGATGCAGAGAGCGAGAGCGTCCATCTCCAGCCGTCTTCAGGGGTGAGTTAGCAAGGAAAATAGAGCAGTTCCCTCATTTGCCCTTCCCCAACCATCTCATGTTCAATTGTAAATGTTTTAATTATTATTAAAGGGAAGTAGTATCTTTAGCACTTCTTTTATTTCACATTCTCTCCTATTAACCTCTAAGCTGTTGTGTTGCCTAAAGTGACAACCACAACAATATGAATTAAAACAGGGTGTTTAGGGTTTGCTTTCTAATAAATAGTTTTTAAGCAAATTATTATTAAAGTGAATGCGTACGAGTGTGCTACGTTGTCCCTTTGGTGTAGTTTCTATACTCGGATAAGTTTTGCCTGCTTGAAGCGGAGGAATATGCTGAAAGTAGAACTTTATCAGAGCCTCATTAAAGTTGGACGTATCAGTTATTGTACTATATGTCGCGCACATAAACACCAAACTTGCTATGATATTAAAATGATGTTTCATGTCACAAGTAGACTGCGACAAGTCTGGAGCGCGGTGGCGTGGTTGTCTGCTTACTCGCCCTGCACTGAAAACCCTTTTACACGACCAAATTTTTCTTCAGACTACTTTGAAGTTTTATTGAATTCAATTCATTGAATGCCATATGACATCATAGAATAGTTATAATCACAGCCATTTTCTCTTTCATTTTCTTGAATGTCTAATTTTTGTTTCAAGCATGTTCTATATTTTTAAATAAAAAATGTCTTTTCAGACAATATTAACACATGTAATCTCATTATATTATATTTGCGTGCAAACATTTAAAGTTTTTACAAAATAAGGATGCATATTTTTAGAAATAAAATGTACAATAAAATGAAGAAGATTTGTTGGGGATTAATCAATTATTTTTGTGTCGTTCATGAGTCGTAAATACTTCTTTTTTTTTAAACTGGTTTAATTAAAAGGTTTGTGATAGATTTTCGTGTGTATACTTGAAAGCTTATTGAATGCAATTCATTGAAATGTAAATAAATTGGTTTAAAGTAACTGAATTCAATTAATATTTGATCGTGTGAAAGGACCTTAAGTACAATCGGGTTCGATTCACAGCGGGAACAGAATTTTCGGATGTGGGAAACGTGGCGATAGTTGCTATTGGCCGCAGGATTTTTCCGAGCTCGCCAGTTATCCCCCCCCCCCCCTCCTCACGGCCCAATCTACGTTTTCCATCATCGCTCCATCCTTATCTTTTTTAATCATCACCGTCGTTCAAGACGTCAAGTTAAACGCTAACCAAAAGCTCTTATTTGAACTCAACTCAACTCCGAGTCGCCCACAGACCAGTTTTAGATGCCCCATTCTCTCTGATATCTGACGCAGAGTTCTTCACAACACTAGTACTGGCTGTTCACGAATAACTAAGACCTTTCGAAATCAACATTTGAAAAATGTTATTGCCCCTTTTTCGCATATATGTTGACAAGTACACACTCTGGCATACGCCCATTCACACTCTTGATTCGAATCAGTGTGATTTTCACTGTTTCACTCAGTTAAGAGTATCTGACTGATTCAGCAGTCACTTCAGGGAATTTAACTGTTGAATTGGTGAAAAATGCCATATTTCCTTCACTTATTGATACAGTGCTATTTTCCACTGATTCATCAGTCATTTTGTTTCACTATTTTTCAGTGGTTTGTTTTTTGACTGAGGGATCAGTTAAACAGCGTGTAAAAATGGCAGTTGAACAACGTTTATAATAGGCCGTTAAGCAACGTCTACCAAGTGAAATAACAACGAATAAAGTAATAAAACCCTCTAAAATATTTTCCAAAATGTTTTTCGTCTTTCAGAACACCATTTTACGAGGTAATATGAACATTCGGCATTTCATTCAGTTTTTACGCCTTTCATTTCGTTTTCGTGTAATCATCACAGTGCTCTATTTTAATGCGTAAACTACATATAGAGTGGTAAAGAGAGTGAACCTATATATGCTATTCATTTTAACAGCCCTAACGCTACCAATTAAACCAAAAACGAAAAGTAAGGGCATTTAATTAAATTCTTCAAGTTTTCGTCAGTGAATATAACACATATATTTCCCTATCGTTTTTCAACTTGACTTCTTAGCTCTGGTGGTGAGAGTGTGTGAGTTCGATCACGGCCACCTCCGGAAAAATTTTTATTTTTAAATTACGGTAAATTGCGCAATATAAATAGCAGAACTGTCATAAATATGTTTATTTCGCGTAATTATTTGGTTAAATTCAATAAAAACAATATTTAATTTGCCACTGCATTCGGCCGTCACTTATTCATCAGTAAAATTGCTTCACGTCACTAATTCTATCAGTGAGATTTTTTACTCAATCAATGGTTTTCCACTGTTTATAAATGAAGCCATTTTCATTGATTCGAGTGGTTTAATTTTACTGCGAATCAGTGGTTGTCCACTGATTCGAATCTAGCGTGTAAGTTGGTAACGATGAAGGGAATGTAGATCCACACCTTAACTGTGAATTGGAAGTGTTAGGTAAACAAATTTGTTTACAATGAAAGTATTAATTTGGCTTTCAAATTTTGAATGCTTATAAGTGCAACAGTTAGCAAAAAGTAAAATATTTACTCGTCTAAAAATTCGAAATTTTCGCTTGACAGACGCGCGAAGAAAGTTATCAGGCCCATGGCAATGTTAATTTTACGTCTAGGGGTAAAATACACACTGTACATAGAGGTAGATCTTCGAAGTGAAATTTAAATAATTTCTCCGAACATTTTTTTATGTTATCGAGGTCTTCGGCCGAAGAGCAAACTAATTATTACGTCCAACCGTAATGAAAATGAAAGCGGTGGATGCCTTCTCGTTGCGTACAGTTTTTTTCCCGTCATAGATTATAAACGTTTGATGTTGGTTTATTAAGCTGCGTGACCTAAGCAAAAAAAAAAGTATCCCTCTTGTTTCAACTGTTCGGCACCCACCGTTTTCGTGTGAAACACATACAAAGCTTCTGTTGTAGCGATACATTGCCTAGCACGTAGGCAATGCTAACTACATACGTGTGTGATATGCTGCTGTGTCCATTGCACAGACGGCGATGGACAACATTCTTAAACATTTGCTGCAAACAACAAGTACCATAGACTCACACGCTTGTAGTACACAAGAAGCTGCCTATTTGTTTCTGGCTACAGTCTGCGTGGGATTTCCCGCAGAAAGTATTGGTATTGCCTACGTCAGGGGCGTATCTAGAATTTTTTTTCGGTGGGGAGGCTGATGAGTAGTAGTATTGTGACACTAGTAATACATCGTTCACAAGTCACAGTGTAAGGGTAGACAAGGAAACGAGGATAGAAACTATGTGTGTCATGTTGGTAATAACTAATAAATAAATATAATCATTGACATTTTGATAATAGGGTTTTAAAAAATGTGTGACATTTGGGGGGGGGGGGGGACTGCCACCACCTAAGTTCCCCCCCCCCCCCCGGATTAAGCTCCTGGCCTAGGTTCCTGTAACTGTATCGCTGCCTACAAAATATGAGTTTTACACGAAAACGTTGGTTCCTAGGCAGTTGCCACAAGAGGGCCATTTATTCTACATAGGTCATACTGCTCTACAACCCAGTATGAAACATTCATTAGTCCTGTCCGTAAAAAAATGTTCGCAACAAGACGATGCCCACCTCTGTAATTTTTTTTACGCTGTAACGTACTAAAGAGTGCCACCTCCTCGGTCGAAGACCTCGATAACATAAAACACTATTCAGGGAATTGTAACACACTTACACTTCGTTGCCTGTATTTGGCAAAAAATATATATCTTAAAAGTACTATTTTCAAGGGCTCGCGTCTCCCAAAGTTGTCAGCTTACTGTAGGCGGGAAGTGTCCTGTATATTTCCCACTTTGTTTTGTGTAAGGAATACGTTAACGAAGTTTGTCGGCAGAATTCCGCCCTACATTCTCTACATGCCATAGTGTATGCTTTGACTAAGTACTTAAAATACTTCTAAAACATATGTTACATCGAAAAGTATTTTTGAGAACACGATAAAATAATACGTCGTATTTTGGTTAATGGGTAAAATATATTCCATTAAAAATATGTGTACACAAGTTAGCAAAATAAATCGCTTAAAAAAAACACACCGCATGCCATAAACGATAGAATTTGAAACCATAGCCGATATTCGGTTCTGTTCTTTCGAAAAGTTATTTTTGGTGTTTAGTTCTGCCTACTATACATACACCGCCAAGTGAAAAAATTTAATTTTCGAGTCTAATTTATGAATAGCTTCACTGCGTCGAACAATTAAAATCCAATGTATATTTTATTTGTACATAATTTTATCGATTGTGAGCAAACTCAGCCCTAAGAGACCAGTTTGTTTACATCACACACCACGTTTAAACGTCCCATAAGGTATTTAAACACACAACATATTTTCATAATTCTCTGTCAGCATACTGTAAGAACTCACGTCAACGATTGTATTAAGGCACATGTTACTTTCACGAACTTCTATTTCAAAATTACAAGCCTACAATTGATCGTGAAGTAGGTAGCTGTCTAGTCTGGGTCTTCTGGAAAACCTGGGGTGGTAACACTGCAAATAATTTTTTTAGGATACTTCCTAAACTCTCATGGAATTTTTTGATCTGTACTGTATATAAAATGGAAATAATACCACGCACCAGGCTTTAAATATAGGAATGTTTAGAGTCGCTACTACACAAAGTTGTATACTTCTGTACACTTTTAACTGTCCTGGGTAAAGGAACGCTTCCATGGATGTACGTGGGGAAAAAATACTATTCGTAGTTTTCTCGCTGTACTCGCACAGTGATGTGGTAAATGTGCGAACAAATAGTATTGGCGAGGGTGCGGAAGCAGGCAGTGTTTACGCTCGCTAATCAGCGCACGTGAGTGTTCCCGGATGCTGGCTGCAGACGTGCATGCCTCATCTCCTGCCCCCGAGGAAGGTGGGGGCGAAGGAGTAGTTACAGTATATCCAGGTCGCACCAGCGTGTTGACTCAGTCAACACGCTCACGATCAACATCTCCCATCGCGTCGTCCCTGGGAGCAGACTAACTCGCTGCGCCTCGTGAATATTAGCCACGCCACAGTCGGCTGTCTGACCTCGGGTGCCAAACAGCTGGCTGGTCGCGGTTAAGGCAATACTACACGATTATCTTTCATTTCTTTATCTGTAAGAGATTTACATAAGGATTACATAAATGAAAATAGATATAGTCAAATAACTATAGTTTTCAAAATATAACACCGTAAAGTCTAAAATTTCGGAATGTGGGAACCCAAGTTGCTATGCTCCTAATTAACTTTTCGAAATAAATCACATATCACTTGATATATATCATATTCACGACATGTTAAATAAGTATCAAGCATATTTAACAATGGGTACACGGGTACCGGTATATAGAATATATTTCGAAATAGGTTTTAATGTTTTTGCCAATAAATTTGTATTCGTCCAAGAGAAACTAATAATTAGTAATATTATTTTCTCCTCAACGAATAAAAATGTGTTGGTGAAAACATAAATACACATTTCAAAATAGATTCTGGATACCAGTATTCGAGTACCCATCGTTAAACCTTGATATTTAATTAATATACTGTGTATATGATGTAGGTCAAATTACATGCGATTTATTTGGCAAAGTTAAATAGCAGCATAGAAACTTGGGCTCCCATATTCCAAAATTTTTGAATTTTCTATTTCACATTCTGAAAACTATAGTAATTTGACTACAAATTTTGACATTTTTGTGGTTATAATATACATCTCTTTCAGATAATGTAATAAAAAAATTATAGTGTAATATGGCCTTAATCAAGCACTTTTGAAATCAACCTTTGAAAAACAATTCTTATTTATTTTAGGCTGCAACCTAAAATTAAACTCTGGCTTATTTTGTAGTAATGTAGAACATTTCTAATGTAAACTGCAATTAGATTACCAGGCACTTCTCGGCGAAACTGATTCACTTATCAACGACTCTGTAGTTACTTTCGAATTCATAGTTTTAAACTTGATTAAGAACAATACATACAGTCATGTAGCACTTTTTAAATGTTAATTGATTTAATAATATCAGTCACTTCCTTTTAGATAGAAACTCTCGAACTTAGGAAGAAGAAAGTAATTTTGATTGCACTGTTATCAACAATGTACAGAACGATCAGGGATACGGACAGCACATATACAGATGTAGCACCATTATAATGTAAACTGCTTTCTGGTTATGAATGTGTCAACACTTCTACATGCATGTATTTTAAAGGGCAAAAGAGAGCGCATGACCTGAAACGTATACCTTACAGGTGTATATATATATATATATATATATATATATATATATATATATATATATATATATATATATATATACACACACACACAATAGATACAAATACCACACATACACGGCGCCTCTCGAGGTTTGCAAATAGACCCTCGTATGGGGTTCCAAGTTTGTAACGAAAGTATATGTATGCACGTTGGTATAACCAAGTGTATAGTATGTAACAACTCAATCATGTAGGTTGTAGCGATGACCTGGCATCGCTACACCGCCTAAGGTCGTGCGGGGTATAGCTGGTGGCCGAATGCAGTGGTGTTACAAACATACCCTACTTGGCACTGCCCCCCCCCCCCAACCCAGACGGCACCGGGTATTGAGGCGAGATACTTGTGAGTGAGATTGCAGGCCGAAGACGAAGGAAACAGACGACCCTAGGTCTCAGAGGAGCTCTGAGGCCAGCCAGTACTACGAGATTAGGTGATCATAAGCGCGTTTGCGGTAGGCAGCCATTCAGGTACCGAGTCATCGTCCCTTTCCCCCTTTTGTAATAATTACGGCAATGTTATGGCATAGTTGCGTATATTGTGAATCCTGTTAAACTATTGTTTCAGTATAAATTGATAAAGTAATTGAAATCTCCTTGTTCTGTAACGTAATTGTATTCCTATTGTTGTTTTAATGTAAATGTATTGTGTTCAATTACTTAGCGTTTGTTAGAGTAAAGCCATATTTTTATAATTGGTCCTTCTCATTTAGCCACCATCACGAGCACCCTGTGACACCCCTTACCTCTTATTGCAGTATAATAGTGTTGAAGTTGTATCGAGTATAGAGAAGTTGGATACTAGAGTTATTTAATAGTCTGGAGGAACGGAAATGTCACAAGGTGTATGTGTACGTACCGGGGCCACTTAGAATCATTGAACATCTACGTGTACACCTTAACAATACTTGTTCAATAAACCGCGTGAATATGTATATTAACACCACCCAATAATAATTCAGTCTTCATATATCTCCGTGTTAGGCCTAGGAATACGTATTACTGTCATTTATATCCACATTATATTTTATTTGTTTCATTCAGAGGTGATTGAAAAATGTAAATTATTACGAACAGATGAATACATAATAACGATCTGGTAAATAACTTGTGAGGTAACTGTAGCCCGGTCCTCCACAGGCTGTAGGCAGCAAGCACTCTGATGATTTACAACTTTTTATAAGCTCTGCCGGTGCACATGCCATTTACATGTGAGCTGAAATAACGACATATTAAAAAACCGCAACTCATCACGTTTGAATTCAGCATAAAGAATTTTAATGTAATTACTGTTTCCCAGTATTCAATTTACTAATACTGAAATAAAATTAAGCTTAAATCCCTGGATGGCAATATAAATTAGGAAATTAGGAAATATGCTCATCTGCCGCTGGATAGCGATAGGTCTAAAATGCGCTGTACCCATTAACAAAGTGTGAAAATATTGAAAAATGTTTATAACTCATAGTTCAGATTAAGATTAAATGATTCCAATATTAATTATACAGTTTCTGGACCAAACTTTGAAATCTTGCATTAAGGTACTTCGTTACGCTCAAGGAAAACATTAAACTCTTCCTTAGGGTTTCCGTTGTTAAAGACTGCTGGAAATCGTGTTCCTAACGCATTTCAAAATGGCGTAGTTTCAGACCTTCCAGAACAAACAGACGTTACGTGTTTCGCCATTACTAAAGTAGAAAACACAAATACTTCTTATCTGTAGTAGGTTGCTGCTCTCGTAGGAATGAAATTTACTAGACAGGAACAGGAAAGGATGCAGTCTTCTCCCACTACAGATGCAAATCAGTGTGTAGGGCGTTTTCTTACGTGAAGTAACGGTTCAAGGACCAGTTTCGTAATTGATACCAGCTACCTCTTAATTCTATTACGCGGAAGGGGGCTTCATGGCAACAAAACTTAATCGCGGATTCCACTGAATCTCAGAAGCAAATAGGGCGAGGGGGGGGCACGGGGGTTATCGGACATCCTAACAACTAATTTCACACCTAAGCTTCTTCCACGTCGGGCAAGCTTCCTGCTACAGATCCTCCCTCTTCGAATGGTTATGGCCGAGAGAGCGATCTTCTTTAACTGACTGGCGCTTACTAACCCTATTCTTCATACCCAGCCAATCCTAGCGTGGGGTTTAAACCCGCTAGCAAATCGGAAGGCTTCCAACTTAAAACTATCAAAAACGATCCACTCCAATGGGCTAACACACTAAAAACCATACAATATGTGGTCTGGAAACGGAGGTACATATATAAAAATCACTGAAAAATTAACAAGAGACACCTAAAATAAAAAAAAATTATATTAATATAAATACAAAAATAAAAATCTAGTTAACTAACACATTAAAACATTTTATATTGCCATCGGTACATCTAAGGTTAAAAATCCTGCAGTTAAAAATTAATAAATAAAATAAATATTATGAAAATGATCGAAATTTGCATACATAAAAAAATATTGTGTGTGACTAATGTGAAAAATACGTAAATTAAATATATATTCACCAAGATGTGAAAAACGTGGGTGCTACAGTCCCCAGTAAATGCCGTAACTGCAGAGGAAAAGTCGTTCCTTGTCACAACATTGAATTATTAGTTTTCGGTAAATATTTGTGAATGCTGGAAAAATTTCTTTCGTCTTCTGGTTTCGATGATTATGTGAAAATAAACAACATTGTTAAATATAAATTTTTTATTAATTCCACAGCTTCACTTGACCAACGCACGGATAAAGTGGTCGAGTACTCAGCAATGTTAATTTTACATATGGTGGAATAATACACAATGTGCATTCCAGTATATAGTTAGCAGGGCTTTCAAAAGGGATCAATATAACGTGAACAATTTATAATTGCATTCTGCTCGTGGTCATAATCAATAATCCCTCCAGAGAGTAGTGTATAGTCAATTCATGTCAACTTCCAAATTTTTTGAACCTCAGCTAAAGCTCTCCTCCGCCACATGCAAACAAAGCTTAACCAAGTGTAGAGAAGTACACCAAAGGGACAGCGCACCGCATCCGTGCGCGCTCGGTTTAACAATACTTTGCATAAGAACTATTTCTTACTAGGCAATACCAGCACATTTTTCTCACTGTCTCTTTTCGTATTAATTATGAATGGAAAAATATAAATAAAATTTCAATTTAACCAAAGATACGGTAGTTTTATCTTAACACAAGTAGAAAGTGCTCCTGATAGATTACGTTTTTAGGAAACCACCAAACACGTCATACGTGGCGTAATATTTTATAGGTTTGATTAAAAAATAGGAGAAGAAACCGTGAATAGATACAAAGTTGCTCTGTAGCTTGGCACACACCTTGATGAAAGGAACCATAGGCAAACCTTCCTTCGCCCTTAAATACAAGTTGTGAAGGTAGCGACCCTTGTTCGTGTACAGGCATTTATTTATAAGTTTTTTTTCCTGACGATAAAACCAAAATCGGGACATTTGTTCATGTCATCTCGTGTCAAGGCGCTCGTTGTTATCATTTCTGATGAGGCAATAATAGCCAAATAGGCACATGTGTCATCCATGTAAGTAGAAGGGAAATGGGGGTTCTGGCAGAACAACATCTGGTATCGTCACATGCTGTGACGTCGCCATCTTCCATCTTAACCCCAAAAACCCAAAAATTTCCACATAATTTAAAAAAAAACCCAAAAATATTATACAAAAATGTATTGTTCAAAAACTATTAAAACTTGTTTAAAAATATTAAGTGCCTTGCCCGGGAATCGAACCTGGCACAGGAAATGCCCCAGGCGGGAATTGAACTCAAAAATTCCCAAAATTACCCTCATTGGGAGTTTAACCGGAAGTGCATGTGCGTCAGAAGTACATGTGCAAAATGCATGTGCAAAAAACTGGAACCGGAAGTGCATGTTTAAAAAATGCACTTTTCGGGAAAGTAGGTCGCTCTTGTGGAAAAAAATGCATTTCGCATTTTGAAAAAAAAAAAAATCATCTTTCACCGGAAATGCATTGCGTAAAGTAGGTCACGGGGTCAAAGGACAAAGGTCAAAGTGATCTCAAACCACCCCGCTTGTTCTTCTTGCGTCTTACTGCAAAATGACCCCACGATGTACCTTGGTGTGGAAACTTGTGCACCGCATCTGTGAAGACATACATAAGATATTCTAAGCAAACATCGGGCACAACAATTCTTCTCTCCCAACATATCGATGTGTAGCAAAAAAATGTCTCTATCTCGGGCGTGGTCCTTCCCTTTGCTGAAGTACGCTGCTTCTCAATGTCATATATCTATAAGTTCGCTCTTCAGCCCCACGTTGGGCGCCAGATGTAACATTTTTGTTTAATCAATATACAATTAGAACGGGCGCGGTTGTAGAATTTCTAATCTAATCGAATATACAGAAACTCTCGTCTTCCTAAATATTTTACTAAATTATTTCTTCTTCTCCAGCAAATTCTACAAATTAATAATTCTCTATTTACAAACACAGGAAAATAAATATTATTTTTTCTTCAAATAATAAGTATTATTTTTGAAAACATTTTCACTAACTTTTTCATCGGTCTTAATATATATATCACCACATTCTGATTATAAGAAATACTGCATGACCATCTTTTTCTGTAGTGGTATTATTTCCGCTAGAAAAAAAAAGTAGGTTCGATTTTACTTCTACCTTGCTTACGCTGTCACCTGTCCTCTAATTGGCTGTCGTCAACCACGCCACATCTCTCAGCCAGCCAGTGATAGCGAGACCAGAGATAACAAGTATTTTTTTTCGTGTAATTGTTTGATAAAGATCGATCATTTTCTAAACTCTAAGGAAAAATTAACAATAGAAAACCAAATAAATAATACTGAAGTACTATGTAATAATATCTAATTTTTAAATCTGTGACCAACAGTTAACACAACGTCTGAAAAACTGCAATTTTACGTGGAAGTAAGCCATATGTTCCAAATCATTTCAACCGTCTTTATATTTTGGCAGTATCTGTGACGAACATAGGATGTGATGATACATAACTTTTTTTCTGCCATTTATGAGAATAGAATCATGTGATAAAACGGAGGTTTATGCCATACGTCAGGGACTAATCAACATATTCTCACTAGCGTTTCACATAAGTACTGCCACAGTAGCCCATGTAAACTTACATGTTTTAAGTGGGACAGGAGTTTATGTTAATTGACGAAAATATTGATAGTTTAGATTAGTATGTTATTATATATAAAACACTTTTTAAAAATTCAACCAAATTTTGTACAGTGACAGTAGTATCCAATAAATCATTAACTATATGTATAAGAATTCCCTTTTCCCAACTTTTTATATGATAGCGTCATGTGAGATAATGGAACACGTATGCCCTATTTCGGGAACCATGTCAAATTAATTCCACTTAATTTCGCCCACAATTAGTGCTTCAGCAGGTCATTGGAACTTGCGTAATTTAAGTGATTCACATACTTGTTTTCTAAATGCCGATATTGTATTTAATTAAGGACAGTAAACTCTGGCTACCAAACCACTAGACTGTTGCAATGAAGTTAATTTTCCTTATCCTACTTTCATGATGCAGTTGGTTACATGACAGCTTACTGTAAGAGGAGTTATGGGTTCGAGTCCCGTGTAAGACACGTGTGTATTTGTAATTGTCACGCTAGTATTGCATATATTTCTGGATCCATCTTTAATGACATCATTGTCAGTAAGACATCAAGGCCTACCTACTTTCTGAGCTTTTAAGACCATGAAACAAAATTATTTGCACACAAGTAGGGGAAAGTAAGCTTATTAGTTACATAGGTAGCTTCGTGTGTACCATCATGCTGTCTTTATAAGACATAGCTGTAATAGATAAGATCACCACTTTGGAATATATAACCTGTTTTGCATGTTCCATCGTAGACCTAAAAGAAAATTCAAGATAGGAGGAAAAAGCTTCCAACGAAAGTCCACTTTAAAAAAGAAAGGATTTAGAGAACTTTGACAAATCACATACCAGAAACACCCTTCTAAATACTAGACACATGAGATGACGATATGCTTCCTCTCATAAAGACCTAACTCATATCCTTTGAATTGTGCTTGTTAGTATTCCTTCCTTAAAGTAATGGCAGTTTAAGTATGGTAACGTAGCTAGTACTAAGTACATAGTACCAGTTGCTTAGAGAGTCATTTCACCAAAATATATGTTCATTCGCCAGAACTAGATAAATAATTAAGTTTTCATTCATATTGCCATTGAGAAATCACATTTCTACATACTGAGCAATACATTTGGCTATTTCCCGTGAATAACTATATGCCAATAGGTTGGCGTTTTATGGTTTTGCAAGGAATTTTACTGAAATATTTCGAAATGAAAAACTGAAAGAAATTGTAGACATTTTTTGTTAGTATATAAATTTTTTTACATAGGTAATTTTGGAAAATTTCAAAAATAACTTCTATTCGTTTAGGTACACTGGTGATATTGCAAAAAAAAATAAAAAATTATCGCCAATTATATGACCAGATTTAAAATTCATAAAAACAAAACATTTTGAAAATTATTATTTTTCATTATAATTGTCACCTTGATAGTTGTGCTTTTTTTGCTCACAATTTCTTTGTCGTAGTGTCTATACACAGTAATATTTCAAACTTCCATGTTCAAAAGCGTCTCTGTAATACCCTTCAATTGGTTTCATAATATTTTTTGAAATACCTATTCATAAAACATTGTTTAACAAAAGGTATCTTACGAATTGATAAGTTATTTCCACCAGTTCAATCAAGTGATTAAAAGTAAAACAGTTGTGAGTACTTGATTCCTGTATTTCACGTTAGATGTATACCCATGACTTTATGGACCTACTGACCTTATGGAGAATGTTGCAAAACTGCACGTAAGTACATCGGGTAAACATTCCTCACATTTTGGAGATGAAAAAATGTTATAGAAACATACGTACGCAAACGTGCTTCGTTTCTTTACTACAGCCCGCAATACATAACGTACAGTGTATAGCCCACGGGTTGGATCATTTTACTGTGGAATGCCATCGCAGCTGTAATATTGGAAGACCCATACCAGCATACCAGGAGACCTGATCTGGATCCACTAGACTTTTATTTGTGGGGACATTTAAAGGCACTTGTGTATGCAACCCCAGTGGACGACGTGGGCAACCTCCGTAATCGTATTGTGGCTGGTTGTGAAGCAATTAGGAATTTCCAGGGTTTCACGGACGCATCCGGTTGTCCATGCAACTGCGGGTTGATGCACGTGTTCGTGATCATGAAGGACAATTTGAACATTTCTTTTAGTGCCGACGATAGCTTTCACACATGTGTAACTACTTCCTGTGAAGTTCTTATTGTTATAGGTGTAGTGTCGTAGTGTGAGGTACCGTGTATCATGAAAACGAACGCTGCAATGACATTCCACAGCAATATGATCCAGCCGGCGGGCCATACACTGTTAGTTATGTATTACGGCCTGTAGTAAAGAAGCGAAGTGATTGCAGACCTACAGTGACTCACAGTGACAGAGGTACACCTATCGTATAATATTTCATTGTTTTAACACAAGTCTTTTGGATATAAAATATATCAGCTGTGAAAAACCTTTTGATGCCAACCTTTTATTTATAATTACACTAAAAAGAGAAAAATTATATTATAGTAGTAGTTACAGAATTTACAGACCTTGTAAGACGTGGTCGAACAGCCGTAATTAACTTTACTACAAATTAAAATGTTTATATTAATTTATATTTAGAATATAAAAGCTCGGTGCGAATAGTTATGAGCCCTACGCAAGATATGTGCTTACTACGCTTAAGAAAATGAGGTATACTGGCTAAATTGGGAATAGTTAAGAGCCTTACTCAAAATATGTGATTACTACGCTTACCCAGATGAGATATATATTCTATATTACACCAAGCTCTATCCACTGAGCCAATGTGGCCCACTTAATTTACTCAACCTGGAAGCGAGACATTTAAAGTAAACAAAAATTTTGTTCCATTGCCTTCATATCTCTATGCAATATTCTATATGTATTAATACAAAACTTTTCATAGGGGATAAGTAATTAAAAAATGAATTTTTAAGATAAAAGGTAATGACAGCATAATCTGATCTTCCTGAAATTCGAACTTGACCTGTATTTTACCCTGAGGATTCGCTCTGCAAAATTTGAAGAAATTCTGTTGAGTTTCAAGTGACTTAGAGGTATTAAAGACTGACAGACAGACATACAGAGATCGTCTACTTATTATATAGGATTTGCTCTTGGCACCCATATGTCCTGTAGATGTAATTATATTTGTTATAATTTTTATAATAATTCCGAACCTAAAAATATAAAAACCTAAAATATTTTTCAAAGATTGGCACCTCAGACGTGGAGCGAAGTGATAATTAAAAATGGACACATGAAGGAATTAATTGTATTGGTATAATACCCATAGACATTATTATATACCATGGATAAAGAAGGTAGAGAAGCCTACATCCTTCTCAGCTCTTTGCACATGGATATCATAGCGGAAAGGAGTAATATCAATGAGCCAGTTCATGAAGTAGACACAAATGACCATTGTAGCGAGGAAGGTGTCGTAGATAGCCTATCATCATATCTGTCATATGCATCCATGGAATCAGAGAGTTCACAAAGTGGAGGAGCTAATGACACGTTAGTGGTTAGAGCAACAAAATGCCAGGATTCAATCGCGGTAATAGCAATAGTGGTACTATTAACTTTGATATATTGGCACAAGTGTTCGCGCAATTGCAAGCTTCATTAATGTCGCAAACCACTAAATTAGTGGAGATGAAAGTGTCACAAGAATAGCAAACCACTCACTTAGCTGCACTAGCCACCCTATTAGATCCGCAAACACCGCAGCTGCGAGGGTTAAAGACTAAATTGCGTGAGGCAATTAAAACACAGGATGCCAGGATTGACGAGGTTAATAATAATATTTGTAGTTTGATCAATAAAGTTGAAAACGAATTTAACGTACAAAATGAGTGAATTAATTCACTTGGAAATGCACAGTCCAATTTAGGAAAGCAAGTGGTAAATCAAAACACGGCCCTTGAAATAAATCGACTCAAACAATTAACGATTTTACGACCGAGAACACTGTTGTGTTACTTCATTTGAGAGACGATGTGAATACAACTCATAAGAATTTCACTCAGCAAGCTATCTCGAGTAGAAATATAAGTAGTAGAAATGGAAGGTAGAGTTTTACAATAGTCAGTAGTAAAGGCGAATGATTAATCACCTGCTCTGAAAACCCAACTCAATTCGTTGGAAAATCATTTTGAAAATCTTCTCAATCAAACTGAGAAGGTACATCATTGCGTACGTGAGAATTTGGAAAAAAAATATCGGATCTAAAATCGCAACTTTTTCAAAATGACCGCAGATTGAAGAAGCGTTGATAGAGTCGCAAAAACAACATGGAAATGAGGTACAAAAAACAGTGCGTACAGCCGCTAGTTTATGTCAGGGATGCCAATCGCCTGTTCATACTGATGATAACTGCTCACTTCATGCTCAAGTGTCTGCAATAGTGAATCCTACTGTCCCTTTGATCCATCATCCAACTAAACTGTGGTCGGAGGGAATGCCGACATTCACTGCCCATAGCAAAGAAAATCCTCCTACGTATTTAAAACAGAATGAATATGCTAATATATTTGGGCCAACTGAGGTTGATAAACTCAGATGGTTAGGTTTCAGCCGGAAATCCACAGCATTGTATTGGCGGGAAGTTATTCAAGACACCACACACGGTTTTGAAGAATGCCGTTCTAAATTCCTAAAACAATTTGGAATTCCAAATTACAAGGGAACTTCCTAGCTAATTTACCATTACAGAAGTTTGATCCTAGATTAGGGAGATCTCCAGAGGAGAATTTCCGAGACACTTAGGAAAGGTCTCGTCATCTCACAGCACCTGTGGAGGGCGATGAGTTCGTAGAGGTTATTTTAGCTCAACTTCCTATACAATACCAGAAAAAGTGGTCAGGCAGAGCCTATACAGATTTAGCTGATTTCAGAGATCAACTCCTACGTTTGGAGCAACTTGATAGTTTGTATAGGTTATAGCAAATTAGGGATGCTGACAAATCGCTAAACGTGCGAAATCGACTATAATATTCTAGGGAAAAGCATGACTCGTCACATCAGAATCAAGTTTCACCTGATCCTCGTATGCATACTTTTGACTTAGTATGCAATGAAGACTATCCTGAAAATTCCCATTGGAATAACCAATATAAACAAAAATATAGCGGGAAAAAGAAAACAAGATATAATTTCGAATACAATTATAGAAATAGGAAACAGAAGGATTTAAAACAGAATGAGGAGTATCAAGGAACCGCAACGAACATACAAGCCGTTCGATCTACACAGAATAATCCGATTCAGTCAAATTCGTTTGTATCTATACCTCAATCCACATATGTTTATAACTTCCATATCACCATAGTTTATACCTCTAGCTAAGAACTCAACGTCATCTGTACCATACACAATGCATCCAATGAAGTTATATTTTCAGGGAAATGCACCACTGAATCCTATGGCCCGGCATTTTCACAAACAACGCAAGGTCAACAAAATCCACCTACAATTAACAGAAAAGATCGTTCTGTCCCCGAGACACTAAACTAGAAAGGGACAGTGGTATCTGTTTCTGAGCGCTGATCCCCAAGTCTGGTTTGAAGGAGACATCACATGGTAATTTTGCACTGAAATTTCGGATGTACATGCGAAATTAAACATGGGGTTGCTAAAAGATTCTGAACGTGGATTTTTACTGACTTCTACCTTCTACACTCTGCCCCGAAATTACTTTAAAAATTTGTGGAATACCTGTTCCCACACTGCTCGATAGCGGAGCTGAAGTTAGTTGTATCAGCGAACATTAGTACAGGAATCGATAACAATGGTTGCAAGCTACCTTATTTAACAGTTCTAAGGTTTAAAATAATGGGTGTAACATCTAAATAGAGTCCGATAGTATATCGTCATACTAACATAGAGATCGAAGTTTTAGGCTAAAACAAGGTTTTGGCAGTTCTGATAGTAAAGAGCTTGGCAAAACCTCTTATACTTGGTGCAGATTTTATGACCCCATTCAAAATTGTACTGAACTTTGGAGGTTGGTTGTTCACAGCTCCTGACAGTTCTCCTACACCTATTGTTTTTGATGATTGGAACATGACTGATAAGTTTATTGGTATGTTGAAGAAAGATTTTGCCCTATTTCACATGAGTTGTCAGTTAGACAAAAGGAATTCTTTGACTGAAGAGATTTCACAATCTATTACTGTAGTTACTATTATAAATGATAAGCAAAAGGCTTAATTGTACCATGTTTTATCCAAACATCGGTTAAGTTTTCCAGAAGTACCTGATAGAATTGCTTTGTATGAAGTGAACAAGGTAATTGAATATGACCCTTTTTATAAGAAACCATATCTGATCCCTGTAACATTCCTAAATGAAGCAGAAAATTACCTACATCTTATGTTATAGTGGAATGTCATTGAAAGAGAATCTACCCCAATTTTCCAGTCCTATAGTATGCCAACATGAAAGATGGAATGGTAAGACTGCGTTAAATGCTCGTGGTATAAATAAGATCACAGTGAAATCTAGAGAAGGTCCTATTCCAACTAAGGACATACTACGACTGTATCAAGGAGTAAAATATTTAACCACTTTAGATTTTAAAAGTGGTTATTGGCAAATTCCTTTAGCCGAGTCTTCAAGACAGTATACAGCATCTCTTTTCCATAACCAACAGCATGTGTTCCAGGTTATGCAATTTGGTCTCTGCAATGCCGTAGCAGAATTTACTAGATGCTTAGAGATAACCCTACGTGAAGAATGTAAAGATTTTGCTTGGGCATATATGATGACATCCTGATAACATCTAGTTCATATGAAGAACATCTGAAACATATAGATATCGTTTTAGAGAAACTGAGTCATGCGGGAATGACTGTAAAAATAAAAAATATATATTTCCTGTCGGAAAGAATTACCATTCATAGGCCATATTCTAACATCTGAGGATATTAGAACAGCACCCGATAAGTTACAAATTATTCAACAGTTTCAGTCACCTAAGAACGATAGGCAGTTAAGAGATTTTCTAGGAGTTGTTGGATTTTAAAGCAACTATTTCAACAAAATTGCACAGATTGCTATTCCGCTGTTCCACTTGTTGAAGAAAATTTAAGAATGGCTGTGGAAAGAAGCGAAGCAAACTCCTTTTGAAGAGCTGAAGTCTTTGTTTTTGCGTGACCATGTTATATACCATCCATTACAAGAAAAACCTTCCATACCTGCATACTGATGCTTCGTCATATGCATTAGGGGTTAACTTATCGCAAGAAGATGAGGATGGCATTGAAAGGGTTGTCGCAATGGCAAGTAGAACCTTCAATAGTGCAGAAAGAAACTATATGGTTACAGAACGGGAAACACTAGCTATTATATGGTTGCTTCAAAAATTTAGAGACTTGTTAATTGGGGAGAAGATTTACCTGTTGCCCGATCACCAAGCTCGCACGTCCCTCAAGACTAGCAAAACTTTTGGTTACCGTTCAACCCGTTGGTGTCTTTTACTACATGAATTTGATGTCGAAATTCGTTACATTAAAGGATCAGAAAATGAAGCTGCTGATTGCTTAAGTAGAATTCCGGATGGAGATCCTAGTGCCATCCAACCACAAAAGGGAATTCAAGAATTTACTGCAGCTGTTGGAAAATCTGATGAGTTACAGTCCAACCAAAAACTAAAAATCTTGTTTCAAAGTATTAAAGATAAACAACAAGAGGATGAATTTTGCAATAAAATACTACAAAAGGTTTCGGAAGTACCCGAAAATCACAAGATTAATCGGATATACTGCAAATCTGATGATGGAATCTTATTTCAGCATAGCACATGAAAACATTGTTGTGAAGATTTTTGGAAACCTGTGCTATCTGAGGAAATTCGTAAGACAGTATTTATTGAATTTAATTCCTTGTTAGGTCATATAGGAACTACAAAATTATATGCAACACTGCGCAGGCAGATGTTTTGGCCAGGTATGCTCAAGAGAGTTAGTGACGTTGAAACTTCCCGCGACGTTTGTCAAAAGTGTAAACATCCACAGGAGAATTTAAAAGGTCAATTACAAGCTATTATTCCGGAGGAGCCGCTGATATTAGTGTCTGTTGATCTTTTTGGTCCATTACCAATATCAAAAGCCGGAGTGAAGTATGTGTTTGTAATGATTGACTTGTTTTCAAAATACATCAAGCTATATTCAATTGTACAGGCAACTGCTAAAACCCTACCATATAAATTGAAATAATTCATTGAGGAAGTGGGTAAATCTGGTTATTTATTATCAGATTATGATAGTCAGTTCATCAGTAACCAATGGCAAACTGCAGTAAAAGCATTAGGCATTGTGCCTACCACCACTTCTATTAGGCATCCACAAAGCAACCCAGTGAAAAGGTGCATTCATAAAATTGGAAATATTTTCCGAGTCTACTGTTACCAAAATCAACAAAGTTGGCATGACAAACTCCGTTTAATTGCATTAGTATTCAATCACACAGTACATATGTCAACCGGATTCACTCCATATGAAATCTTTACAAACCAGCGTTCGGGGGCAGTTAGCCCGAAATATCTTCCCAGAATGGTAGGACATGACAGCAAGGAGGATGAAAGGAAAATACTTCAAGAAGAATTAATCAGTTTAGTGAAAGCAAGACTAGTTTCAGCCGCTACACAATGGAAGAGGTACCAGAAAATGTCGAAGTGAATAAGTTAGAAATTGGTGACTTGGTACTTAGGCATGCTAATCCAGTCAGTTTTGTATTGGAGCACATAACCAAGAAATTGATAAGACTATATGAGGGACCTTTCAACGTTAAAGCAGTTATTAACAATAACTGTTATGAATTAGAAACACTGGATGGGAAAGAAGCAGGTTCATATAATATCACACAGTTTAGAACTTCTAAAGTACCTTGCATAGAACCATAATGAGCATTCAAAGAAGAAGTAAGTGAAGAAGATATGCAGAATTATCTTTAGAAAATTATATTCTATTTTGCAAGGAAAGGCAGCATGAGGTCGATTCAGCTTTGCTGTTGTAACCTAGACATATATTGATGCAAGGAGAGGAGAGGACTATGTGTTTATGATTGATTGTGTTATTTTGTTTATTTCAAGGGTTATAGTGTTCATTGTTGTCTTGTTTCTTGTATTATTGTTATTGTGTCCTATTGTATTGAATTTTGTGTAATTATGTATATTCCATAGGGCTCACGCAAATAATGTTCTCCGTATCCTAGGTTAACGTAATGTCCTCAACTGTGTAATAATTGAGTACTGCAAATGAAACTTGAAACTTATTAGTGGGTTTGCATCCTTACTTTGAATCTTATTGACGTTATTGGCTACTCAGTTGGTCTGATATGCAAAAAGAAAAAAATATTTTTTAAAGTCAGAGATACTGTAAGTGTAGTAGTCTAGCAGAGGATTGCGATGTTTTCGTTTTGATTTGACCCTCATTCCAAGCATTCTATATATTTGTACTGTGTGACCTGAAAGTGATGTTCTTCAAGGTTAATCATGAAAATAAAATAAACTGTGCACTTACCTTAAGGTAACAGCTGGAACTAACACTAGCTGAAAGAAAAGAGAGGAAAGAGTATAATTGAAATTTGATTTAATTCTTCTTGAATAGTCCTCCGAAAATCTATATAATTTTTTTTCGTATGTATTGTTTGCATATATCATTATTTTTGTGTGTCAATGATGTTAAGTTTGATATTTTGTGTAGTGTTAGCCTTATATACTGCTCTACATTCCATCCATTTAATCCCTATTCACATAAATAAATAATAATAATAGAGAATCAGTGATGTTGCCAGTCTTAAAGACAAACAGCAAACTCTTAAATTAACCTGACGATAAACTGTGCTGAACATTGTAGGACATTAAACAATTATTATTATTTCTGTCAAGTAATAAAGTGACAAATGCTATCAAGAGATAGATAGTAGCAATTACATTGGTACTGGTAAATCCAAACATATAACATTAAACCTTATTGGGTATCCTACCTAGTAATAAATAAAATATATAATATCGTATGCTCAATAGTACAGAAAAATGAAAAGGAAATGAATTATCGTGTCGGTGCTTATATTTAAAATGGACTTTTAAAAATACTTGTAGTTGTATGATGACACTATAAAAACTGTTTAGTTGCATTTGGAACTTTTGCAACGGTTGTATTACAGCGAAGAAGTATCAATAATGATTAATATGCGCTGTAACACAACACTTTCACTATCTGCACTTATTTGTAATAATTAATGTTTGTTTCACGTATTGGACACCGTCATGTATAACGTTTGTAATTTAACCTATGTTTCACATATGTTTGATTTTTCGTAATTTTTATTATTTTTATTTTGTATTTCTCATATGATTAGAATATTTAAACTTAGATGTACGAATGGTAATAATTAATGTTTAATTGAAATACATAGCTAAATTTTCTTTCGTTTGTATTTTAATCAACAAAATGTTTCAGGGAATTTTCTTGTGTATTTTTGATTAACTTTTACGAGACCCGTAACTCTATGGAATAGAGATTTAGGCCATTTGGAGTGTGTCCTTTTAGATCGTTAGTCAGGAAGCCTTGCGATTGGCTAACAGGTTCAAATCCAGTACTCCGATTGGCTGAAGAGCTCAGCCAGGGCTAGGCCGCGCGGGCCGTTTGAAAGTTCGCTCTCTCTCTGCCACCAACCTTCAACTGCATTAGACCTAAGGCTAGGACGCTCGTCCTACAGTTGGACGCAGCGGAGGAATTTTAAATTAGAGTTAGGGTGTTCTATTTTCTAACAGCTTGCAATGGTTTTTATTTGTGTTTTGCGTAGAGTTTGATAGAATAAGCACTCCGCAGATTTTTATTTTAAGCAGCTGTTTAGGAGTGTAGGTAGCTAGCTAGACCTGTAACGTCCACGAGCCGTTGAGCCATGTAAAGTACTACCGCACCCAGATCTACTTTTTTTTTTCTACCTCCGTTCTTTCTACGAGTTACACCGTCCTGCCTTCATCTACAACCTGGTATGTAACTACAGAAGCTGTTTTTCATTAAGTTTTAAATTTAATTTCATCTTGGACTTTGTTACGTTACGCCATGGGCGTAGAACATTCTACGGACGCCATGTTGACAAGGCGCCCAGATTAGTTTCAGCCATTTTTAACCATAATTTAAACTGAGAGAGAAAGTCAAGTGTTTTACCGTATTGAGACAGTTATATTTTTTTAAAACTATTTTTAAGAAATGTTATTTTTGAGAGAGCTACATTAATTTCAAGTGCATAAGTCAGGCTGTTAATTAAGCGCCACGTAAGGATTTTGAAATATGACCGTTATCCATGACCACTTCCCAACGGCGGCCTAGTTTAAACATTCATTTTCTTGCTTATTGCCATTCAGGGATTTTTTATTTTTCTTTAATTATTTTTTCCAGCTTATTTTAAACAGATATTTTGAATTCGCACATTTTAAATATTTTGAATAAATAAATTTAAGCTGGATTTGACACGCCTGACACTTCTTCTAAATATGCACGTTTCATCCTATCCCTCCTCTACACATTTTCAGTTGAAAACAATTAAACAAGGGCTTTATTACGTGTGTAGTTATGTATATTAAGTTTCTCAGCTGTGCGTGTGGCAAAAAAATCGTTTACCAGTAACGAAGGTGTTGTTGTCAAAGGTGAATTTCTACGCATCTTACATACTGAGTCCTATACTGAGAACAGCCGAGCATAAACAGATTTCTTTGGAACAGTATTTATTTCATTTTAACCGCTTACTGAATCATATGTATTGCCAACACACATAATATTCTATTTTGCCATGTGGTGCATAAATTAAAGTTCTGGATATTTCACTGAGGTTAGGTTATGTTATTGCGCATTTTCAGGATAAAAAGTGGTCACTCCAAAATATGGACTATTATGCTACTGTGATTACTCCAGAGGGCACTACATTTCACATAATTTTAAGCTTGCCGCGCACCACATTACACTGTTACACCGCTTACTAAACTTTGACAGCTAACAACTGCAAAGCAGTTCAACATTGTTTCAAATTTTGTTTACATATTATGGGTAATTTAAAACATACGGTATATGTTATAATTTACTGTTATTGTGTGTGTAGATAATGGTTGTTTGCATAAGTTTATTTGAAAGGTTATGTGTTTTAAACTGCGTATAATTGTTTCACTTTATTGTCTTTTATGTATATTGATCCTCTGTTTATTTCGCTTGTTTCTTCTGTATAGTTTAGTTAAGTCTGATGCTCGCTCACAATTTTCTGGTAGATAATTGTTCATTCGCAGAAGAAGCTCTGTAATATTTCAGAATATTGCAGGATGCAAAGAATTTTCTTATGATTAATATGTTAGTATTTAAATTTTAAATTATTTTTGTTTTCATTTCAATTGAATGTTATTTACATATGTATGTGAAAACTATGTTAAATTGGATAACCCTTCCATTCAGTTTAACATTGTTATTCAAAAATTCTCTTTGGAGTTATTTTACTTTTGTCTAAGTTACCTAAGGAAACATTGAAAAAATTCTGAAAGTAAAAAATAATAATCAAAGCAAAGAAAATTTTGAATGTCTGGAATAATTATCGCTGATGTAGAGGAAATGTTTTCAGTTTTTCACGTTGAATGTTAATAGCATTATCCAGCATTTTGAAGATATAATTTTGCATTACGAGAAGAGTTGGGTAAAACGATGTGTCGAGATGAACTGTTGAAGTGATTCTGCAACTGTGGGAATTCAATCCGGAGGTATCTACTGGAGTTTAGAGCCCATGGTGAGATGGCCAATATGCAGCCTGGACTTTGTTTGGGCATCTTCTGTTCCAACTCTCTTCGATGCAGTCATATAAGATGAACTCCGCCCATTTATATATTTTCAGCGGAACTGTAAGAAAATTTATATCCTACTACAGCCCTGTGTCCCAGAAGTCCCATTTTAAGAGTTCATGTAATTAAGGACCAGTTGGCAAATTTTGAATATTTCCTTAACAGTGAAAAGAGCTGCTTTTAAACTATTAATATAAAAGACTAACACTAAATACCTATCTACAATTTTTGTTAATTTGAAATCATTTAAATACCTATATATATATATATATATATATATATATATATATATATATATATATATATATATATATATATATATATATATATATACACTCTTCTAATCACGTATTGTAAGGAAGCATGCAGAGAGTATTTAATATTCACCTTTAAAAATTCTAATACCAATGCAAAGTGAGAGCATCTTAATTTCTCTTTTTCTCGTTAATTCATATGTTCTACCTCCTTGTTAAATTTCATTAAATTAACATAATTACTTTGTTCTTTTCTTTAGTAGTTCTAAAGTGTAAATTAGAGTTCATTAAAATTAAGAGTTGATATTTTGTGGAACAATTTGGTTGGAAATGTTTATTTTGTATATTCAGAGTTATATGTCTTCGTATTAGATATTTGCTCTTGGCACCCATATGTCCTTTAGATGTAAATTTATTTGTTATATTTTTAATAATAATTCCGAACCAAAAAATATAAAAACCTATTAATATTTTTCAAACCTCCCCACCCTAAAGAAATTACCACCTACATTTTACCCCATTTTATGGTTGGTATGTTCGTGCTAGTGTGTAAGCAAGACCTGCAGTACCTATAGCAGTACTGCCTTTAGCTTCGCTCTTTTTGGTGGTTCACACAGTGATACAGGTTGTTCATTCAACTAAACACTTTTGAAAGCTCTGCTTAGATCTGCTTGTGCGCTCATTGCGTATTCCTTCACCAAATGTAAACTTAACATAGCTGTGGTCTGGTCACTTTATTCATGCATCGACGAACGAAAACTGTAAAATTATTAGAATAGTATAAATTTCCATATTTACCAATGTTTACAGTCATGTGCATTAAATAAAAAATAAAACCAAAAGAAATCATTTCAGTATTTACAAATGTTTAGCAAACACGCTTTAATTGAAAGGTAATATGTGGATCTAGTTTACCTCCGTCATTGCCATCTTCACTGAGCGCCAGACACTATGTGTGACCGACATAATATACTCAGGTAGGAGGTGTGACATTTATCGACGGTTGGTTTGAGAAGTGCTCACTTCACCACACACAGTCCTTACTGAAGACGTATCTGTTGACTGCTTGGAGAGGTGGAGATGTGAGTAGCTGCACCTGGCCTGAGCTCGGCTGACCCGTGGCGTGTACGCGGTCTCTACTCCAGTGGCGTGCGTGGGAGGAAGGTTTCGCGCTGCTTCCCCCCGGGGAAAGGTCACAGCTCCACGCGAGTCACCCACGCCAACTCTTTCACCGCCCTCGTAGTCAAGCATTCACTACAAATGATTATAATAACGGTCGTGCATGTGCCCCTTCGCCTCATCCCTTCCACTTGTACAACTGTGTTGTGTTGCAGCTCTTATCCCATCCAACCAGAAACTGAAACCCCATTAGCTTGGACACGTTGAAATGGCGAACAAGGTTTGGCGAGACCATTTCAGGAAAATAAAAAAATTAGGTATTTTTAAATACTCGACGTTTTTCACAAACATACTTGCCAACAGGCACAATTAATCCCAAGTAACATGGGAATTACATACATATATATTTTATCATCGTTTCTTCCTACAGAGCACCAAGGCGAACCGGGTTTTCAATCCCAGGCCGGGCGACTACCGGATTTTCGCATGTGGGAATCGTGACAGACGATGCCGCTGGTTTCAGTCACCCTCATCGGCTCAGATGACCTCGATGTTAATAGCCGCCCAAATCTCAAGTCTCTCCACTAACTCACATTCGTACAGAGCTTTCATTTCCGACGAACATGATGTAATAATTATTTTAATGTCTGCGTGTGTGTGTATATATATATATATATATATATATATATATATGCTATACAGCACCCACAACCTTTTTTATATAATGATAAATATTCACTTCCCAAAATTACATTTTTCTAATTGTTTCAACTATTTTTTTTTTCTTTTCAAATTATGTTTTGGGGAATACTGTAAAAACTGCCTCAAAGGAAATCTTGAAATGTACGTTTTCTAATAATATTACCAATGTATTATTTTTAATCAGCTGGTGTGTTTTACCTACAGTATGACATAAATATCTGTTTCTTTAAAAAATGTCACTGACGATGCCGTTTTGGTACCCGTTTCATTGTTCTTCGTTTCTGTTGTTATTAAATTCTTTGATCGTTTTCGGATTCGTAATTGAGCTGATGTCGCCAGTAGATTATACATTGTTATCTTGTGCTGGGCTATTTTTCATATGGGTCTAGCAATATCTCTCCACGGCTGGAACATTCCGTATATTCATCTCTCTCGTTTTGCTCTAACACAGTTTCGTATTTTTAAGTAAGAGACCCCACACGTAGTGCATCCTGCTGGGTTATTTGCAGCTGCTCTTCGCGTGGAAAATTACCACGAATTTATTCGTCACATATGCAACTATATTAACTTTGCTATGACAAGGGATGAAGTGCAGTTACAGGATTAAATATGTTAAATCTTTCTTTGGACATTAATTAGTTCAAACGAACCTTTTCATGCACCATTTTATTATAGAGTTGAGTTGTTAGCCTGAGAACAAGTAGAGCAAAATAATTGAAAACCATTCTCTTTCTCTTTACACGCAGAACAAACTCAAAACATACATCTGCTTCTCTTTGCTTGCTCTGTGCAATCAGGTCATGCAATGTCAACTGTAGAATCCTGGATTTCAGCATGCTGAGTCATCCTTCTGCAAAAAAAAAAAACTGAACGTGGTGTTAAGGGGCGAGGGTAATTTTAATTACTCACGCCACTCCCTTCATATTGCTTTGTCTTGAATAGTCGATCAAATCAGAATGTGTATTATGGCAAACAAAAAAAAAAATCTGTATTGCTTATCGAGTCTTCGTATTATTGTCATATTGATTTTTGAAGTTTCTAATAAAGTTACGTTTATCCTTTCTGAAAGCCCGTTTTTCCTAGGTGTGTCAGGCATAGACATCTTCAAGATACGACAGTTTTTCTGTAAATCATTAAATACGTACGAGTCAGGGTTTATTATATAATCCCGAAATTTCCTAAACATGTAATTTGTACCCACACATGATTACGTTGTTAACAAAAGTGTATTGAAATGAAAATCAATTTTGTTCGCTTTCTGAAGCCTACCTTCTTTAGTTGGTATTCGCTTTTCCATCCCTCTACAACTATAGGCCTGATATAAATGTAAGTGTGCAATTGCGCATGGACCTCTGATATCACGTAGGAACATCATGCACACTAAATTACACTTACATAAAATAAATTAATAACCTGACAGCATAGCCAAATTATGTCATGGATCTATGTGCAAAAAACTAGCTTTGAATGACCTATTTCGCAAGCTTTTATACTTCAGTTATGCCTATAAAATTCATTATAAACTTTGAATAATTTTCTTCCAAAGACATAGCTATTTTCTCACTCCAAAATAAAGAATTTAAGTTCCGGAAATGTTTGATAACTGATGAAGCTATCATTGCATATGTTGTGTGAACATTTTGAACACACATAAAATTTTCGCTGTCTATATATATGTTGTTTAAAAAATTTTCCTTCAGTGCTGGTAACCATTTATCCAGAAGTGCCTGTAAACTCTCCGAAAAATTGACACATTTATTTTCAGAACCGGACTTTCCGTAAATTTCACGGAACCTCTCCTTTAATTTCCAAGTTAGTTTTCTGTACTTTCCGTTTAAAACAAAGAGAGATAATGAAAATATCTTTAATTTTCGTTATGTGGATGTTCTACCGTGTATAAAATTTATATTAAAAAATTTAAAATATTTTGTACGTAAGGGAGGTTTGAACCCGAGTCAAAAAATTACCGGTCTACAACTCTACCATTCATCTACAATCCTCACTCAACAATTGCGGTATAACTTTTATATTTTTATTAAAAATACACAAGCAAAAATTCAGTTTCTCTTAAATTTAGTGCATTTTTAGTGTTGCCAAATGTTAGACACACCTGATGCTCCTTTTTAATGTTTGAAAGAAGAGGTGATAGTCGTGTGGATAACCTTAACTGCCGCAGATACCATAATTTCCTTGTTACAGTGGCGAAGAAAGCTTCGTGTAGAATAGACATTGTTCGTACCCGTAACTCGAAGCCAAAGGGAATGCGGAGACTTTCCGTAGTTTGTATTTACGGACTTAACTCCGTTTTTCTTCATTGCGGATTGCCTTTCCGTATATACACTGTACATTTCCTTAAAACATTCCGTCTATATACGGAAATTTTAAACAGTGTACAATTAAGTTTTTTCTGCCTGCCGCGTCGACTCGTACACCTTCAATAACCCACCCCCCCCCTTTTTTTTTTCCCAAAACTCTTGACACCTTCCGCGTTAACACCGTTATTTACTAGACGGAAATTTATCCAGCCGTTATATACTAAGAATCCATACCTGTCTCGTATCACATTCAACTACAAACCTCACAACAATGTCCTATTTCCAAATCCTGGGAGCAAAGTATTTGCCAGTTACAGAGGCCTAGCGTATGAACGGCCGCCAAATTAATAACACACGCCATCGAAGACTTGCAAGCTAATATCGTGTCGGAATCCAGAAGCAAAGCATCACTAACCACTCGGAAAAAACGAGGTCTTCAATTCATTGGGGGCGCATTTAGCTAGTGTTGCAATACTTTAACGAATAAACACGTTCATCAACTAATTGCCAACTGCAACGCGCGCCTTATGAACATTGTTCGACTGAAGACCTCGGTGTGAACTAATAATGACGGGATTAAATCCATTGTGACTAATTAGCACAAAACCACTTCAGAAATTGACTAACGTATTAATACTATGGCTGCCGTAATTAATAACGTAACGGTTACATTACAGGCATTGGAAACTTCTCCTTCCACAATCAAATTGCTAGCCACAACACAATAGCTCAGTTTATCGATTTTCAATCGTTTTAATGATCTTCTGAGAGAACAAGAAATCTAAACACACCTAGCACATTGTAAAAACAACAATTGTTCATATCAACCTTGTACTCATGAATACCTTCCTACAAGATCTAAACAATGTTAGCCAGCAACTGCAACACACTGAACTGCAATTCGCAATTCCGTCCAGCAAAAACACCACCGCTTATTATCAACTTCCACTCACTCAGTGCTGCACACATTGTGACAAAAATTCAAATTTCCTTGTACGGAAATCGGGTCATTGTAAAATCTACAAAATATTCCCGACAGTATTCTATTCCCACACTAGATCTTGCTGCCTACACACAAAATTAATTTTTATTGCACTAGATTTCTCTACTCAAGGAATTGTCCACCTGACGCCCACACCCGAACATTCTGAGGGACTCTACCGAATACCGCACAAAATTTAGTACACGCCGAGATTACTATACCTAAATGTTTTATTGCTCCGCACAACAACTACACCGTCATAAAAAAGACTGCCAAGTTGAGCGTTTTAAAGACACACTTGTGAAAATCACTCACATTTTGCCACAACAATTCTTGATCAGCAATGCACCGTCGCCATTTTTCATTAACAGTAATAAAAACAAGTCAACCATAGGCACAATCGAAATACACCTATCATGCAACTGCGAAGTGCGAACAGTGAGCCATGCTCTTATTGCACCAACGCGTATCTGCGATGTACATACACTGAACATCACTACTATTCTCGTCTGCACCACAATACTGGCTACAATTTCCAGTCTTCAAACCTGATCAACTTCGCCTACAAACAGGCATACATCTATCCAATATCAATCATTTACTACGAACGGATTGGCACACGAACGCCACTTTATAGGCTGTTTAAGGTAAAATTAGCACTTTTGAAAGTCCTGCTTGAGATCTACTTGTATACATTTTGTATTACTCCGCCTTATGTAAGATTAACATTGGCATGGGCCTCATCACTTTATTGATGCGTCGGTGAAGTGAAACTGTGGAATTATTAGAAAAGTAAATATTTATCAAATCTGCTCATTTTTACACTTCGATGCATTAAAGAAACAGAAAGCGAAAGAAATAATTTTAATTAACACAAATGGTTACCTGACACTTTTTATTCGACGTTAAGATACGGAACTACTTCCCATCCATCGTTAACAACATTACTGGGTGCATGTCACTTAGGGCGCCCATAAAAATATATAGAGGTAGAGGCAGTGACATTTTTCTAAAGTTGATTTCCAAAGTGCTCAGTTTATCGTGAACAGCCTTTATCAAAGAGCAACACAGAGATGCCACACGACTTCTTATATAGTAGTACCAAGTTTCTCCTTGCGTCCATATGAGAACTATTCTTATGTAACCACAGACATTTTAGTTATCTCAATTGATTGAAGCGTCTATTTTCACGATGTGAGATTAATAAATATCGCAGCGATTCTCCGCCATCTGCATACATCTCGCATCTAAAGCAGCGACTACACACGCCTCTGGTGTGAATGTCCTTCCCTACTCTTTCCTATGTGTTCCCAGTACATCCAGATGTACAGCGTATGTGTAAACGACGCAGTGTTGTATACGGCGCCAAGAGGAACGTGTCGCCAGAAGCCCGACTCCACGTGGCAGCACGGTTGTCAACGGCCTTCACACAACGTTACTACGCCAGATTGTCCACGGGACTACTTCTCTTTCAGCCGTACGTAGGCCTTCATCACCGCCTGCCACGACAGTCTCGTGCACACTGAACTGAACACAGTAAAACCACGGCTACTGCTCCTTTGCAGTCACGTGGCCGGGAATGCATTCTGACGACGTTGCATCTGCAACACGAGACGCAGACGTGATCGTCAGCAGTACCAACATAAACATTTGCAGGCTTCACTACCAACTCTTCCGGGGTGCACACGAGAAATGCGAACCGTACGACCATGACTTTTCATTCTCCTTCGAAAAAAATTACACCCATGCTTCTTTTATAAGTTCAAAAGCTCTCAATAGTATCCACAAAACGTGCCCGACCCCTCAATTTACCTCCTTCAGTCCCAGCTTTAAATCCAACACACAATGAGAACTTACGCAGACTGCCAGCAAACGGCAGATTACGGGACTTTTTATTCAGATATTATTATTCCTTAATAATCCGCGTCAGCTCATTTTACTTTACAAATTTCCTTACCCATGCCATATGGGAAGTATCTCAGTTTTCCAATGATAATTCAGAAACTCACAAAGACCGGTGAGATGTAGCAAATATGACATCACATATAATGTATATATAAATGTAAGTTGTACAACTTAAATCAAAATGGTGAAATATATATATATATATACATACATATTTAATTATATCAGTTTAGGGACAACTGTATTGTGTATAGTGTTTTGTTTACAATTCTACTTGTGCTCATATGAATCGTGCTTTAACAAATACTGCCATGTCTCAATGATGAATTTAATGTATTATTATCCTAATTTAATAAATATTATACTCATAATAAACAATAGGTTTTTCCTTTCAATAGGTAATGATTTTGCTAAGTATCCAAAGTATAATATGAACCAAAAAACAAGAACATTATTGTAGATTATAATCTATAGGATATCATCACTTGAACATTACGCAGAGAATATCCTCTATCAATAATATTATGGCATGCATGTGCAAATGAGTAATATGGACTCCTAGTGTGGAACCTCGGCCAAAATCTATCAATACGTGCTATATATTTTGAACTCAACGCGAAATTAAATAAGACAATAAATGAAATTTAACAACACTCATTGCATGTGAATGAAAAAGTATATGCAACAAATAAAATGAGTGTGATTTATATTTCCAGTTGCGCAATTTTCCATTCATAAATGATGACAGGTACTGTAAATGTTAATTGTAATTGATTAGAAGTTTTGTCTTCCCACACTCATGTATCAGGCCTCTTTTCAGACTCCGCCATTGCACTACATTCCAGCCTCACCTAAACTCGAACCACGGACTGCCTACGGTAATACTTTCCTTCTGCGACACCGCCATTACAAGAATAACTTGTACACGACCAGCCCCAAGCATATTATCTCAGCCTCTAATTAACGTAAATGTTCTGTTATGTAATGCGACATATAACCACATTCACTTTATAGAATGAATGAATTAATTAATGAATGAAGAGATTTGGGCGGCTCTGAACATCGAGGTCTTGTGAGCCGATGAGGGTGATTGAAGTGAAAATGGAGGGTGCCAGAATGGAGGGAGGGGGAAACTGGAAACTTGAAATCCCCGAGAAAATCCGGTGACCCAGGACTTTCTACAATCTTTCCACAATTTTTCTTTTCAAGTACGAACTTTATTTTATTAGCTTGTGTGTATCCTACCTCGGACTATTTTGACTCTCGGCTACCCCAAGTCCTTACTTCCATTCCAAGAAATTTCCATACATTACACATGCAGGAAGTGGCAATTTCCAACACGAACAATCTCTCCCCAATTTCTTCTGCGTCCATTTTCAGACCTCCTGTCTTCCTGCTGCTAGATGCTACGGAGATGAGGTCATCCCTATATTCAACTCAAGGGGGATGTTAAACTCGGCTCTCTACGTTACGCAATCTCGCCCAACATGAGAGCCACGCACTGCTCTGAAAAGAGAGCCACACGCTGTTTCATAAATCATTTTCGAAAAAAGAGTCGAAATGGCGAAAGTCTAAACAAGCTGGACAATCCGCCGAGGTAGGACTAAAATGTAGGCCCAGCTGACTAGTCATGGTGATGAAAGGATATCAGCAATCATAAATTAAACTCCACCTAGCAGCCACGCCACACCCAATCAGAATTAAGGGGTGAAGCACGAGTGTGAAGAAAGAGGGGGGGGGGGGTGCAGTCAGCGGGAGATCAGCGGGCTGGGAAGTCTTCGTCCTTCCGTGGGCGGCAAGTGAGGTGGGTAAGTCCCTTTTCCTTATTATCGTCCTTGGACTTTCCCCTAGCCTTACTTTCTGTAGATCGAGGCCACTCATGTTATAATAAATATAACTTTATATTTAAACCTCATTAACTTGTAATTATCTTTAATTGGTATCCTTTACTCTTTCCTAGTTCATATTTCAATGCCCACTTACTGAGGTTACCAACCGTAAAAAGGGGAAACATAACAATATGCACATAATAATTTTGCCAGTGATGTAATAATTTTGCTAGTGCTGGAATTTAAACATTGAGTATGGACATGTGTAGCTACCATGGCAACGTTTGTGTTTTGAATTGGCCGGGCGCTAAGAATTGGACATTAATGTCTATCCTTAGTAGGGCTTTCAAAAGTTGTCGATTTAGCATGAACAGTCTGTTCCAAATATTTACCCAGTTAACTCCTTTATTTTCCCACAAACCGTGCTCAATTGTGATACTTTAATCCATGTAAATTTTAAAAACTTTTTTTATTAATAAATTTAATATCTTTTGTTTTATAAATATATACCTCTGGTAATGAACACTTAACGAGACGTATTGTTTTCTCTCTCATTTTGCATGATGGATAACCTCAGAAATTTTGCAACCTTCGATAAAAGATGGCATGAATATTCTCGCAAGCTGCGTGCAACATTCAGCCACCTCATGCTACCGCTCGATAATCAACTGGAAAACGACTGTGCCGGACAATCGTCATTATTCTGCTGTCGCGACTGGGAAATTGCGGAGACGTATATCCAGGGAGAGGGTTTGAGACGCCACGCCGTTGGAGCAGAAAGCCATGCATTTTAATGAGGAGAAAAGCGCATGGGACTGGAATGACGAGCTAATGACGTAGTGAGGTCGCGGCTGCTTGTATAGCGATGCAGGCGCGAGTGACGCACCTGTGAGGACCCCGTCACTTTGTCATAGTTTTCCAACACATTGCTTCAAAGAAAGATGGTCAAAGGAAGATAAAATGTTGGGATGTCACCGAAACGTAATTAGCACCTCAATGTTTTTCTGGAATATTCGGATGGTTCCAGTTGCCATAAAATATTGTGTATGTTGGGAAAGTCTTAAACTGCCTTGATGTTTGACGTCTTCAGCCATTTGAAATCATACACGGCGAAAACAGTCATTTCCGAGTCTACAAAACTTGAAATTGGTAAACAATAACACTAAACGAAATAATGTTATGGGGGGAACTATTTTATTTAAAATCCATTTGGAAATGAATGTTGTTTAAGAGTGCACTTTGCACTATGGTAGTAAAAATTAAAATCAGATGCAACAAATGTCACCACGTAACAAATACTTCTTCTTAATAAAATTAAAGTGTAGTTTATAAGTGTAAACCATTATAACATTTTTAACATTCCTACCTGTATCGGGCTGCATGAAAACACAACTTCTGTATCCTACTCTGCAAATTACGTTAAATAAAAATCAAATTACGTTTGTTTAATAACTTTTTTTTATAGTGAGACACATTTTTGTAACACGTTAGACCAAATATGTTTGCTGGAAAAATTTGATGTCAGTATTTTGTCTTAGAAATCTATTACCATATGTATTTGAAAGTTAAATTTTAACAACGAGACAGGGGCTTATGTGGGAGTAAGGTGCATACATTTTCAGTGATGGTAGAGAATAGTCCAAGAACCAGAGACATCCTCTACAGAAAGCGCTATTACGCCTCCCAGATATGACGAGAGAAGTAGAGAAGAAAAGGAAAAATTCACCGATACATTACATTACTGTGCGATGCAAACCAACGTCTATACGAAGAACGGAAGATACGCAGCAAAGTTTATATGTATAAACTTTCACGTCTAAGAATACTTCAGTTTGTACACGTGCCACCGAGTTGGCAGTTACTGACTGTGATTGGAACGGTATTTCCCAGCTGGTTATTCATCCTCATTCCAGCGAATATTGGCAGTTACTTATCGTGGATGTTCCTATCTTCTTACCTTGTACAATAAGACACTGGTTAGCATATAAGTAAGAAAGGAAATAATTATAATTTTTCCTGACCGGAGAGCTTTAAGAGCACTGGCATGTCTTTGGAGGAAGTACAATAACTCGTTTCTTCTAATATTAGTGCGACTGATTGTATAGTTTAAGTCGTTCTCCAGTTGCTTTGCTATTAGTGCTATTATAGCAACAACATTGCATGTCAAAAAACACGGAATGATATTTTCATATTCCTCAATGAAATGTTTTATTACTGGTATGTCAATCTATGAAAATATTCTGCTACAAAAATAAAATTTGATTGAACTGATAAGTAGAAAATGCAATCCTGAAGAAAACGTCCCCTTAAAATGTAAAAATACGTCTTAATATTTTCGGTACGTAACTTTCCAGGACCATCATCGTGTGATAATGCTAATAAAGCCTGGCTGCCCTTTACTATTACTCTTCCAGACAGTGGCTTGTAAACTGGAATTTTTATAAACGAGGTCCCTGGGTTGTGGATACAAGAGACTTGAGGTATAAACACGAGACATGTTTCACCATTATGACGTCATTACAGAGGCAGAAGACAAAGTACATCTCTCCTAATGCGTCAGCGCAGACACTGCGTTCTTTATTACTATGCATAAATCTTGTCTTCCGTTCGCTTTCATAGAACCACGACCCCGTATGGAAATTCTAATATTTCATGGTGATTTAAAACCGCGAATTGTTAAAAATTGTGAACATCTGTATCTGTCACTTGAGTGATTTCAGGGATCTTAGAGTATGTCTCCAGAGTAAAATTCGCCCAGATGAGGGCACGAACAAACATATTACCATATCATGTTGTCAAATTTTCCCGTCCAGGAATTGCAATTTTCCTTGCCTATTTTATGACAGTTTCTTGTGACTCAGTGAAAGGAAATACAGTATTTTTTATAATAAGAAATAACTTATATAAATAGTTGGCCCTCTTTGTAGCAAAACATACTTTCAGTGCCGGGTTTCACCCGGGTGTATTACACCAAACAGTATGAGTGGTTCTCTCGTCAGGTTGCAAGGAATATCAGTTGCTAGGCGAGTTTACTCTGGAGCAGGCCATGTAGAGTTGATCATATGAACAACATTCTTTCCTCAAATTGCAGTGTCATTAATTCTAAATGGTACTTAAATGGAACAAGTGTTATGCACTATATAGAAACTTATTCCCCCGAGCACACAGATTGCAGACTGTACATGTTTCTACCACGCCTTCACTTGAAACGTGGTGCTATAGCAGCGATTTGGCTGGTTAAGGTTTCGCAGTAATGTTAGTGGAGCCACAACCTTGAAGAGAGTAGATGCTGTTGTTGAACTCCACAGAATAATGAATGGACCGCATCATCCGTTTTTACAATTGTGTCCATAGATTTGTACTCCATTTCTAACTTTTCGAACATTGTAAGCAAACTGTGGTAAAAAGATATATGATTTCGTTAACTTTTCTCTTTCCTCGTAACATGTTCTTCTGTGGCAATATTTTGTAAAATATTAGCTCATTTAACTTATATTAAATCTATAGCCTAAAGATTGGTTAAACAGATTTTTGTCTTGTAAGCATTTCTAATATTACCGGTACTGGAATATATTCAAGTTACATTAAGTATTTTCGTGAACAAAGTCTCTGATCTGTAGGATAATTATGTTATTTTGGCATTTTTCTAGGTTATTCGAGATTTTTTCGTACTGACAGAACTGTTTGCAAAGAGAAAATAATGCTGCAACATATAAATGTTTACTGTAAAGCTGGCATGGTCACTATATCCCGATTCACACCCCATCCAAAATGAAGTACAAACAATAACCGTGCTATAAAATGTGATTTAATGATTTAAACAAAGTATATAGAATCTCATATGAAGGAGAAAATTATATACCGCATTGTATTTCGCTGACCACGCAGTTAATGAAAAAGAAATATTAAATTATTGATTTTGTTCAGTTCTTACAACTTTGTCTTCAGTTATAAGGGAGATGGACTATCTGTTTTGCAATAAAGACGCGTTTCCTTTGTATTGATATGTTTATAGTTAGTAGTAAAATAATGGTGCTACTGGGGCACTGGCATCTGGCAGCAGGAGGTAGGAGATTTCCGCCATATTGGATGACGTCACAGGCGCGGCCGGCGGCCTTGTTCACCTCCCCCCTCACCAATCCCAACACACGGCAGACCCTTACAGCAACCCGTAGCTCAAAAACAATTTTGTTAAAAAAGTATTTTATAAAAAACTAAATTAATGAATATTTCTTAAAAACATCGATCTCTAATAACTATGTAAATTTCCAAGAAAAAAATATCCATTTGCATAGAAACTTCCATTCGCACGATCCCTGCCAGAGTGCCGATCGCTAGTGTGAATATTTATTTACGGATTCCAAGATGTAATTTTCGACACACAAGAAGGTATATAAAAGAAATATTGTTGGGCATTTAAAATTATCCTCACACTCACCTCACCACCCTATGAACCCCCATCCCCTTACTAATAATAAAAATTGCGAATAAAACTAAAATATAATTCTAAAAATTGAGGAACATATATTTTTATCCCACCCTACACCCCACACACTAACCAAAACTCCTCCCCCCTCCCCCACCAACACCATTTGCCTTACGTTACAAATTAAAATTATTCCTCCACCCATACAAATCAATTGTATCTGAACTGTGGCCACGAAATTACAACTTCAACACATATATTTTTTTACCAGGATTAGACACTATAATGCGTTTGTAACTCATGCTTCAAACTCGAGAGATAATTTACTTTCGGCAAGAACTCTATCGACCTGTACTGAATGGCGACGAGGTCCACACCTGCAAAGTACATATATTGGCATATTAAATTTCCATTTTATTATCAACATTTTTTTAAAACAATTAATTTTATTAAAGCACGTATTTTTATCTTCAGTGTGTTAGATGAACGACTACGTATAATCCCAGCTCTATCTGTGCGAATTCAACCTGCATCAGTTTTACCCCAATGCATAAGTAGATTATATAGCATTGAAGTATGGGGATATTTCTTTAACGTTTCTTAAAAGGAAAAAAATATATTGTTATGAGTTAGGGTAAAATAACAACATTTAAATTGTTTTAAACACACAATTTATTATACAGATAAACACATAAACACCATTAACACAAAAAAATCAGTCTCTGTTAATGGTTTTTTTTATTGTTCTTTGGAACCGATGTTGGGGTGACTTATTGTCTAGTCGTAGGCAGCAAATTCATGGTCCAAAGAAGAGGTACACCATTTGTAGAGCAGCTGTGCATTCCTTCACGTGCGTGTCCAGTCAGGATTTGACCTGTCGCAGACGTGCTGCTGCTGGTCGTCGTAAAGTTTTGCCAGCTTGCGCAGCGACGGACAGCCATACTCGAACTTCACATCGATGATTTTAACATCGTTTTTGCACAAATTGCTCGGCCATTTTTTTCTGCTCGGGTCCCGTCAAGTAAATTGGTCCTTGCGGATACTGCATCAGCAGGTCCCGCAGCATGTTTCCCACTTGATGATACGGAATCTTGCCTTCGTCCCACTCTAGTACATGGTGGTACTTGGTCAGCCAGTCATTCATCTTCTTGCTTTTCTCGTCCAACCGTTTCCACGAATAAGGGGGGCAGAAAGATCGTGTGCGCATGTGTACGCCAGTACACCATGCTGTTGTCTATGCTGGAAGCTGACTAAACAGATATCGCTTTCGACCCATCGCATTTATACCCACTGTGGCATTCACGAAAGTATCTTAACGACTTTGTCTCGACAATTATACAATGCAAATGCAAGTTGGTCGTAAAGTATCAGGCAAAAAGTGTACATGCGAGGGGGAATATTTCCATGTGTAGTGAATTCGATCTTGCAGTCGATCACATTCGAACTGATACACTCGTCTTGTTTACTCACATCTAACACCATGAGAGGGCTAAACACTTGGAGATATCTGGGCTCAGTATCGGGAATTGGGGGCGCCAATAACAAGCATTTTGGAATTGAGCATACTTTTGATATGGCAGCCCGTACTGGCAATTTTCAAAGTTCATGTTCATGTCTACATACGGATAGCTTTAAATAATCAAATATATTTTCACATTTTCTATTTAACATATGTCGAACTTCGAATGGCTCACTTTCACATCGTGCTGCCTTGTGGTCTGTAGCCCTATGATAATGTACCTCGGATTGTCGGTGGCAAAGCTGGACTTCACCATCCAGTTGAAGCGGAAGCTTGCAGGCAATCTGGGCTAGGTCTCGAAACTTCACGACCTGAAAACCACATCTATGTTTTTGCCATCTTCCACATTATTCAGCATATGTATGCGTTCGGTAGTACTCAACTGCAAGTGAGGCAGCATCCATTCGATAGACTGTAGCTTCAGTTCCATTGTCTTCAAGTTTTCTCCTGTACCCATGATGGCATCTGTGTGCATATTGGCTTAGGGATGTACAATTTTCTGCTTTGAATTGATAATTCGTTTGTAGTCTTAGGTGAATCCCAGTAATATCGCTAGAGGAATGCAGACCTCGAATTTCCCTGTTACAATCTTCTAACCCCAGACTGCCATCTTGACTGCAGACAGCTCATTCGGCATGAGCGAGAGAAAGTTTTTGAATATGGTCATTATTCCGACATGTCTTCTGGTCTACCTTGACGTGGTTGAGCAAATACGTGATGCGATCGATGAGGTGGAGAATACCATTGCTCATTATTTTCGTCGGTAACTGGTTGAATCCAACTTCTTTTGTCAGTGTCTCCCTGAATCGCAAGGAATGACTGACAAGAAAGAGTGCAGATATCTTGGTGTTAGACCGCTATCCGAACTTCCGGTGGTAACATGTATCATCCGATCAGATATAACTCGTATGAATGAAGTTCCACTTTCATGATGTGTTTTATTCAAAAATGACTTGCTCGTCGATGTTTATGTAATATTCCATTGCGATCGACATCGAAACCAAGACTGCGAAGGAAAATCTCGTTGGCACATGTTAACACTTTCGTGACCTGTGGTGTACTGATTGCCAGTTTGATGTGCTGCTTAATTTTATTGCTTCTCATCGCCGTGAATCTTATTCCCATCTTCTGAAATGCAAGTGTAGTGTGATATCTTCGTTTCGAAAGTTCACAACTCTCCGTGCTGATCGACGATCTTCACTACTATCTCATGTGCTCTCTTTGCGACGACTGGAATGTAAATGATGATTTATGGTGCACGACCAGTTTATAACCTGCAGGGACCATCGGCGAAAACTCGTGCAGAATATGATTCGGCCTGCCATTGAGAGATATATATACTGCGCACCAAATTGCAGCTTATTCGTATCACATTAATAGGCGAAATGTTTACAGGTCACAGCTATTTGTGGATATTTCCTGCTTCTTATATGTGGCTCGAATCACAGCGTTATTTTAATGGAATATAGTTCCGTAAAGTCGATATCTTCTCTGTGTCTGATGACAGTTTTCAGAGCACTCTAATTTCCGTGTAGTTCGAAATCAGTGTCGGGAGACAGCAAATCTTCGATGTAACTTGTAACGTCGTCTGATTCGTATGAGCCAACGGGCAATGTTACCTCGCGGGAGACATTACCGCTTTTTAAGACTTAAATCTTGCAGTTTTTTTCATCGATGTTAGGTATTGCGTTGTAGGTTTGGAAATTGACCAAGCCTCTGCAACGTTCCCCCTCCAGGTCGAGTGGAGGAAAGTGTACAGCAGGCAACTCGGAGCTGCGACTCGCCAAGGTAAACATTATCGACATTATGGATGGTTTCCGGTCCATGTATATTCATTTTATTAAATTACTTGTACGAACGAACAAGGAAGCCAAGACACAAGTGTCCGTAGTTCCCCGTGTTCATTGTCTGCTTCGTATTGTCGTTGTAAGTCAGTTTGCAATTTTTCAGGTACAGTCGCAGCTCGGGTGGAGAATGCAAATTACCGAAACTGTCATAGTAGTCTGCATGTTTTCCATGTTTCGCGTAAGTTACCCAGTGCATACCAGGCCCAGCTATAATAACCAGGGTTATTATGGTACATTTGTAACCTTTGGTTTTAGGGGGCAAAGTATTTCGCATAAACAGTCTGCGAAAATAAGGTATCTTCAATTTGCATGCAAACAATTCCAAATCCACATTCGTGAGCAATTGTTTCGGTAGAGATATCATTAGTGCCTCTTCCAACTGTTTTGCACACGTCCTCCTCCCACTGAATATGGCCTTAGGTAGAAGCCTAGGCCATTTTTGTTACCCATGGCGATAGCTTCCATATTTGCATTGTGCCTTTGGGCCTCCGTCAACTGCATCCATTCGTTCGATGCTGTGTTGAAAGCTCGGACAATAACGCTTGTAGCTCTGAGTAATCCCCCGAGGACCCCAAGTGCAGAAAAAAGTAGTGGAGTAAATCTTCCAGTAGATGTTTCATGGTCTTGCATGCTTTTATTCCCTTTTTCGCCACTTTTCGTTTCACTTACATATTTCGCTTGCTCTTTGCACCCATGCCCATTTCCACTTTGGCCTTCATCAGTTCGAAAAGTCCCACACTGCTATTTTTTTTTTCTGAGAGCCTGGTATATGGCAATTTTCTTATCTTGTTGGCCCTCTGTGCAAGTGTCTTGTCTGCCTGGTGCCGGGATTGTAGATACTAGTTCAGGGGGTAAACAATGTTGTTTTGCTTGCATGCTATGTCTAGTGTATTTATAGATGTGTCACATACCTCTTAAATATTTTCATTCCCGGCTCGCAGAACTTGTATCCAGGAATGTGTAGCTCAAGTGGTAGATCGTTGATCAGTATATAGACGGTCCCGCTTCCAGATATGGTAATACATCTTTGAGACATCATGGTGAACTGATCTAAACGAGCTCAAGAAGCATCTGCTTTGTTGTTTCTGGTGGAAAATTGTTTACAGCATTGCGCAATTCGCAACAGCATGAAGCAACTATATGCAGGTCAAAACCATCAAGTGTGGCATTTCAGTACAAACGTAGTCGACGTAAGTTTACTTGGAGTGGTATTTTAAATAGGCATTCGAAGTTTTGCAGCACTGGATATCTGCAACCACGAGAAACGCACGCACCTCCTGTTCTGTAATCAGCTTTACTTGCTCCGCAATCAGCTCCACACACTCCGCAATCAGATCCACACACTCCGCAATCAGCTTTACATGCTCCGCAATTACGTCCGTAGTTAGCACCGCAATATAGTAGTGGTAACATACATATTATAAAGCAATATATTACTCTACCCACACACATTATTAATGCATATGAAGCTATCCCCCTCGAATTACGACATGGAAGCCATTTCCTAATACAATGAGGTGCATCATCACATGACCATCACATTTTGGGAGAACATGTGCCCTACTGAGCCTGTTAGAAGAAGAGAATGGTCTTCAGTTCGAGAAGAATACCTATACTTCAAATCGCTCCAGCGACCGAAAAAAGTGACTGGCCCGAATACTGCAAGCCATAGATGGTATGGGTTATTTCCCTTGCAGTGATAACAAAGCTGTTGTGCCACTGAGCGAAGCATAGCCAAACAAAATGTTTATTTTTCGACGCTGTGTCATGGGAGAAACATACTTGCTTCCAGGAGTACTTTAGCATGGGATGGCACGCGAACGTTGACTGCGTGTACCTAGGCCAGACTTATTAGTGCGTACCCAAACAACTGCTTCGCAATAATTCTAATGTCTTGGGGCTGTTTCGCATGTACGATAGGAATTTGCGACATGTGTACTATGACTACGTCAATATGAACATGACACTATCTGATTTAAAGTGCCTGCGATCTTTGTGCTGGAAAGACACGTATGGAATTTTTGTGATCGTAAAAGACGGGCGTCTATTTAATGGCAGTTAAAAGTTGTTCACGATACAGTGAGCACTTTTAAAAACAACCTTAGGAAAAAACCACTGTCCATGACTGCATATACTTCAACGGGCTTACTGAGTGATATGCACCCGGTAAAGTTGGTAATGCTAGATGAAAAGTAGTTCCATATCTTAATGTCGAATAATAAGTGTTAGGTAACCATTTGTGGTAATTTCAATTATTTATTCTGTTTTCTGTTTTTTAATGTATCAGTGTGTAAAAAATGGCAGATTCATAAAATGGTTACATAAAATGGATACATAAAATGGATACATAAAATGGACCGACGTATGAATAAAGTGATGAGACCCATGCCAATGTCCATTTTACATAAGTGGGAAGAATACACAACGTGCATACTAGTAGATCTTAAGCAAGGCATTCAAAAGTGCTCATTTAACCGTGAACAGCCTATACCAACGTGGATTCAATCAGTTCATCATCGACCATCGAGAATGAGTTATAGCATATTGATATTCGGGCACAGTAGTCTCAAGCTGTGGCTTGACCAAAACGAAGATGGAGGTTGTCTCCTAAGAAACAATGGAACTTACGATGCTGGCAGAAGAATAATTCGAAATGTTGACGAACTCGAACGATTCGGAGATGCTGCCACTAAACATTTAGTCATCGAAACTGGTAATGGCTTCATCTCGGAATTACGCAATGTGTTAGCTGATCAGAGGAAATTTTTTCGCACTTACTTGTCCTAGCTCGAAAGGAAGTTAGATCGTGTAAAGACTGAGATAGTTCGCTATTTGATGGCAATGGACGAGCACGTAATGAGTCTTCAAAGGCAGGTTACCGACAGACTGAATGTGGCATCGGCACAAAATATTGCGAGTCTAAATATGCTGGAATATTCCATATAGCATACTTTGCTACCTCGATTTCCCGCCTTGCCACGTAAACAAGTATTCAAAACCATTGCAAAGACATATTGGATATCTGCAGCGAACGCCTGGAAAGAATCGGAAATCGTTTATTGGAGATTCACGACTAAACCTATAAAATAAAGCAACAGTAACAATTTTTACTCAGTACGATTCCGCACATTGCTAGCGAGCTGCATCGAGGGATAGAGTCGGTTTGCTCGAAGTATTTGCTCGCCAAGAGAACTAAACTTTAGTGCGACCTTGTAAATGAAGACATCTGTAAGTCCATTACTCGCTGTATCATAGTCGGCCGTAGTCGTGAAGACCAAAGTCGACGATACTGCTGAGCCTACGGAGAAAGGGAAACATGATGATGTACAAACGGATCGGGATGAAGGATGGGATGTGGATTTGGCACATAAGAAAAAGTTACGGAAGAAAGCACTGAATTCTAATGCTCTGGCTCGAAGGTATGTATGATTGTGTCCCGTAATAATGATATGACGTACGGTGTATACAGGCATAAAAATAAAAGGTTCTTCGGTGCTAATGAAATAGAGTTTCTACCAGGTGGTATAATCCAAATATGCGGTTACAAGTGTCATGGAACAGTTTTTTTTCTGTGAGACGTTTTATCGGGAGTTAGCTTTGTGATTTTCAACTTACGTTTGCTCAAAGTTACATATTATTCAATCGGTTTTCCTAGTTTTATTGCTCTGTGTAATTCCATTGCATTTATTTGTTCACTTTAAAAATATAAATGTAGCTGCGCGTTCAATGTCAAGAAGCGAGTGAGCGATACGGGTGACACCAAAGGTTCATCTAAAATCTACTTGACGCAAAACGGTAAACGCTAAACGTCACGCATGTCTTCAATCGACGTTAACCGGAATAAAAATAAAAATAATCTAGTTGTGTATATACAAGTATTTTTGTTTGTGTTTATAATTTTAAAAAACACCTTATGTAAAAAAATATTTTTCACGATTAATAGTTACAGTCAATTATTTGTAAATGCGTTGTTGCATATTTATCACCGCCAGATTAATTGGACACATAAAAAAAAATATTTCTAAATTGTATTTTATTTCAAGGAACTCTGAATAATAACAATATTTAAGAAAACATTTATATGTTAAAACAGTATATATTATAATGAGCTTCCGTGCATCCCGTAGGATCATTAAAGTTGGTATTCAAATAAAATTAATTAAAAACATTTAAGCTTTGCTATACTTTACTCCACTCCTCGGATTGCTTGATATACAGACAAAACTAAACCAGCCTCTTTATTAAATTGATTACAAATCTTCAGAAATACAATTAGGCTGAGAAAATGGAGAATTTGATTAAAATATGAAGAAAAAAAAATGGCTTTGAACAGATTAAAACAAGTGCATGGGTCGGGGACCTATCCAAAGCCTGGTCCTGCTAAAGTTAACAATTCCACACACTTCTAAAATGGTTGTAAAAAACCTGAGTTAATTCTGATTTGTTGAAAATAGCACCAAAAGAAAATTGACTTAAGTGGCTAAAATGTAAGATGGGTTACAAGCAAAATACCCTGCAAATGAACGCGAACATATGCGGGCCATTTCAAATAGCAATCTACATTTCAGGCTGCCGTGTTCACGACACAATAACATGACTCCTGCCAAAATGCAAAATCCAGAAACGTAATAGCGTTCCACAGTGAACGATTTACACCAAACTGAATTTAATTAAAAAATCACCAACTACCATAGCAAGTATTTAGAATCTTGCTTAAAGCACCTACACGGTCTGACTTTAAAACTTTCAATTTTCAATTATTTCACCAAAGCCAACCCACCTTAAGCCAGTGGTGCAGAACAATTTCACTGTCAGCTGACCTGCTGACTTCTTCTACAGAGTCCCATGGGGGCCTCAAGCAGCGCCGCACCTGAAGGGTGTTTGCAAGTAGAAGATCAGAGAAGAAGTGGGCGAGCCCAGCGCTGATGCAAAGGCTGCCCAGTTATCGGGGTGGGACTAAAACTACAACACCGCCACTTCAAGTCAGGTAAATCACACCCTAGCAAGAACACAGCATTAACAGCGGACCAGATTCTGCACTCGAAATGTCAATCAGAGGGAAACCACTGATTCGCAGTGAAATTCAACTACTCGATTCAGTGAAAATGGCTCCACTTAGTGTCAGTGAAAATCCACTAATTGTTTCAGTGAGAAAAAATTAAATTATTGAATTAATGACGTGAAATCGTTTTCATTGAATGTAGCCAATTAATTACATGAAATAGACGTATTTACAATAGTTTATTATTTATATTGCGCAATTTACCATAATTAAAAAAAAAGAAAAATAACTTTCGGAGATGGCCAAGATCGAACTCACACACCCGTTACCTTGCCAGCTGCGCTACGAAGTCAATTTGATAAAATAAGAGAAAAATATGTGTCTTACATTTCTTAACAAAATCGTGAAAATTTATATCGTATGCCCATACTTATCGTTTTTGGTATAATTGATACGGTTAGGATTGTAAAAACGAATAGTACATGTGTGCACTTTCTTTGCCACATTATATGCAGTTTCGACCTTCAGACAGAGTGACGATTACATGGAAACGAAATGAAAGACGTAAAAACGGAATGAAAGGCTGAGTGTTGATATTACTTCATAGAATGGTGTTTTGAAAGACGAAACACATTTTAAAAAGTATTTTGTATTGGTTTTATTAGTTTTTTCGTTGTTATTTCACTTGACACACATTGTTTAACTGCCATTATTAAACTTTGTTTGACGGTATTTTTACACGCTGTTTAACTGATCTCTCAGTCAAAAATAAACCACTGAGTAAACAGAGGAAAAAAACTGATGAAACAGTGGAAAATGTCACTTAATCAATAAGTGAAAGAAATCCGGCATTTTTCACTGATTCATCAGTCAAATTCACTTAAGTGACTATTGGATAAGTAAGATACTGTTGACTGATTGAAACAGTGAGATTATCACTGAGTCTACTTAGAAGTCCTGCTTACTATCTACTACCAGGATATTCCTCCGTCTCACACGACCAAAGCTTAACAAAGTCTAGACAATTACACCGAACGGACAGCGTACTGCAATCGTGTGCACTCACATCAATTAAACTTTCGATAAGATGTATTTATTACTAGGCATTGCCAACGCGCCTATTTTATACCTGTTTTATTCATATCCATTATAAATGAAGTATAATATTTTACAAATAAAATATGAAAAATGTTCAAATTAACAAAAAAATATATTTTTAATCTAACAGAGTAATAATTTCTTCTTTCTCGGGGATCTCAGGATTTTCCCCGGCCTTGCACTCCTGCGCTGCTCCATTCCTACCTCAATCAACCTCATCTCAACTCACCTCAACTCTCGCCCCAAACCCCCTCTTGAAGTCATGGGTCGAGAGGACAATTCTGCTTCTGGCTCGTTGCCCTGCTTGTGTCTGCTTTGAGGATACCGACGTACCTGTACCCAGTTCATCAGAATTGTAAGCCATTCCATTCCACTATCATCACTCACGACTTTGCAACAGCCAAGTCATCTTACACACGTTCGTGTTTTATTTACAAGGAAAGCGCAGAAACCTCCTGGTTTAAGAGTACTGAGGTGCAAACAAGAGAAATTTAATATTTTTAACTGGTCTGTGCCCGCGAATTTTGCTACTTGCTATGCGTGATTGTAGTATAAGTGAGAAAGTAAATGCTTCCTGCCCAAGATTTAATTGAAAAGGCTAAAACGTGTAAAGTAATATAATGTGAAAAATGTATCAACACCAAGATTTTAATAAAACTTAAAAATAAAGAAATAATTTTGATATCAGCTTACATGCCTGTCATAGAAGATTGTAATGAAATTATTAAAAATCAAACGCGTGGGGATTTAATATCGATTGCTATTCTTTGCCACGACTTGCAAGTAAAATATGCTAAGAGTTTTTCTGTGTTAGTGATAGTCAACATGAATTTGCCAGCTGTGGTAAAACGAGTCTCATGACTTTTCAAGCTGTGACATATTTTATGTCATTATGATAAAATGTAAAATAATGGGATTTTATTTATAAATGTTTGTTACGTATTACGTAGTTTTAAGCCTTAGAAAAATATGTACCAACATTTTAACTAAAAAAAAAAACAAATAAATTTAAAAATGGAGAATGAAACCATTTTTGCTATGGGAAAGAGCACTCTCGTAAGAGTGGGATGGACCTCGTGTTCAAGATCAAGAAGCGAGGGAGCGATACGGGCGACAGTTACACGTAACCCTAGCGCCTCATCGCTCTTACGCCCAAGCCGTGCAGTGTTTCCGTCGTAACGCTGTACCATGCAAATTAGATCTGTAACATAGGGATTTTATTACACGCGATGAAATACTACAGATTAAACTACGCCCATAGCTTTGTACTTTACTGTTGCCACTTAAGGAAACTGCACAGGCGAGCTTTAAAAATGTGATATTGAACAATTTTCACAAATTATTTTCTCCAAGAACACACATTATATTATATCATAAAAGTAAAAAATAGGGGCATAGATAATAGTTTTTTTTTTATCTTATCTGACAAAAATTCGTATTTGCAGTACATTTATTTACCGAGATACGCGTATTCGCGCAAACAACTATTTCACAAAAACCTAAGAGTGGCCCTTGCCACTCTTAGTGAAAATTTACAAATTTGCATTTATGTATAAATGTATGATATTTGTTTTATTACTGTTCAGTTTTCTCAGGAAAATGTTATGTATAATTTTACGACAATCGGTAGTTCTCTAAAGCTGTGCACACCTCTTAGTGCCATGGTTAGGTAGACTCCTCAAAAGTGCAGTTACAGAAATGCCACGTGATATTTGTCCAACAAGAAGCCGCAAGTATGAAAGTAACGTGAGGTTATCGTGTGTACCTCATGTTCACCTGAGCTATGAATTTTTCGTCCCTGCGGCTAATGACTGGGAGCAGTTAGTGCCATACCTGTCCCCCAGTTATTCATTTGCACTGCTACAGTATACCTTTCCGATTGAATTACTCTTTAGTCCCGCACCATCAACCCGCACTTTTATCCCTGCGGACCAAGTAATTGGAGCTCCTCATTTGTATGCAAGGTGGATAATGACTCTAATAACAAGCCATATTAACAGGAGGAGGCGTAACCATAAATTCGTTTTGATTAACGAGCTGGACGTGGTTGCGTGATGGCAGCAGTACGTTTGTGCCGTCCACGAGTACGGTTCCTAACTTCTTTATTGAACAGTCCTCAGTCATAATGCAACGAGTTCCTTGCTTTCAGGGAGGTGCTCATTACTTCTCATAGTATCTAAGCGAGTATGACTTATCCAAGTGTTGTTCGCGTATTGCAGTTACAATTGAAACATAACTTAATAACGCGATCATAACGAAAAACATGGTAGAGTATAGTACACTTCCCACGAATTGTTTTTTGGTAAAATATGAGTCTGCAAACCCGATTTTAATGTTCAAAATAACTAATGACCATTAACTAACCACGCCTTTGCTTTATGGACAGTTAGGTATTATTACAACTATAGCGTTAAATATTGGAAACCAGACATGATATATAGAAGATAAATTTTTACAAACCCTTTATGGAAAATTTATTTCTGCCTACGTAGCAGGTACAAGGCAGCAGTGCTCATGGGAACGATTGTGAAATATCACAAACATCTGTGGGAAGAAACCATCGGACATGCGTAGAACATTTCTGTGCTCTTCTCAAATGTTGACGTAACAGGAAAATTTTTAATGTAGGAAGATGCCAGACCGAAATATTTCTAATATTTTTATTCCTTCAGGCAGGTCTTAAAACTAAGAAGAAAACAATTTCTTTCTAGGGAAAATTAATTTGAAAATACTTTCAATTTTGATTTCGCTAGTGCAATGAAATCCTATACTTCTAATGGAAATTATCAAACGAACAGCTGCTGCAACGGTATTAGTCATATCAGCAGAGAAGCTCGAAGCGAGTGTGTGGACACACGAATGTCAGTCGTACCGCGCACAGTGAGATGTAAGAGCTTAGAGTTGATTAGAGAAATAAGTATGAAACCTTTTCGCATGATGGGAAATATAATGTATCTATATGCATATGCACTGCCCTGTAAACGTGAGAATTACAAATGTCTTAATAAGGTAAAGTTGAAAATATTCCCGCTGTCATATAAATTATTTTGCGGAAACTCAGCCAAACTTGCAAATAAAAAATCATTATACATATGACATACGATACTTGTGGGTGAGTGCTAATCTTATAATTCTTTGTCTAAATAAGTCATTTATAACCCCTGTAACGTCTTGAAATCAGTAACCAGCAAATTATATTTTTTATTTGATTAATTATGTTAATTATCTACTAAACCATTTTTCAGATTTATTTTTTTGCCAACATATTGCTATAGGCTGTTCATGGTAAAGAGAGCACTTTTTAAGGCTCTACTTAATTTTTTCTTACAGTTAATTTCTATCTTGCTATCACATTTTTTATATAAATATTTGTATATGGCTAATAAACATAGTGCATACATTTCACCACCATCAAATGTAAACGTCTGAGGTTGCAATAAAATATATTTATTAGTACTCAATGCATTTTAGGAGGACTTTAAAAAGTGCTCACTTTACCGTGAACAGCGTATACAAGCGGACGCCTGAGGGACGTATCTGAGTTCGTGAAGGATGGAGGTCTTAATAAAACAATAAAATAAACAAAATTTGACTTCATAATTTGTTCACTCCTCTTATTTACAGCATTAAATTAGCTGTCTCCACTTTTACTCTTTTTATTTATCAGCGAGCGCAATATTTAATGTCTATTTAAACTCTAATTAAAGTCCTTCTTAAGCGTCTCTGTTGGTCACAGCGAATTAACTCACACTCATTATTAACACGTGTTCAGTCTATCTGTTGCCATTATTTATAATGTCTTTCACTCTCGCATATATTCCAATAGTCTAGTCTTCCAGCCTCAGTCGCAGATTTACCTTCCGCCTTAACCACGGTCAAGCTCTACAAGACCATCCAGAACTTCCATATTAATTTCGAATAGCTAAGCCATTGATTAATTTTTTTTAAAAGCATATAGATCATTAATATTTTCTAACATTTTCTGGATGTCATCTTGGATTAAGGTTGAACTGATTCCTGCAAGTTTTAAACCACGAATACCCTAGCATAAGTGCAATGCAATAACACGACATAGTTTCGATAAGGGACGTTTTTAATGATCTTTCTATGGTTTTATTGGTTTCCAGAATTAAAACTAATTTAATTTCCAATCATGAGAGTATTGCTGAGGCCAATGATTAAAGAATTTATATCAACTTTTGTTTGTAATTTGGAGACACATTCTTTCAGAAACAATTGTGATTGTACGTTTGCATAGAATATTCTATTTTATTTGCAAGTATTCACTGAAAAAAATTTGAAATCAATTATATATTTTTTTAAATCTCTTCTGTGTTCTGATTTCAGTAGTGTGTTGGTATTCTGAGTGTCATTACTGTGTTCTCGATGTCACCTGTTATTGCACTGCATTACCTAGTCTCCCAGTGAGAGCAGTCTGCATCGAATAGATGTTTAGAAAGGGTGTATTTATTGTGCTTATTTTTTACCTCTCATCCAGTCTTAATAAGCTGGACATTAAAACTCGTAAGACTGTAGAACAGAGAATTACAGTTTTCAAATCATTTTCAGTAGGCATATACACAATTAAGAATCATTAAGGTAATACTAATCTGCCACATCAAATTTGGTGAAATCTTTACTTGTGGTGTTGTAAAGAGTTATCCCGCATGCATAATACATGCTAGAGAATTTGTTACACCATTGTGTCAACACACCTCCCCACATTGTGACACCATTGTGTCATCACACCATCCCACATTGTTACACCATTGTGTCATCACACCACCCAATGTTGTTACACCATTGTGTCATCACAGCACCCAGTGTTGTTACGCCATTGTGTATCACACCACCTACTGTTGTTACACCATTGTCATCACGCCACCCCACATTGTAACACAATTGTGGCATCACACCAACTCATATCGTAATACCATTGTGTCATCACACCACCCCATATCACACCATTGTGGCATCACTCCACCCCATGTCATTACACCCTTGTGTCATAACACCACCACATGTTACACCATTGTGTCATCACACCACCCCACTTGTTTAATCAAATGCAACACTATGGCTCAACTCACAAAATGCTGAAATAATAGAAAAATCGAATACAAGGCGAAACAGACTGAAGAAAACAAGTGCATGACAAAATGAGGATGGAACATTCAACTTTCATTAGCCCATCAACCAAAGATGGAGTTCGCAATGCTTTGCCTTAGTGGAAACAGTGGTTTTTTGTCTGTGATTGTGATATTGGAACAGTAGGAGACACTAGGCTGTTGCATTTAACTCTTAGGGGGAAGCACTGTATTAATTGTACCTAATTGTCAGCCGATATATCCATCTGCTACTTAGACTGATGACCGAGGTTAAGAAGTAGTGAATATATCATGGGATGAAAAAATTGGAGTATGTTTTTATCCAATTTTTATATTACAAGGCCATTCAGTTAGTTTGCCCATAATTAATTACACTGTTTGACCGACCACATTCACTCATTACAAAGTCGTGACTAATCTGTACGTAGTTTATTTACGTGAAAATGGTCTAAATTAAATAACGTGTAGTTTATTACATGTTTTATGCCAGTCATATATATGATCAACGTTAAACAAGGTAACGGTATTTGAAAGTATATACAATATAATTCAGCTAAGATCACTCATGTTGGAAGAGACCCGGTATTGGTCAGCAGTTTATTGTTTTATTTTTGTTCCAGTTATAAATGTCCTTGGCGCATTGTGCGTTCACTATTACGCTTTAGTGTCAACCACGACGTTTATGTAATGGCGAAGTTATCCGTCAAACGATGTGTGTATGGTGTGTTGATGCCCATGAGGGATATTTTGTATACTTCCTGTAGCATGTTACTGACTTTAGGAATTGTAGTACCATGTCCTATACACAGGCATGCTAATTGCATCCTTCACATAAAGGCTCCTATATTTGCAAAGCAATTGGTTAGAGGAAATGCGAATCTGAAATTGTTTGTTAATGTTATTTGTCTTGATTGTTTACACAAACTGTAGGGATCGTGCCAGTCAGAACACTCCCTTCCCACGGAGGCGAATCGGGTTCCACTTCTGGCATTATCATCTGGACTTTAGGGTGTGGAAAACGTTGCGGATGTTGCCGCTGACCGAAGGGATTTCTCGGGGTTCTCCCGCTTCCCTCGCTCTTGCATTTCGCTGCTGCTCCATCTTCGACTCTTTTCATCGTCACTGGTGCTCAGCGGTCTGTTGCTAAGCGACGACCTCCACTCACCTACCCAACCTGCACTGAGAGAGAGGCTTGTTGCGGTCAACAGAACACTTGCATGTGTAAGGCCAAATATACGTGTTCAGAAACTACCTGTAGAAATTCGATCCACATCATCTGCGGGCGAATAGAAACAAGAAACTCTAGTCACAAAATGTTCGGAAAGGCCATTTAGTGTACGTACCTGCGTGCACAACAAGTTCCGAAAAATGAAGGCGAACGGCGGTGGGGCGACATGTGGTCAGCACCTGTACATAGGCAACCATGATATACACAAGTTCTCCTGCTACTGCGGTGACGCCTGTGTGTGGGACAGCGGCCACCCGCCTGACCGACATGCGACGCAAAGTGCCGCTTGCAGCACTGCCATGGATCAGTTCGCCTTCGTGTTATGCAACTTATTGTGCACAGAGGTACATACGCCTGCGGACACCCGGCGTCGTTTGCCGAAATTCAACTTCAATTTAATCATAGATAATGGCTTTTCCGAACATTTTGTAACCAGAATTTCTTGTTTATATTCGCTCGCAGATGCTGTGTTTTGATTTCCGACTGGTAGTTTCCGAGCACATTGTATATTTAGTAGCTACAAAAAAATTCTTGTCGAGTAAACAAAACTTGAAATGCAACAAAATTAATTTTGTTCGTCTATCAAAATACCGGATTTAATAAACAACACCTCTGTGTTGGGTAAAAAAAAATATATCATTCCAACAAAATATTTAGTTGGTTGAATTGTATATATTTGTTTAGCCACTCATTTGAATGCATTCGTCCGAAAATTCAGATTAAGGGGTTTGCAATGTTTGTGACAATTAGGGTAGTAACAGTGTTAATACATTTATTGATGATTAATATTGTTATAAAAGTCTTAATAAAACAAGTTTAACAGGAAACTAAAACACAGAACTATAAAACTTTAAATAGGCAATCTCGACAGAGTACCTGGCCACTGCTTCTGGGTTCTCACCGAATGTCATCGCTTCGCGAGTGGAGGGTGAGGCAGGTTCCCACCTGCCTACTTATTTACGCTCACTGTGCAGCATTTTATAGTAATTGTTACAGAACCATGATCTCTTCATCAGTAGTCACTTTTGTTGAGATTACTTGGGCGTAGCACTCAAGCGAAAACCATCTAGGTTTGAACTCTTTCAATATTTTTTTTTAAATATTAACCGAGACAGTTTAATATACGTATTGCCAAACTAATCTTGTTATAAAAACCGAATCTTACGGTTTGGGGCAACATGATAACAACTACAAAACAATTTGTTTGCAACAACGAAATAGTTCACTGCACCTAACAAACAATTCGGTTGTGCCAAACAATCTTTGTTTTATTCAACAAAACCTTTTTCTTAATGAGTAAGTAGCACTTTGCTTAACTGAAAGCACAAATATACAGGTTGTCAGAGAACAAGTGTTACAAATTGATATGGGTGGCAAATGAAATGAAATGGGCCATATCTGATTAAGGTTCCCATGACCTGAAATGCTTTCATGTACACCAAAACATTGAATGACAATAACGAGCAGAGATAAGTAAGCAACTCGGCGAGGAAGAAGGTGGTATTACATGCGTTACGAAGGGTTCATGTGTATCTCTGTTTGAAATCTGTATCAGCCGCTCAAAATTGCCTTCTTCGCATGCGATACATGCTCTAGTCTGCTGGTTGATGGTGAACTGATGAACTATTTCCAACACGTCTGCTTTGAAGCTTGGTGTGATTCTCGCGCCAGTGCTGGCTTCGTGACGCACAACAGACATGTTTCCCGCGAACGGCATTCGGTACGTGCCAACATGTGTCCGTATGTAGGTGTTTGCTCGCGCTGGTGGCACAGTTTCTCCGCTCCTCTGACATCACCACCAGCAGCACCACAAACTGCAAGCGTCTTTGAGCTCTGACAGAGTGCAGTTTGTCATGGTGGGTGTGCTACTGCGACCTCAGACGAGAGAATGTGAACACTGCATGTTGAGCACACTGCACAAACTGAGCGACAATGGTGGCAGCGTACAAACTATGGACTAATCATGAGTTGGACCGATTCTTCGTCTTCTGCGCATCTACTCAACACTGACCTACCCTAAATCAACACAAATATCAAAGTCACGTTGACAGTATCTTAATTTTCAAAATGCAAGCACTTCAAATTAATAAAATACTCTTACCAATTTTAATTTAATCAAATTGCATTACAGATTGGTTAGAGGGAACATAACATCTCAAAGCACTTGTTTACTAAACCATGTTCTAACTTCAAATTATAACCACGTCGTTTGTTATAGTCGTGTTGGCAGTTCAATGCTGGGACGCGAAGACTGTTACTGCGCAGATAGCAAGATCGCTCTACCCCATGTTCACTCTACGGCACAAACATCTTAGATGACATGCCAGGCACACGCTGTTACGCTGTTCACTTGCCGCCATGTTGCCCACTACTGCTGCTCACTTTAATTAGTGGTTTTGTGTAAAAGGAGACATTTACGGACTAAGGAACCTTAGTATAATATGCTCAATTTCGTCTCATGTACCTCACATATCAATTTGTAACAGTCGTTCCCTGACACCTGTATTTTTTGTGTTAGTATTTACAATGGTGAAATCTAAACAGAGAAAGAATTCAGTTGTGTGCAAGTATTGAGAATAATTCTTAGTTTGGCAGAACTGGCTGTTAGCAGGAAACCAAGTTTAATGAAGTCAGGATAGTGAGTGTGTGTGATGTGGTCAGAGCAGAGGGTCCCTACAGTACATAGGGTCGAAGAAGTTGGGTGCCAAGCTCGGCTGTTGTACGTGGTGTGACCTTCACTCGGCGCCGCACAGTGGCTGGATGTTCCTGCGGCTACAACCTCCCCCACCCCCAACCCACCACGAGAAAGGCCGGGGGGGGGGGCGGAACTACCCAGCAAAACTTGGATAGCTGGCGTGTTGTTTAGCGTGGGGGTTGGCCGCCAGGGGTAGCCCGCAACCTTTAGCCCCGCTGTGAAATACGAGAGCCTCAGTCCGGCCATGACCTGCAGGGTGTGTTGTAGCCGCTACAACCCCTCACACGAGGATAACTGTAGCACTACGGCGTAACGAGAGAACCTTAAGGGGGTCAGTCCCCAACTTGGATTAACCGAATTTTCGCCGTAACTTGTATCACAAATTTTATATTTTATTTTGTACGTCGACAACGCATAGGGCATTGCTTTGAATATGTTCTACAACATGTATAACTGTACAACTGTTGCCAGGATCATTTCTGTACCCAGCCGCAAAGAATGCAGGAAGTCACTAGTCAGAAATTATTAAACCTAGTAGAGTTGTAATAATTTGATAAATCTTTAGAAACTATGAATTACGCCATATCGTGCGAAAAATTTCTTTAAAAATTCTTGAAAGGAAATATTGCCAGAAATTATGAAAATCAAAATAGCGCGCCCTGTTCCTATTAAAGGATTGTTTACGGTAAAATGAGCACTTATGAGCTGAGTTGAGAGATTCGGGCCGCTGTTAAGGGTCCTATGAACCGAAACGTTTTCTGTGAAATCGTTGTTTGCGCCTAAACGCGTGTCTTGGTAAATAAATGTTCTGCAAACACGAAGTTTTGCCAGAAAGGATTTTAAAAAAATGTTGTCTATATTGCTATATTTTTACTTTTATCATATTAAGTCTATTAATGGAGAAAAAAGTCGTGAAAGTGGTAAAATATCGCATTTTTAAACCTTGCCTATGAAGTTTCTTTAAGCGGTAAGATAAAAGTGCGATTACACGCAGGTATTTTGATGTGTACTTTTATCGCGTGTAATAAAACCTCACAATTTCACACCTAGTTTACTCAGGAAAGCGTTAGGACGGAAACACTGCACATCTTGCGCGAAGGAGCGATGAGGCGCTAGGCGTGCGGGTTAGTGTCGCCCGTATCGCTCCCTCGCTTCTTGACCTTGGACGCGCAGGTACAAAGGGAGGTCTTGAGAGCAGATGTGGGTGAAGCGAGGTGAGTATGGAACAGGACCGGAATGCAAGGGTGGGGCAAACGGTAGATCCCTGAGAAAACTATCCAACCAGCGGGCGACAACGTCCGACACGATTCCTCTAATTCGAAATTCCGGGAGCGGCCTTGCCGGGAATGGAGCGTTGTTGGCTCATGGTCGAAGGTTGGTGGTCTGACCATTGAACCACAGCGGGCCCTACCGCCAGTTAACACTGGTGGCGCGTGTATGAGTGTTTACGCGATTTTTCCGTTTTTCTCTATGCACGAATATAGGATAGATGTAATTTTCGTAAAATGTGTCAAATCTTCCTATTTTAATTGTATTGAAAACTACGTAGAGAATAAACTTTGTCCTTGGCAACAGATAATGGAAATATAACGAAATATGTTCACACGTCGTTTAATAGTCTGAGATAAATATAGTACTAATACAGATTTGTTCACATTTACGCAAATGATAGGTTTAGAGCTGTTCTGTTTGCTTACAATTAAATTATATCTCTTACGTGTGTTGTTACAGCAATTGAAGTCTGGTACATAATTTTGAAAAACCTCCAGTACCATGGTGCATACAACTGGAGTTGCTTGTTGATGGTAGAAAGCTTGTTACACCAAGGCAGCAGCCGTTGTTTTTATTATGTAACCCAGAAACAGCTAGCTTTGTTGTTCTATCTACAGCAATTGTTAGTGTTTTCATCTCTGAATAAAACAAGTTTTTTCAATTAATTGTCCGCATACATTTATTTGTACAGAATACCTTGTATCATTTCTCACATGTAGTTTCCTGTGTCGTCAAACAACAAAGAAATGTCTAATATTTTCTGAGATGCATTCGGCCAACAGTAGCTAAAGTAAGCTACACTAATGTTGTCATGCCATAGTGTATGTTTGAATGTCTACAAGTAATTCATATTGGAGAATGTGTTAAAAAACAATTTGTCATAATCCATTAACATCCTACTCCCAAATCTATTAAATGGAGTGAAAGTATGGAACATAATTTTCCTGTTTAAAGCAACATTTCAGCCAGTTATGGAGGATTGAACATGAAATTATTTTGTGTATTTAAAGTAAAATCTTTTACTTGTGCTGAAATGTAAACAAAGCCTGTATGAAGTGTGAAGTAGTTATAAACAAATTCTTGATTATAGCTTTAGCAATAGCATGAATAATTAACAATATTCTGAGTTTCAACTTAAACTTCAGTGGTAACACTTTTTGTCCATTTTATATTTCTTTGTCTCCCACTTAAAAATGTTATACTATCCCTCAAGTGTTCAGTTATAATTGTACGGCAACTGCTTTGTATTTTATGTAATTTCATTGCAGTGTTTTTTTTTAACTCTAAATTCCATGATCCAGTCACCTTGGTGACTGAACCGGATATTTACACTCAATTCCTGTCATTCAAGTCCAAGTATAAGATAAACTTCAATTGTGATTATTCCATCACTTTACACTCTTTGATGAAGTGAACTATTACTTTCTCAGTTGGTGCCCTGACCTAGCTCACAAGTTACTGCTGATGAGAAGGAAAAATTATGTAGCAGTGTCCACACAGTTATACACAAAGTAATTTGAGTTTTTGACATTATTTAACGCCCGTTCTTATGATGTACATTTAAAACTTGTATCTTACCACACCAGCTCGGAAATCAAAACAATAGAGAAACTGATAATTATAACTGAAGGTGGCAGGGGCTCTGTGTGATCATGATAGCTAAATGCCAGTAAATGGAAATGGTGAGAAATTTAAAACTAAGTTATTAAGTTGCAAAGTTTTCCAACAATTATATTATTCCCTAATGCAAGATAGCTGTACAAGCTAAAGAACACACATCCATCAACCCAGAAGGTAATCCTTAAGACTTTATTACCATACAATTCAGTACTAAAACTTCGTAACAATATGCACACCTCACAAAAAGGAATCATTATTATTCTGGGTCAGTTGGACTATATTTTGTTTGGTTTTAATATTTTGTGTAGAACAGTAATTGTAGCTATAATAGGATTGTTTGGAAATCCAAACAATGAGCTTCTGCTTGAGCTGTTTACTTTGTTAGCTGCTCATATTTGCTTCAGTCTATGTTGTGATAAGTGGAATTTTTCGCAGAATTCCGAATTACTTTTGTTTTGAATTTATTTTTATAAGTGAACCTGTTGAGCTTGTTTCGGGAAAAACTGTTTTTGGCCAGTGTATTGTAAATTCATTTTTTTTACTGCCAACCTACCCAAGTAGCAACATACGTTGGCCCAAAGGTTGGCATTTGGTTAGAAAGGTTGGCAATATGCTGAGTTAGACAACATATATAAATATAATGTTGGCCCAACGTAATATGCCAACCAAATATTTTTACTCGAAAATTTTAATGAGATACCTTAGAAAAACATACATCAACACCTTACTATTTCAAAAAATGTCAGAACATGTTGTAAGAGTAATTTTTGAAAACTTTAAAATGATTGGATAAATATTGGCAACATGTTAGTAGACATACTGTTGGTAATGCGTATGTATTTTGATGTTGGGCCTGCGTTGTAAAACCAACATTTTCTGCAAAGTTAGGGAATAGATGATCTTAATCAAAACAATGCCCCTTTCCTGCATTTTATGATATATAAATGTTTTTCAAGATACTGATAGTTTTTCTTTGAAATATGTGTAATTGGTTTTATGTTGGCACAATGTTCGAAACCAAACAGTTGGTGATTGGTACTTTTTTTGTTATTGTGCCAACATTGTTTAACTAACATATTTATAGCAACGCTCAGTTGTATTTTGGAATGAAAAATAATCAGTAACTTTTAATGTTTGCTTAACATTTAGTTTTTTAATACATAAATGTTTTTGTTTCAAATTGAATTTGATGGTCATCTGGTCGATGTTCACTGAATGTTAGCAAGAAGTTGGTAGATATACGTTTGGTATTTGGCATTAATTTCTATGTTGAGCGAACTTACAACACACTTTAATGTCGAAATTAGGGAATAGTTATTCTTAATGAAAACAATGCCTACTTCCTGTATTATATAAGATTCAAATGTTGTTCGCGATATTGAATATGGTTCTATGTGATATATCTAGTTGATGTTATGCTGGAACAATGTTGGGAACCAAAAGGTTGGTTTTTGGCCCTTTTTCGTTAGTTGGACCAATGTAGTGTAACTAACATATTTTCAAACAATGCTCCATGAAAAGTTTGGGATGAAAAGAAATCATAATTTACCATGCTGGCATAAACATTTGGTTTTTAAATACTTAAATTAAATTGTACTTCAAATAAATTTTGATGGTTATGATTGGCTGATTGTTGGCAACTAGTTGGTAGACATACAGTTGGTAATTTGTACAAATTTTTATCTTGGGCCAACACTATATAGTCAGCATTTTAAATAAACATTAGGGAATAGGTATTCTTAATGAAAACAATGCCCCTTTATTTCCGCATTTAATGAAGTACAAATATTTTTCACATAACTGAGCATTTTTCTTTGAAATATTTTTTGTTGGTCATTTGTTGGGATAGTGTTGGAAACCAATCAGTTGATAATTAGTAACCACCATTCCTGCTTTAAAATGACGTGTTCTGGGTGCTGCTGCTGCTATGATTAGTAAGGAAAAATTTCCGAGATTTTTACTGTAAACTATTTCGGTGTACATATTTATATTTGGTGAGTGCGTAATTTTTTTCTTTTTTGTTTCGGAAAATAGAAGTTTAAATATGTTTCACAAGTACCGTTCAGTAATAATTATGTTCGTTTAAACTATGCTATCATAGGATGGTTCTATCTTTTTCGAAATAAATACATAACTATTTAATTCATTTCATTTGCATAAAGTTTGAAGTTTCTTAGAACATAGTTTCTTTAGTAATAAACTGACTGTCCTTTGTTGTGTATTAGTTTTTAGTTGGAAAATATTTTTCTGCGACTTGGAATATTATTATATGTACCTATTGCTGCGCTGCAAGTAACAACTTACAGCAGTCTAGTTGATAAGATGATGGGCTGCTAATCGAAAGGTGGCGGGAACGAATCTGATTTCTGATAAAGGAATTTTTCAGGTGATAATGTGAACTGGTATATGAAAAGTAATGGTAAAGTTGATATAATTTAAATTTTTTCATTATTGGATAAAATTTATTAAATTTAATTTAACAACATTCTGCCAACGTTGGTTTACCGGTTGGTAAACTAACGTTGGCAGAACGTTGTTTTTTAGTCAGCATTATGTATATAAAAACACACTTCGCAAAACATTGCTAACTTTGGATAAATGATTGCGTGAACGCCTTTCTGAAAGAGAAAAGGATGTTATTTAGCAAATTATCAAAATACTACGAATAACCAACGTAATATCAACGTAATTTATTGGTTGGGTTTCTGTCATATTAGATTGGTGATCTGTAATATACACACAATAATCCAACAAAAAGCCAATAAAACAGTATTTTGGCTTTTTGATTGATATGTCATATGTTTGAAAGAAACAGAATTTAGGAAAGCATGTAGAAAAACATAAATTTTTACTAGAAAAATATTCTGGGTTGAGCGTCAAATTTCAGTTGGAAGCCAATGCAAAAACATACTATGTCACCTTTTCTGACATCCGATTTTTTTGTCTTATTTTGTGTTTTTTTTTTTGTATATTCTTTTTCTAGGAATATGTTTGTTTGGCAAAACCGGTGTGCGGTTCGGCCACTTCATTTGTTTGTACTTTGGTGAAGAAACATTATTAATTCGTATTCACTGTTAATTTATGTTAGTCACTGTTACTGTAACCTAGTAAGTTATTCTGATATTTATATTATTAGTTCACCAACATTTGTATCAAAATATTTGTTACTCTGCATAATTTTCCATGTTTGTTATTTGTCTTGTCAATTTATTTTAGTGGCCAGAATTTTGGTAAAGTTTTCTGTATTTTTAACAAATACCATGAACCTTATTAACTATCTATGTATCGGGAAAGATACAGTATCAAAAATAACGTCACGTTTTATGTGAAATACCTTTTTAAGAATTTTGTACTATGTTAAAATATTACTTATTGTTTACCTTACTTTTGTCAGTTCGTTAAATTCAAATCACGTGACTATTTACTTTATCATCGTAACTTGTTATATATCGATTGTAGCCATAACTGCCTGAATCTATATGTGGTCTATGATCACTTCACGTTTCCGTCTTCTCCATCATTAAAATATGGCGTGACATTCTCTAAAAAATTTTCATCAACTGCATCTTCATAATCCTTCGATAATTTAGCACTTTCGCCGCATTTGCGGTTCCCGTGTAGGGCCTAACTTTAAAATGGCCTATGACGTGACGAGCCTTTTTTTGGTGTCCATCTTTGATATCGTCATGGATCGATAGCTCTTATACTTTCCAAGGACCATCCAGGACTACGGATGTGTTCCTACTGCTGCTTCCAGGCCGACAATTTTATTGATGCTTAGCATGTGATTGGACTAACCTACTTCTTAATTTTGAATTTTTCGGCTTAGTGTCTGCAGTCTGACGCTACTTTTGAGACCTATTTTGTTTTCAAGCAGCTTTGGGTTTTGGACTTTTGCACATTAAAAATAATAACAAAAAGAAAGAAAAAAGAAAACATGTAACCACAAATTATGGAAAGTCTATTTCTTATGTGGCCTTGTGCCACTTTAACCTTTATGAAAATGTAATCTTTGTGTTCAGCTGTGAGCTTTTGTCACCTTAACTTTTAAGAATATGTAGATTAAAATATATTTTATTTAAATCGGGATCCTGCTTATCAAAAATAATTGAGATTAAAAAGAAATTGATATTGTGTAGGTAACCAGGTAACTTGCCTATTGAACAAGAGTTTTATATTAAGGTGTGTTAAAACAGAGCTATATTTGTTTTGATTAAAGAGTGTTACGACATCTCGTTATTTATTTAGTTAAATTTTATCACTACTTTTTCAATGCAGACAAAACTGTTAATTGTGAAAGCGAATGCAAGTTTGCTGAACTGGGCTAGTGTTCGGCCCTGTGTCTTATCAACTGACCTTTGGTAATCGCCACTTGACACAACTGGTCCATTATGTTATTTGGTGTTTGTTGCACGGGGTCGTTGAGAGCAAGGTAAGTTATAAGATATTTTCCCTATGGGGTGTTTCTCCCGAGGCCCTGTACAGCACAACACGTTGGGCCAACGTTGCCCCGAGTGATATTTTGACGTTGGGCCAACTAAAATTTTCCAACGTTGACCCAACGCCAGAGCCAGACGTTGGGCCAACATTGGCCCAACAAATAGTTGCTACTAGGGTAATCTTGTAAATACATTTTAATGGTTTTTGTAATAACCCCTGTAATATATGAACATTCTATGTTCATATTTTAAAAAATATGAACATTATTTGTTCATATTGAAAAAAAAAAACATATTCTTACACAAATATCCTGCATAGGTTTGGCAAGAAGTTTTGATCTTGGACACGTAAAATAGTAAAATTGAGTAATTTTAATGGAAACTTGAACATCCTTTGTACCAGACAATTTTCACTGTGAAATGAGCAACTTTGAAATTCCTGCTGGAGATCCACTTGTATGCATGTTGTGTATTCCTAGACCGTACGTAGAATTAGTATTGCTATATATCTTATCACTTTATTTATGTGCAAGACAAGTAAAACTGAATTTGTTACAAAAATAGATTTTTTACGAATTTGCCAATTGTTACACTTGCATGCAGAAAATAAACAGAAAAACAATTTCAGTGTTCACAAATGTTTACCTAACATACTTGATAGAACATTATGACATGAAATATTTCCTCCATAATTACCTACTTCAACGGGTGCATGCCGGTCAGTGCGCAGGTTGGAATATATGCTGTTAAGGGGCTGTGGCATTTTTCAAAGATTGATTTCAAAAGTTCTCAAATAACCACAAACATCCTATATCCAAAGTTCATTGCACATTTCAAATGTTACTTTTTTCAAATTCATCTATTAACGACGAGATTAAATCTCGTCGTTAATAGAGAAGTCCTTCCAGCATACGACGTCCTGAACATCAGCGTTGTCCACGTATATAACTGATGGTTTTGATATCTTGTGTGCACGAGGAACGAAGCGCAGCTCCGAAATTCTGCCACAATGCCTTTTCTGTTAGTCCAGTTAGTGTAAAAAGTAACGTGCAGGATATCAACACACAGCTATCTTGTCACACTATGATTCACTTACAGACTTTCTGTCATCAACCTGCAGACCTCTAATTCTATTACAACGGTAGATACAACATGATATGTTGTTACCACTGCAGGTTGTATTGGTCCGGAACAATTTTTCATAATATTGTTGGTCTGTAGCTTGACATCAGTAATAAGTCAGACAATCAGTTCTGCAGGCAAATCAGTCTGTGCATAAGAAATCTATCAATCAATGTGTTAATATTCTGCATGTTAAATGCAATGATTGGACCAATAGTGAAAAAAAGTACCCAGCATTCATATTGTACCAGGAGTTCAACCTGTTGTTTACATATTGCACCATATCAATTTTGTTTTAGAATAATTAACTGCTGTGAACAAACCTGAAATGAAAGATGCAAATTAGTTCAGCCATTTAAATATGCTTTAACATTAGCATAGATGCAGATTTTGAGGAGAGTACCACAGTGCATATAGTCATGGATCATTTATAATTTAACTGGTATAATAAATTATGATTTGCTCTAGTTTTAATGTGTGTGGGGTATAAGAATCATTATATCCGAGTGTGAACGTGTCTTTTTCAAATCCCTTGGTAATTTTTTTATATAATTACCAAACAAACTATGCATTTTGATGTATTCTTAATTAGTTTTATAGTTGTGGAATTTAGCAGGCTTTGTGAATAAAAAAAAATTGCATTTGTGTTTGGGTGTACAGATGTTGAGGTGAAGTATGCTTCATTATTAGATGTACAGCAGTATCCAATTTTGAGGATACTATTTCAGTTATATGCCTCATAAATTAGACATTTTGCATGAATGTGAGAGAAACAGTTTACGACACATGAACGACGCTTTGCTTTGATGACACTCAAAAATCTCAGGTAGTTTCTTCATTAAATATCGCACAATAACTTGAATGACAGATACAATGGAGAAAGGATGTTTTCTGGGTTTCTGGTTTAACATTTCATATAAGATAAAACACTCTAATCTCCATCAAAACAGTCCAAAAATATATTTTTTATTCAAGTACTTAAAATTCTTTGCCTTATAATTTGGAAGGGGATTTGTTATGGAAGACAAAATAGTCTTGCTTCATTAACTGTCAAAGGCTGCGGCGAGGATTGGTGATAAAAATGGTAATGGCACTACATGCAAAACGAATATCGTTAGAAGTCTGCGAATGTAACATAAACTACAAACGCCTTACGTAATCCTAAATATTCAACTTGAGAACTGCGCAGATTGCATTTGCGGAGAAAATATCAGGAATATGGGATTTTTTAATGAACTGAAAAAAACGCAATGAAGAATTTTCTTAAAAAAAAAAATGTAAACACAATATTAGGTCGGTTACACTTCGAACACAGTCAAAAATCGTATTAAAGCTTATATTATACGATATCACGTTTTTTCTTTAACATAAATAACATAACACACAATCTCAAGCGTATCTGATATTATGTTGCATCATAAAAATTTTGTTTTCTTGTCTGCTAAAAATATGTAGTTATCCACGTATTAATCACGAATCGTCACACTCCTTCAATTAGTGAAATAAGTGGCTCTTCACGTCCAAACGTCGCAGTAGAAACATAACACCCTCCAGTTGTCGTTTAGATTAAAATTACTACAAAATATCAACAACTATTCGGCGTGATGAAAACATTATTCACGGCCACTTAAAAACACAGTAGAGCATGTAATATCCATTGCAACTTATGTATCCATGTGGCCATGAAGACCCTGTAACAAATTATTTCAATGGCCACTGCAGTTCGGGTAGTGGGAGTGAAATTGTGTGGCTAAAAGAGCCCCGCCCACTTGTGTTCGGTGTATTTAATTGCATCCGTGGATTTGGATGCAAGTGCAGTGGAATTTTATTTGCTTTGCGTCGCGCCGGTGTAAATGTTGGGTACTCATATTTAATCGACCCCTAGAGAGAAGCAACCCTCTGCAGACCGGTGCGTCTTGTCTCTCTCTCTCTCTCTCTCTCTCTCCTGTTGTACCTCTGTCCCTGTGTCGACGACTGCCTCACCATCGGCCGCACACCATGCCACCATCTTTGCCAGTTCGTGCTTGGATAGTGCTGTTCACGACTCGAACAGACTTATGAAAATCAACATTTGAAAAAAACACCCTAGCCATTAGCTGCACGCATAGCTATAGGCTGTTCACGGTAAAATGAGCACTTTTGAAAGACCTGCTTAAGATCTATTTGTATGCACGTTGTGTTCTTACGCCGCCTTATGTAAAATTAATGTTATTACGGGCCTCATCACTTTATTCATGCGTCGGTCAAGTTAAATTCGAAATTATTACAAAAGTAAAAATTTTCTAAAGCTTCTAATTTTTACACTACGATACATTAAAATTAAAAAAAAAATGAAAGGAATAATTTAAGTTATCATAAATGGTTACGTAACACTATTTACTCGACGTTAAGATATGGATCTACTTTCCATTCATCGTTACCAATTTTACTGGGCGCTAGTCACTCAGCTCGCACATTAAAAATGTGCAGGTAGGAGCAGTAACATTTTTCTAAGGTTTATTTGAAAAGTGCTCACTTTATCGTGAACAGCCTTTACTAAAAAAAGTGGCGGGTGCGGGTACAGTACCCGCACCCGCCACTTTCTTTTTACTAGCTATCCATGTAGCTAATGGCTAGAATGTTTTTTCAAATGTTGATTTTCATAAGTCTGTTCCAGTCGTGAATGGACTATAGTTGTGCTAGCGCCTCGAGAGTCGGCAGCCACGCATCTCATTGTCCACACACAACTGCACATCGTCGGTACAGATAGTCACAGTTCCCAGCTACGCACATTCACGAACCTTGGACTCACTGCTCGATACAACGCTGAATGATGTTGGCAGCAAGACCATGCACTGATTCTCTTGTGGCAGTCATTATCTTCTCAGCCGAAATAAATCGTCGCTCATGTAGCCGCACTTTCCATTGGGGGAAGAGAAATAAATTAAATGGAGCGAGATGAGGTGAATATGGAGGGTGTGACAACACTGTGCCAATTCCTCTTGGCCAAGCACAACGCGATGTGCAGGGACATTGTCTTGTAGCAACAGCAATTTCTTAATGTGCCACGTTTCATGATTATTACGACGAATTGCTTCGCGTAGACATCGAAGGATCTCAACGTAGCGAGTCTTGTATACAATTACCCCTTGTGGGATGAATTCCTTTTCCACAATGCCCAATTATTCAAAGAACAGTTTAAGTATATATTTGCCTTTTAATCTGCCTTGGATCTTTTTTCCCCCCGTTGTGTATGATACCAATTTCCAGGTGGCTGAAAATCGCTTCACTTTCGAATGGTACAGGAGAAGAAAGTCCGTGTCTTTTTGTCAAAATAAAAGTGTTAGATACATGATTGTGAACACTGATCTTATTTTTATTTATTTATGTTTTTAATGAAAATAAGTATTAGAATTGGCAAACTTGTAAAGCAATTTACTTGCCTAGTAATTTTACAGTTTCTCTTGACCGAGGTGTGAATAAAGTGATATGACCATTTGAATACAATACTTTCAAAAATGTCCAGTTTACCGTGAATAGCTTACAGTCTTTTGACTCTTTGAACAGCCATCCAAGTCCACATTCTGCCCGTACTTCGGAGAACTTCAAAGCTTGTTTAATATTTCACCTTGTCTAGATACATGTTTGGGAAAATCTTTAGGTAGTCTATTGACCTGTTTTCGGGTAACTTGGTTGGCTATTGTGTTTTTCGAGATTGCATAAGGGGGAGATCCGAACATAACAATAAGAAATGTTGTTGGCACAGTCAGTGGAGAAAATCATCACATTGGTGTCAACTAATGTCAACAGACAAGTTGCAGAAATGTGTGTGGTACTTCAGAGCCCAGCAAGTAAGCCAACAATCTGATAAAAAAATCATGTCAGTAGACATATCACATAAAAAGATCCGCTCTACACAAATGTGGGTGTAGATTATTTATTTGTTAGTTTTGTGCTTTTATTTTGTATTGTGTCAATGACTGTGAATGTGTGATAAGGGAAACTGTTTAATAACGGTTTCTTAATTTTCTTTTTGGTGGAGCAATATCCTTCAAAGTTACGTGTGCAGAAATGCTTACTAACAAATTATCAGTATACGATGTATACATAAAACCCTTGAGAATAAATTGCAATTAATCAAAACTTGAAACACTCTACCACATGTAAATACAGAAACATTTACCTTTCTGTGGATAGTCAGACGAAGGTAAGCTGTGACAAACATACTGTAACGCTAAGCGACAAAACATATATAGGCTGTTCACGGTAAAATTATCACTTTTGAAAGCCCCGCTTAATATATACTTGTATGCACGTTGTGTACTGTTCCGCCTTAGGTAAAGTTAACGCTACCATGGGTTCATCACTTTATCCATACGTCGGTCAAGTGAAATGTTGAAATTATTACAAAACTAAATATTTAGAAAATCTTCCAATTTTTACACTTTAATATATAAAAATAAGAAAAGGGAAAGGAAAGTTATCACAAATGGTTAAGTGAATCTTTTTATTCAAAGGTAAGTATGGAACTACTTTCCATTTATCGTTACCAACTTTACTGGTCGCATGTCGCTCAGTTACTCTGTTAGTTCGCATATATATATATATATATATATATATATATATATATATATATATATATATATATATATATATACTTATATGTGTATATATATACACACTCATATATATGCATATATGTGTATATGAGTGTATGTATATATGAGTGTATATATATATATACATATATATATATATATATATATATATATATATATATATATATATATATATATAAAAGCAATAACATTTTTCTACATTTGACTTCATAAGGGCTCACTTTATCGTGAACAGCCTTTAATCTTGAAAATTTTCACGAGAATTCAAAATCTACATAAAGAACACTTATATATCCTGATTAGACCTGAGATATTTATTATCACGTTGAGGACAAATTAAATTAATACATACTGCATTATAACCTTTTGAACATATCAAATTATAAATATTCATTGATTTATTAGAGATTTATACTGCTTATGAATGGGATTCAGGTAGTAAATAATTTCTCACAGCAGCAAGGAAAAAACTGTGTGTGTGTGTGTGTATATATATATATATATATATATATATATATATATATATATATATATATATATATATATATACATATCAGACAGACAAGACACGGGACATGTTAGTCAAATAAGTTTGGAAGTTCTGATAACACCAAAATTAGGTTGAGTAAATGTCCATAAAATAATTCATTTTATTCATAATGATTTGCGTAAGTAAAAATTCATTTTACTTTCAGCGACCTCAGCAAATGACCGACTCGAGTCTTGGACCTATGAATCAATAAAAATTTAAAAGTAAAATTTCTTTGGTCCCAATTCTTCATGGAGATAATTTTAGTGATTATTCCAAGCTAATTAAAATAGAAGAGCAAAGTTTACTCATGCCAGACATACAGATCGCTGTGAAAGATTCTTACGACCATAGTACTGTCCACTGCCCTTGGCAATCCTCTTCTTTCTTGAAGACACTAAAATAAATAATCTAGCGTGTTTAAGCAGCTTCTAATGCCTGCGCACATTTGTGGAACTTGCGCTGACACTCCTTCATCGCTCTACTCTTATGATGGGTGGTCCAAATAGAAAATTAGATTTAATTTAAAAGCAAAAAAGAGCTAACCGTCAGACCACTGTCTCATCTAAAGAGATATTCCTTGGACTTACTTAAGGTGGCCCTCCTTCTTCCTTAACAAATCAAAGAACATACAATTCCCTGATAAGAGAAACTTATCTATAAACAATTTAAAATTAATAATCTCCTAGGCCTACAAATTAACATAATGCAAGGCGATAATTTGACATTGAGAAAACGCATAAAATAAAATAACATAAATAACTCTACCTGCGATGTTAAAACGTTCAATTAATTAGGACTTCAGAAAATTAGAGTCGGTTTATAAGAATAAAATTATAATAAACTTTTTACCATACTTTTTAATGGACAAAAAACAAGAATCATTATACTGTCAGATATACACATTGCAATGGAAACATAATATTTACCAGCATAAGTGCCTAAATGTAATGTAAACAAAAAAGTAAATATTTTTCTCCTATATCTTCACATCTTATTAATATTAAACTATTTTAACAGTTTGACACATGGAAAACTTGCAAATTTTTCGGTTCACATCACAGGGCTGATAGCTGCAGGACGATTAGATTATTACAGGTCCTGATACCAACAGGAATAATCAACTTTATTTACATAGATCACATTGTCATGCCTTTGGATTTTTATTGGTAATTTCGTTGTTAATATTTTCATCTACGGCGTGTTTGCAGATACGAGAGTATAAATATCTGTAATAAAATGAAAGCCATTTGGCTATAATTTTCTATTTGAATTCTTTACGAATGCCTTTCAGATTGCACGAATTTCCACTGGTTGCAATTAAAAATGCGCGCAGCAAACGTGAGAAAATCCAATAATTACGGTGAATTTTAAAAACCAAGAAATGTCATCATGAACGGTGAATTTAGAAGAAAAAAAAATTTCGAACAAGTGTGACACAATAGTTTTCTGTAATTATCTCGAAAATAACATCGTTTTCTGAGACTATTGAATAAGCAACATAACTGTAAGACTTTAATTATGATAGGCATTTAGTTTTAGTGAGCAATAAAGCCAAACCAAGGAAAAAGCTTCATTGCCATACCATGTCCACATGATGCTAAGCGATTATAAAGAGTTTACGCACCAAGAAAATGGTTTTAACTGTCAACATCGCACGTTATTGAAAATATGTGATTGCTTTTAATATTAAAAGTTAATAATACTGCAGCCTTTCAACAGATCTATTTTTATTTATAACTATACCGACACGGAGAATTTGAAAATATGTACACTAATGGCATCTTAGGTGAAAATCTCTATTAAACTTGTCAAGCTTGAATGTTCTGAGAGTACGCACTTTAATGGGGGAAAAAAAAACATTTCAGTTGAAATAATATATTTCGTATTCCTGCTCTATTCATTAAACTTAATGACATTAGTGCAAGATTTCAAAATAGTGCAACAAACCAATAATAAGAAACATCATGCGATTGCGGATTTTAGAATTTTTTGACTGAATATTTCATGCTATTTCGCCAATGCTTATTTTTAAAGTACCACCAGAGTTCCCGAAAATTCAGATCGTGGTATATGTAGGAAATATGCATTCTCACTCGAAGTTTGCATGAATGCACTGACAAATGAAGCCGGTGATTAATAAATTCATTTTATTCACGCAAACAAATACTCAAGTCTCCATAAATGAGCTTAAATACGACAATATAAATTTATTCCGAAAATGCCGTTATCATCTGCCTTGTTAAATTAGAGAAACTTCCACGGCAGGCATTTTAAAAAGGAACTTTAAATATAAACAAGCAAGTCCAGAACTCCTGCCTACGACGCTTTTCTACCCTCTTTATCTCACTTAATTCCATGTGAATCATAGAAAAAATTTTGCAGGTCAGTGTGAAAATCACCGAAACACGACGTGATTACTCTCATCCTTATTCTCCTGGCCTTATTAATAATTATTCCTTTGTCACTATACATCAGATGTCGTTCATCCGCGCTGTTTTTTCTTGAGAAAGCCGCTAATACATATTACCCCTCCCTCCCTCAGAGCAACAAACCACGACCGTAGTCCTATCCCTCTCACATTGTGTTCCACAATGACCTTTGCCGTCAGGTAGGACTTGATCGATAGGCACGAGAAACAGCACCTGCTTGTTCCTACTCCACACAGAGAAAAACTGTTTCATTTATCAATAACATTTGTTCGTCCAACTACAACATATGTAGCTGATGTTACTATAGGCTGTTCACGGTCAAATCAGCACTTTTGAAAGCCCTGCTTAAGATCTACTTGCATGTAGGTTGTGTGTTCTTCCGCCTTATCTGAAATTAACTTTGCCATGGGCCGCATCACTTTGTTCATACGTCGGCCAAGTGAAACTGTAGGATTATTAGAAAAGTAAATAATTTACAAATCTGCTCATTTTTTCACTTTGATGCATTAAAAAAACAGAAATCAAAAGAAATAGTTTAAGTTATTACAAATTTATACTTAATACATATTATTCGACGTTACGATAATGGAACTGCTTTCCAGCCATCGTTGCCAACTTTACTAGGCGCATGTCACTCAGTGCACCCGTTAAAATATATGAAGGTAGTAGCAGAAAATTTTTTCTTAGGTTGATTTCAAAAGTGCTCACTTTATTGTGAACAGCCTTTAAACATAAAGTTTACCGAGCAAAATGTTAGTAGTAGAAGAAAGGTTTTCCAATTAACAAAATTTATCACGGTACTTCTGAGTAATCCATGCATAAAGAGACTTCAGAAGTGTTAATGAGCATTGGGGTATAAGTCATTGTAATAATTTCTTTCTTCAAAATGATGTGATCGTGCCACGAGATCACATATCCCGCTGGCGAACATGGCATTCATAGTAAGTAGTTTCATCACTAGATGGCAATGTTGTGGACGGTTCTTGCTGAGAGTCGTTAGTTCATTTGTTTGTCAAACGCCGTGCAGAATGGATTTAACCCGACTTGAACACCGCTCTTACTACAAAATAAACATTCTACGGGGGAGAAATGCCAGATAGTAACACAGAGCTGGTAGAAGTTGTTGATGATAAGATCTTCTACACCTAACTGTCGTTGGGAGTGAAGCGTCATTTCAAAGAAGATGCAAAGCGACCAGACCGACAACTAGCAGGATGATCTGTGACTGTGTGGACCTATGTGTCACGCGCAGTATTGGGTATATCGTGGAAACCGAGAGCAGACTGACACTACTTGAGTTTCAGACATTAAACGGCATGTGGAGAGATTTTGGCGGCTCCTAACAACGAGGTCTTGAGAGCCGATGAGGGTGAAGTGACGTGAGTATGGAACAGCGCCTTAATGAAAGGGCGGGGCAAACAGGAGATCGCCGAGAATACCCGCCGATCATCGCCATCGTCCAGCACGATTCCCACGTGCGCATATCTGGGAGCAACCCCGCCGGGAATCGAACCTGGTTCGCCTTGGTGGGAGGCGAGTAGTGTAACCACTACACCACCACGGCCTCATCACGTGGTATCTTACGGGATTACATTCACCTATGTAGAGTTGCATTGAAGTGAGGTGCCACATGCACTCACTGACGTTCAATATTGCGCAGGGTATGAATCATACTGCGACTACCTGGCAACAATACTAGTAGGATGAAAGACCACCTTCTGTCGATAATATACGGCCGCCATGGATTAATTTTGGGTCAAGAATTATGAACCAGAGCTGAAACGTCGATCGACCTAGTGGCGATACGTAGTATCACCACGAAGACAGAATTATTTATCAAAAGTCTTCTCCCGTGAAGTTGATCACTATCGCGTATGACATCAGAGGATTGCTTGTGTATCACTTCGTTTCAATTGGCACAGCAGTGACAGCAGCCCACTGCAGAAACTTCCTACAGAAACAGGTATGTCGTGTCATTATGGGGTAAAATATGGGTAGCGGTGGCGCAGTGGCTAGCGCACTCGCCTCCCACCAAGGTTCAATCCCGGAGGGTTCGCTCCCGGATTTTTGCATGTGGGAATCGTGCTGGACGATGTCGCTTGCCGGCGGGTTTTCTTGGGGTACTCCCGTTTCCCCGTCCTTTCATTCCAACGCCGCTCCATTCTAGGGTCTCATTTCATGTCATGTTCAGGGATGACAGGCAGCTACGGGTCCCAGTTGGAAAGCCCGTCACTCTGAGGGTGTTTCCTTGCCATGAGTTCACCCCCCTCCCCCCCATAATCATTTATGATATTTATTATTGGGTAAAGTCCATGTATTCTGACCAATAAAATCATCCTTCATAGCAACGAAAGACGTCATATATTAGGGCGTGTACAGAGGCTACTCGAGTGCTGTGTTTGTGAAGTGCTGGAGCACCCGCCATATTTCTCGAACCTTTTCTCATGTGATTTCGAATTCAAACTCAGATAAAAATGAACCATTGCTTAGTAGCCCGTTTGAGACAAAACAGGGCATTATGAACGTTGTGCGACGACACATGGCCCTATTCACACATGGTGATGCAGATGGTAATTGGCGCCTTCCGCATTTTTAACAGCGTGTCGTGGATGCTAGGATGGAATGTGTGTATGTGGATAATGTACTTGTAATGATACAACTACCGTGACAAACACGGATAACGCGATGTTTTTTATGGATGTTCGTGGACGATACCTACCATTCACATACTTTGCATTGTTCCTACATTCAATGCCATTTTATCTGTATATTTCATTAAGGGCATTTCAAAATTTTAATCCGTGACTTCATTCTCACAAATAAACAGTTGTCATGACATAAGCCCTTCCCCTCGTATTTATATTTAACTAACTTCATTTCATTACAACTGTTGGAATAATTACTTACTTCGACAAAACAAAATTTTTCTCTCGGCGCACATACACGCATGACCTTACTCGAGAACGCGGTGTACAAATTGTTCAGAGCTTCTCGATGCTTATATTCTACGTCCATATAAGTGAAGTTTACTCCCAAAGGTCTGGCTTATATGTGAGCAACTGTGTACTACAAGCTGCAAGCGATGATTCCGTCGCAAGAAAACGCTGTCGCACACACCTACATGTTCAGCTACTTCGTATGTTTAATTTAAGCACTTTTCGAGCTTTCCAATCTTTATTTTAAGCTCTATTTATATATTTTTTCTCTTATAAATACAACTTTAAAAATGGAGGCTTACATAACAGCTGAGTTGAACGATGCGGGAGTAAGGGAGTTGAGAGATATTGCTAGATATTTTAAAATAACATATATAAGCAGTCTAAGGAAAAACGACCTAATTCGAACTATTATACAATTTATTATACTATGTCTTATAGACAAGCGGAGAAAAAGAAAGCAGATAAAAAGAACAAAGAGTTATTTTGCAAATTTACCTTTGGCTGACACTAATATCAATGAATTATATCCCGAAGATAGAAAAGAATTAGAAGAAATATTTCCATTCTATAATAATTTATTTGTTAACAGAAGAAAGATAAGAAGAAGCAACCAAGATTATTTAGTTAATAAAGCTTTTAAAAGTAGGATATCAAGATATAACATTGAAAATACCTTTAATTTAGTACAGCCTATTCTTTTTTTGACTTAAGTAAAAAAAAAAGGTATTTGAGATAACCAACAATAATCTTATAACATTTAGAGGGGTGAAAACCAGTATTAAAATATATACCTATTTTCGTAAGCAAGATAATAATTAAGTAGAATGATTTACATTTCAATCGCCCAATTATACAATATTAAATGAAGGAGATATTAAAAGGATTTATAAATTCATAATAAAAGAAGCAATTACACAATTATCTGAATCTCAAAGAAGAGGCTCAGGGTGGAAATTAGATAAGATAATAGCAATACAATTAGCTATAAATAAGTATAATCCATTAAATGGCTTATCATATATAGAATTACCAGAAGATATTAAGAATAAGAAAGCATGCATAAATGTTAAAAATAATGTTCAATAATGCTCCCTTGGGTAGTAAAATCTGCATTATTTCCAGCAAACAAAAATTTGGACAGAGTAACCAAATTTAAAAAGGGGGGGCTTAATATTGATGAAGTAATAGATAAATTTTAATATCCAATAAAAATTAATGATATGCTAAGGACAGAAAATAAAATTGATGTACCTATAAATGTATACTCGATTGAAGATGAGTCTACAGTATATCCACAAAAACTTTAAAAAAAGAAAAAGGAAAAACATGAAAATTTACTTTATTTCAAAGACGATACAAATTCACATTACTGTTGGATTAAAGAATTATATGGGCTAGTTTCAGCACAAAAAATAATAAGCAACATAAAACTTATAAATGTGATACGTGTCTTCAATTATTTACCTCTCAAGAGATATTAAATAAACACGCAGAAGACTGCTCTAAAAATGAAGCAGTAAAAATTCAATTACCTTCGAAAAGAGAGGGAATGTTTTTCAAAAATTATAAACATACAATGAAGTTTCCTTTTACAATATATGCCGATTTTGACTCAATTCTAAAGAAAATATCAACAACTAATCCAAAACCAAGGCAAACATATAAATTTTAATTAATCCTAAAATACTACGTTTTAACAGAAGATGATATCGATAATGGGTTTTATAAGGAGATACTTAGAGAAAGATATAATCTTACTAATGAACAAATAAATATCATTGATTTAAAGCTGAATGGTGAGTCATATACTATGAAATATTAATTGCACCAAGCATCTGGTTTTTGCTAATATATTGCATCTTCTTGTGGTGATTAGAAGCCACCAGTTGTATGTAGAGGTCTAAATGCACATAAAAAGTTTATTCGTTGTATGAAAAGAAAAGTAGAATAAATTGGAGAAATATATTCACAAATTGAACCAATGTATCCACTAACAAAAGAAGAAAAAATATTATATAGGAAATCAGAAAGATGTACTGTATGCGAATGTAAATATACGGAGGATAGTAAAATAGTACATCATCATGATCATTATAAGTGGAAAATTCAATAATCCTGTATGTAATCATTGTAATATACAATTTAAATTGTCCATTTTTTTTACCAATTTATTTCCACAATTTAGCTGGGTATGATACTCATTTATTTATTTAAGAGCTAGGGTATGATGATAAAAAATAGTTCGAATTGCAAATAATGAAGAAAAGTTTATCACTTTTGGGAAAGCAACAGAAAATTTAAAAATAAAATTTATTGACAATTTTGAATTTATGCCAAGTAGTTTAGATAAATTATCATCTAATTTAAGCAAAGATCAAATGAAACACAAACAAAAACATTTTCCAAAAGAACAAGTAGATTTAGTGCTTAGAAAGGGAGTTTATCCATACGATTATATGGACAGTTAGAAAAAATTTGAAGAAACTGAACTTCCACCAAAGAGTGAATTTTACAACAATTTAAGTGAATCTGATATAACTGGCGATTATTATGAAGATGCAAAATGTGTATGCAATCAATTTAATATAAAAAATCTCTGTGAATATCACAACTCATACTTAAAAAGTTATGTATTATTGTTAGCATATGTGTTTGGAAATTTTAGAAATACATTTATAACTGCATATGATTAATATCCTGCTAGATATATTTTACAGCACCTGGATTATCATGGGACACAATGTTAAATATGACTGATGAGCCATTAGATTTATTGCGTTGTTATGATATGATTTAATGGTAGAAAAGTGTATTAGAGATGGTATATCACAATGTTGTAAGTGATATGTTAAAGCCAATAACAAATATTTACTATATTTTAACTCTAATCAAGAATAAAATTATTTAGCATATCTCGATGCAAATAATCTTTATTGATAGGTAATGTCTCAATATTTACCACATGGTGGTTTCGAATGGGTTTTTCTATACATTATCTTATTTAGATTATTGGGGTGAAAAAATCTTAGATTTGGAGGATGATTCTGAATATGGTAATACGTATATTAGAAGTTGATTTCGATTATCCAAAATAACTAAATAATTTACATAAATATCTACAATTTTGCCTGGAAAATAAGGTAGTTCCAGGAACAAATCAATCTAAATTGTTAACAACTTTACATCAAAAGAAAGTATGTAATTAACTATCGTAATTTAAAACAATGTCTAATTAAAGGTTTAAAACTTACTAAAATACATAGAATATTGACGTTTTATCAGTCTGATTGGTTGAAAACGTATATAGATCTAAATACATCAATGAGAACTAATGCTCAAAATGACTTTGAAAAAGATTTTTATAAGCTGATGAATAAGTATGTGTTCGGCAAAACAATGGAAAATATTAGAAACAGAATATATATAAAATTAATATCAGATGCAGAAAAATGCAAAAAATTAATAGCTAAAGTAAATTTCAAGAAAAGTGCTATATTTAATGAAAATCTTGCAGCCTTACATATGAATAAAAGAAATGTAAAATTTAATAAGCCCATTTATGTTGACATGTCAATTTTAGATATATCAAATGAGTTGATGTACAACTTTCATTATAAAGTGATAAAAACAAAATATGGAGATAAAATTGAATTATGCTATCAAGATACCGACAGCTATATTATATATATATATATATATATATATATATATATATATATATATATATATATATAATATAGAAACAGAATATTTCTACAAAGACATGAAAAAATGATAGAAAAATTTGATACTAGTGATTATCCAAATGATAATATCTATAACATGCCTCAAATAAATAAAAAAGTTTTAGGCAAAATAAAAGTCGAATGTAACGGTTAAATAATGAAAGAATTTGTCAGTTTACGAGCAAAAATAAAATATACAGTTGACGACAAAGAAAAAAATCGAAAGATATAAATAAGTGTGTTAACAACAGAATTACCTTTGAAGACTATAATAATTGTTTGTTTAATGAAAAAATACGATATAGAACAATGAATTTAATAAGGAGTGAAAAGCATAAAATATATAGAGTAGAATTTAACAAAATATCATTAAGTCCTTGTGATAATAAAAGTATTCTACTAGAAAATATAATCAATGCAATGCCGTATGGATATCAAAATGTATAATATTTAATACTACTTTAAATACATTTAATTTTTTTTAATGACAATATCAGAACCATCAAAATCAATCATTTTACCATTTTTATCTCTAATTTCTAAAACAATGTGATTAAAGTTCTCATTATTTATTTTATAAAAAATTGGAAATGCAAGCTCATAAATAATATTATCTCTAAAACCCAACGTAGTTTTGGTGGAAAACTAGTAATTATACCAGTTTCTAAATTATTAGATTCATCATATTTTATGAAAATACCACATGCTAAATTACAATGGACATTTATTGTTTTAAATAGATTAAAATTAGGCCATTTATCACCAATGACCCTTATGTCTTTTTCAATAGTAATATTTCTTTCAAAATCAAGCATATCAGATAATCCATCATCAAGTTTAATATCAAACATAGATTTAAATGATATTTTTCTTTTCATGTTTTCTGCTGTTAGTTCAATATTATTTGTTGAAAATGGATCGACTAAATTTAGAGCTTCTTTTAAAGATTCAATATCGTATTGGCCCCTAGGGAAACTTATAACTTCGTTTTTTTTATCAACGACATCACTCGTTTTCTCAATGGTCATTTTATTATTATTATCTATATTTGGAGTCAAAAATTTGAATATGAAAATTAACTAATGCAATCGATTTTTCATTATGGACAATATCATAATGAAGCTTCTTATTCAGTATAGAATTATTATTTGTCAACTTAAACACTTTATTTTCCATTTATTACAAAAATTTTTTAGTAAATGAAAAAGCAGCAGTCAAAGCAGCCTATATTGTGCAAAGTTAAATGGGTCATCGCTGTTATAATTCATGAAGATAATTCCAAAATAAAAAATTCCAAAAAGAAAGGGGAATTACTGCCTATAATATGAGGGCTATAACAGTAGGTCCAAGAAATCGTGAAAAAACTAATTTGATGATAAATTTTATTTATAATGTAAGATGGATAGATTTTAATAAACTGTATGTTTGTCCAAAAAAATTAAATCAACCACATATATTGAGTTACAAAATGATTTTAATGTGTTATCCAAAAACTTACAGTTAAATATATATATATAGCACACTTTTTTAATAATACAGAGGAAATGACTCCTTTAGATCAAACTGAAAATGATTCTCTAGTTATATTCGATGATGTTATTTTAGATGACCAAGATATTGTACGCAATTATATCACTAGAGGATGACATAAAAATTTAGAGATATTTTACTTAGCCCAAACATATTCAAAAATACTTAAACAATTGGTAAGAGATGATACAATTTTTAGTGTGTATTTAGAAAAGATTATACTAATTTAATGAACATCTATAATGATTTTGTTGGAGATATGCCTTATGAATAATTTTAAGAGATGTGTACAAAATGTTGGCACAAAGATGATGGCTTTATTGCAATAGATTTGTGTAGAAAAATAAACAAAGGAAATCATAGAAAAAATTAAAGACATTGTTATTTTTTTTTTAAATTTTCGTAAAAATTATCAATATTTTTAACATATTTTATGAACGTAAAAACAGAACGTTGAACAAACATTGGATGTGTTTTATGTATGTTAAACAACTGTTAAAGGCATTTTTATGCTGTGTTTGAAATGATTAGCCTTCATGAATATGATCCTGCACGACTGTTATCCTACACAAGTGTGATACTTAGAGAAAAATATATAAAATATAATTAAGATTTGACTACCACTCTCACGGTTCTATCTGAAGATATAAAGAAAGTACTAAATTATCAATGAACTTGGTCTTTATTTCTTAATTTTGTTTCCTTTAATTTTTCATTTTTTTTATAAAAAAGTATATTAATAAAAAGGCTTATTGCAGTTCACCCATTTCACTTGTGCATAGTTCCACATATAAAAAATGGAGGCAATTCTAAACATAAATAACAACAAGATTATCTACAATGGTAAAAAAGTTTCTGTAATTATTGATAAGAAGAATACGCCTCGGTTTAAAACAAGTGATATTGCTGAAATATTAGAATACAATAATGTTCAACAGGCTGTAAGAAATAACATCGATGTTGAGGATAAGGCATTGTTTAAAAATATAAGGGGGGTGCTATGCAGTAGAACCCTATCGTATAATGAGAAAAACACCATTTATATCAATGAATCAGGGTTCTATTATTTTGTTTTATTGTCTAAAAAAGAGAATCTTAAAAGTTTAAAAAATGGGTTACTCACGAAGTTTTACAATCAATTAGAAAACGTGGTGAATAAAAGATTAAAAAAGATATAAGGCAATTATACAAAGGCTAAATGCAGCATATAGAAATGAACGAAATTGAAGTTAATCGTTTAAAAAATGAAAATAAAATAATAGAAAATAAATTTCACCATTTAGACACAAACACAAAATCAAAATTTAAGGCCAACCTTCATTCTTTTAAGAATATTTTATGATAATTGTCCATATGATTATTATGTCATTAGAATTCCAAGAAAAAATGTTCAAAAACAATTTGATAGAATTGAAGATATACATCCAAATTGTGAACAAATATTAGAATTTGATAATATTCCAAATTCTATCAATTTATGCCAAAGAATGAAAGAAATAATTAAATATCAGATCGATTGTTATTGTAAATATTTTAATATTGTTGGAAAGAATTATACTCAGAAACAATTAATCAATGATATTAAAAAATCTTTATTGAATTGAGTAAGAAACTAATTTTAATTTTCATATTCAAATTTACAAAACATCTGTTTTATTAATCCAAGAGTTATGTGAGTTATCAAACCCCAACCATCATACATAATTATATCGCTTTTAGTTTTTAAAACTTTTTCAAACAAATATTCATTTGGATAGTTGGTTTTCATAATTTCGTATTCATAAAATATGCCTTTTATTTCTTCTCCTTTTGTTTCTTTTAATTTGAAAGTTGGATCATAATTTAAAACTTTATTAACAGTATATTATTCTGCTGTCCAATTAGCTGTATAACCCGTCTCAAATATGTTCTTAAGTTTACTAATACGGACAACATATTCAACTTTGTAGTTTGGTTTAGGAATCATACATGTTCGATATAATTTTTTTTTTTTCATTTTTCTTATTAACTTCAATCGGTTTCATACCAATAGTTCTATGTTTTGAATTATTGTATTATTTTACAAAATAATCTAATATATTCATCCATTTATAATTTCCATTCAAAGCAAATTTCTTCCGCATTATATTTTTCAAAGTTCGATTTAATCTTTTTACGTCACTAACTTTTAATTCAGAAAATAAAGAATAATGATTCATGTTATATTTTTGCATAAGTTCTTAAATATTTTTACTATAAAATTCTAAGCCATTATCGCATTGAATATTGCATGGTTTTCTTTTAACTAATATATATTCTAAAGCATTTGCCATATTCTTTGCTTTTATATCTTTAATTGGTAACACAAATGCATATTATGAAAAAAATCGATAATTGTCATTATATGCTTGGAACTATTGTTTATATGTGATATGCCTTTTAAATTTGTAGTATCCATTTCAACAAGATCGATTTGCCATAAATCATCAATACCATACAAAATTAGTTTTCTTCTGGGGAAATTTTTTCGTGCGGACATTTATAATTCATTAATGATTCCCTCTCTCACAGTGGGCAAAAGTTTTTTTAAAAAATGTTGATTTATTTGGATCACATTTTGAAAATTTACTTTTCTGAACTAATCGTCCATTTGTAAAATTTTCAGTTTTTATATTATTATTTTTAGTAACTTTCTTACACTTCAAGCATGTTCTCCAATTAATTGTAAAAAAAAATTATTCATATTTGTATTTTACGAATATTCCTATTATTATAACCTGAGCATCAATATGAAGAGATATTTTATTTTATTTTATTTTAAAAGATAAATTATCACCTCTTTTAGCATCAAAAGGTTTACTGTAATAAATGTTTGTAGTTATCTTAATAACAGTCACATCATCATCATCAGTAATAATTTTATAAACAGTATAATCCATCACAAAAATAAAGAAAATTTGATTATTATCGAAGTGAAAAATGTTATTGGTTTAATCCCCTTTTTCAGCTAAATAAAATATATGAGACGTTTCTTCCTTACATTTTTCAATTATTAAGTTAACAAGCATTTCACAGTTATTCAAAACTGATTGATTAAAATTTTATAATTTAACACCTAATTCTTTATTAGAAACTTCTTTGCCTTTTTCAACTTTCGTGTTAACAAGTGTGTCACAATAATTTAAAACTGATTGGTTTAAATTTTGTAATTTACTAGCTATTTCTTTATCGAAATATCTTTAATTGACCGCATCTTTACCATCTACAGGATCATCTATATTAACAACTCTGTACCCTAAAAAAGAAACTCTCATAAGATCAGGAATTCCTTTCTGATTACTAACAACAAAATCAGAAAATTTATTGTCTGGAATATTCATTATGTTCACTTTTTCATTGTAATAATTTTTATATACAGCTGTTCCTTTACCACGAATAAATAATAATCTACCATCCAATTTTCTAACATCATCCTTCCAAACATATTCTTTTGGCAAACTATTGTATTTTTTCTATGTCATCACCAGTTCTTGGCGAAATATTTTTTCTGGTGTATTTGGTAATGATTTTGAATAAAGTCTTTTTAGATTGTTCATAAATCAGCTTAGTTATATTATCATAAATCCAGCCAATACTTGAACTTGGATTATTCATTTTTATATAAGGAATATACTTTTGAAATAAATCATTGGTTAAAACAATTTCTGTGTAATTTCTAAGTTCATTTGCAGTGTAATTACCTTCAACGACTTCTTGTGATATTTCTGTTAACAAATTACAAAGTCCTGGTGTTAAAAAATATTCTTATCTTTAACAGATAATGTATCAATATTATCGTTACTTGTGTATCGCCAATGTAAAAATGTTCTCCAACTCGATGTAAACCATATTTTTCATTAATAGCACTAATTTTTTTTGCAATTTCTATTCCGAGATTTATAGTGGAAACACCGGCTATAGGTAGTAAATATTTCAGTGATACGATTCCCATTTGCTCTTCCAAATTAGGAGATTTGCTCTGCAAATAATTCTCTTTCAAATTATGTTTCTACTGGTGTTGGTGGACAGTCTAAAATTTTTACTGCAACAGGAACTCGCGTTGTTATTAAATTTTTGTTTTCTTCACTTACTTGTTCTACTTTTTTTTTTTACCTTTATTTCGTAATTCATCGATTAATGGTTGCTCATTGTTCTTATTTTTTCATATATATTTTTTATACTGCTTTTTATATTTTTTTATATTTTGCAATGAGTAATTGAACTCGAGAAACTCCCTGCGATTCATTCATTTATATATAATTTTTTTAACTCATAAATGAGTTATAAAATTATCGACAGCTTTGAAAGATGTACTTTTCCTCCAACTGATAAAACTAGGGGGAATTTAAATGTTTACAATAATAGAAACGAATTTGAAATTCCTATAGGAGATGGCTTTTCTTTTCCAATTTACGCTTAAATTTATGAGCAATTTAGTTTACTAAAGAGAGATAAGGTTGGAGATGAGGCAAAATATGGTGAAGAATACAATATTGATGTTTGTTCTAACTATTTTCCTTTTTAGTTTTCTAGAGTAGAAATCTCAAAACGTGGAAATATTACTGTAGCTGTTGATAATCCAGGTATAACATCAACAGTGATGAATGCTTTATTAAGATCACCAAGTGAACAAAATTATAGTTAATGTACTTGTGTTGATAATATATATATATATATATATATATATATATATATATATATATATATATATATATATATATATATATATCGAAATAAACCTTTTTCTAGTAATATATCAAAAGAGGTTAAAACTGTTTCTAGTGATAAAACAAATGCAATAATATATCCTCTTAGATACCTGTTTGGTTTTATTCGTGATAACAATTAAGTTTATTGGAAAGGTGGCTATAAAATTACTTTTCTTCGTAATTTATCCTGTAACAACTGTGTATTTCTTTACGAAACTTTAGATACAGATGATAAAGTTGTGAAACATCGCCCTGATACTGGTAAAATTGATATCGAAAAATTAGATATTATGTCCCTTATTGTTGAATATGAATCGAACACGGCTATTGCAGTGAAAGGAAAAAATATATAAAGAACTTAAAATATATATTAGTTTTGATTATTGGCCATTTTTATAAAAAGAAATTCCTAAGGGGAACAACTGTTTTTAGCTTTGATATAAAAGATCAGTTTAATAATATACAATTTTAAATGCTCGATTTTGTTATTGTAGACTTTCTATTTAATATAAAAAATCGTGCTGAACAGCATAAACACGCTGCTATGTTTTACCATTGTAATGTAAGAAACACTTATGTTAAAAATGGTAAAAATTAAATTTTTCCTAAAGAAAACTGGAATCTAGACATTGAAAACGGTGTTTATCTTAAACAATTTCGTGCTTATAATGATTTTATAAATTCAAAAACCAAACTAGATTCCAACTTTAGAAATTATTAACTTTATTATAAACCAACTGTAAACTTTGATGGTGATATTAATTACTATTCATTTTGGGGGTGAAGACCGTTATAAGTTGTATATTGTTCACATAGAAAAACAACTGTAGCTAAAAGGAAAAACACACATAAAATTTGTGTTTATTTTAATAAAGCCCCTGAAGAAGCAGGAACCATTTGTAAGTTTGTAATGTTATTCTAATAAGTTAAATATTTCTAACACGATTATTTGAAAGAAAAAATTACTGAACATATATAAATCTTTTACTTTATTAAATGGAGGAATCACAAAAATGTTTCGATATTTTAATACAACATTTTAGACTTATATTTAAGTGGTTACATTTAAAACATTTACACTATTTTAGATATATAAATGAGATATTTGATCAAAGAAAAAAATCATAATTCTAATTGAAATTTTCCCATAGTATCACTTTTTATATATACATTTTTTTATATTTTTAATGTATCAGATTATAGATCTTTTAGAACTTTGGGATATTGGATATGAAATTATAAAAACAGCAACTTCCATTGATAGAGAATTGGAAATTGTTAATTTCAAAATTGTTTTAAAAATAAATAAAAGCATCTCAGATCAGCTAAATTTTCTAATTTTAAAGACAATGGTTATGATTTGGATTGCTGTGATTGTTGGTATTAAGGCTATGCTTCAGATTTTTCTTTATTTGTAGACTTTAAAAAGTCTTATTGGTTTTTTACTTTTATTGGACAAAATATATACATTCTATTAATTTGTATCTTTAAATTGGTTTTTAGCTTAGTTTGTATGATTTTAGCTTAAATATGCTTGATTTAGATTACTTGCTTGCAAATTGATGTTTCTAGAAAACGTAAAATTTGCTTCCTTTTTCATATTTTTGCTTTGTTTTATCTTGTGTCAAATCCTGCACGCTCTTTCTGAAAAACTTCTCAAATTTGCTTGTTTTTTTTTTTTTTTAGAGCTTAAATTTAGCCGTCAAATACTTTGATTTTTGCATTAATTTGCTTGATTTTCATAGTTTTTCATTAAATTTTGGATTTTAAGTTTTTAGTTATTTCCTGTACTTTTAGAATAAATTGCCTTTTTTGTTGTAATTTTAGAAAAAATAACGCTAAAAATTTGGTGAGCCAGAATCGGCGTTTCCGAAGAAAAATGCGCAGTTTTTACCCTCTTTTCCATGTTTACAAGGTCTGTAAGCCCTGGTTCTAATAAAATGTCTCCCTTTCATTAATTGTTCTTGTATTCCCAGCGTCTGCTGTCTCAAAACTCTACTATTTCCCTCAAAACATTCTATTGGATTGAAAAAAATTCCCTCAATTCTTGGATTTCATAATTGAAATTAAATTACGATAGCTTAGTTGGAAAACACTTAGTTGAAAAAGTACTCTTTGACTTACTCCGTGGAGAAATGCGATAGAACAAAATTTCCCTCTTGGCATGGGAAGTTGGCAGCTCGTTCCGGCTGTAGTTGCGTGCGATACAAGCGACCATGTGCTGCTTCTGGCACGTGACCGAGTTGCATGGCAACATCACAAGAAGTTGCCTAGATGTAAGGCCGCTTTAATTCCGTTTTCCGCCACTCACGTAATCCAAACTACCCTGGAGAAGCTCTGAGTCAGCCACCGCCCTAGCACCTTGCTTGCACTTCTCGCTACCTCAGCAGCCAGTGAGTATGTCTGAACAACTCCGTAAATAATACAGCTTCGCGAGCGTAGTTTACAGGCTTTCGAAAGTTTTGAAAGGTTTATGAATATTGAAAAAGAGCCTCCGAACCTTTATCCGGTTACCATTATCGCCTTACAACTTTTGTGGCGTGTTGCGTATTATCGCAAATTAAAATTTTACTTCCTTCCTTGCAAATCCACGTTAACACACATGGCTGTTTTTAAATTATGTGTTTTCATTCCATTTCACAGGAATCAGTATAAATGATGCTATTTATTAAAAATTTATTTCTATTTAACACTATTGGTCCACTCATGAACAAATTTACTCCTCACAAAAAAAAAAATTAAGCCGAAAATCAGCATGTTTCGAACGCAATGTTATTTTTAAGAACCTAAACATTGATAGCATACATGAAATGTTGACAATTTTTAGATAACAAAATGCTCTCTGATACCATTACCAATGTTTTAGACCGTGTACCTGCTATATACTTAAAACTCTATGTGTATACCGAACGAGTTATTCAAGTGAAAATTTTAAGTCTCTTAAAAGGCATCACAGGCGCCTGTTTTCGTAACGAACTCATAGGTACATCAGTCTTCACCTCTTTCGGATTCATACACTATTAGAAACTTTCAATTCGAGGATGTATGCTGGAGGTTACTTAACATACGCCATCTGTGGCAAGAATATAAGATAAGCAATTTATATTTTATTTATTTCAATCCTGCTTCCATGGTTATTTCTTCACTTGCAGTTTTAAGACATACGTCTCCAGAAGAACACGGCAGGTCGCTGTTGGGCCTCATATTAAAAACCTCATTTATATCCCACGTGTATCACATGAGCTATGTAAGATAAATAAATAAAATATTACTTCTGAAAGTACTTCTGTTATCAAGTTTACAGTTTATTACAAAATTTGTATACTTGCTTTAGTGTGTATAACTATTATTGTAAGTGAATTCGATTGCACTATTTATATGTGTTGCTTATTAACTTCCTCGTTTTTCGTTTTATGGCAGTACACTAATCTGGGGCAACTTACATATTAAAGTAAACATACGCTTTTAGACAGAATGCATATATATATATATATATATATATATATATATATATATATATATATATATATATATATATATATATATATATATATATATATATATATATGTGTGTGTGTGTGTGTGTGTGTGTGTGTGTATACACAGATACAAGCTTTCTGTAAGCGGCATCGTCCGCATGTGCTTTAACTTGTCACCATCTTAGAGGATGAATATAATAAAAACTTGACATAATTTTTATATACTTACAAAGGTCAACTTTTAAATAAAAGGGCATAACAATATCTGGTCGGGTTTCTGAGCTATTGTGAGTACTCTTGAGAAAATTTTTCTTGTGCGTGGATAATAATTTGAACGTGAGCGTTTATCGGAATGTTTTTAGGAAGTCATTATTTCATGAAACCTTGATTTGTAGGAAAATATGATACATTTTTAGCTTCGTTGTAGGTATTATTCAGGATATGTATGACCAGTGTGCAAATCGTTTCCTTCACTAGTAAGTTTGCGTGTTCTTTGGCATAACTTAAATTAGTAGGGAAATATTTTTGGTGTAGTAAACTGGTGTTTTGAATCTGTGCTCCATTCGTTACGACTTGTTACGTGCGTGTTGTAAAGTTGTACGTGGACTCGTTTCGTAGATGTTAGAAAGTTGTACGTGTTCGTTTCATTTGAGATGTCTTCTGTTTGTCGAGGAGTGTTAAGTAGGACTCTCTGTTGTTCGTCTCTTTGCGATTAATAAAATATATGCTATTAGAGCAGCGATCCGTAAACGCTCCTGCGTCTAATTTTTAATCGGGGTACCTCATTGTAATTTATTTGTGATAAATTAGTTCTTATTTGAGACGTGTTTTTTATTAGTTTATATCGTGTTCTATAAAACGCCATTTTTTAATGTCGCGTGCTTCGTACTTATTTCATATCGCCGAAATACTATTCTTCCTTATTTTAAAAAAAGTTATTTATTATTAATCTCCAAATACGCTGTTCCGAACTCCGCCATTTCACATATTTACAGCTCAGTCGAAATTCAGATATTGTCCGCGGGGACAATGAACACCTGCGTAGTTTAAAACTATAAAAGACGTGTGGCAAGAACAAACAATTCTACAACAAATCAACTAGAAAATAATTAAATCTTATTTATAATGTTACAATATTGATATTTTCATTCATTACATAATTATTGAAAATACATTTGGTTTGACCAGATATGGAGCAAGATAGCATACAAGGAAATATGAGCAAGATAGCATACTCTGGAAAATGCACAACAAGAATTAAAAATATCCACAAAACATTTACAAAGCTTGCTATTAATATTGATTACAAACACTGAGATGCTGTCTGAAGGACCCGATTCAAAGCCCTCATTTAATTGAAACAAAATTTAAAACACTTAAAATAACTCCTAGTGAGACGCGGTCTGATTGAACATAGACAAATCCTTCAGTACTAAAATTATACAAACACGGAACAATTAAGGCCTGAGCAAAAGGCACAATCAGTTAAAAAACGCTACTGAAGCAGTATCCAAAAAATGGCACACTGATGGGCCGGGAGTGTACCTTTACTTCTAAATGAATTGGGAACAGAAAACGGGGCGGCCAAACAAAACACAGCACGTTAAAAGAAGGAAACTACACTGCAGTGAAGCGACTTCCGTTAATCCAAACAGAATTTTGAATGGGTATCCAAATCACAATTAAAAAAAAAAAAAATCAAAAACCCTATCTCAACACTAGCCCCAAAACTCTAACCATACACTATGCCATAATCCATCAAAACATTTACCTACTAAAAGGCCAACCGCTGTCACATACACTCGCTACTCGACGCCCCATAGTTCCTCTACGTCAAAATGAACATAGTGCAAGTATACGGGAGTAGAATAACGACGCTTAGTAGCAGGAGCGAATGCAGAAGTTAGAGCCACGCTCCCGAAACCGGCATCTGCGAAACATTAGAAAGGCTGATCCGGCAAATAAAAATTAAACGCGCAAGCGGAGGTAGAAGAGGAGCCAATTAACATGGGACCCGGAGAGAAAGCAGGAGAAGGAAGCCAAGCATACGTGCGAGTTCGCTAACGGACACAGACACAGTAGAGCGTGCAACGTGCCAGCCTCATAGATGGATGTACTTGCTAAGTACTATGAGTGTACCGAGTTTGGTGAAACGTTATTGAGGATGAGCAGGGGGTTCAGGGGGTGGGGTGGTTTCTGAGATACAATTGATTCTAAATGGTGACGATACAGTTGTACCTTCACCTTCCCCACCCCCTGGTGCACTTGCACATGCAGCTGCATGTGCGATTGCAGGTGCATCTGTAATTGTAATTAAAATTGCAATTATGTGTGTACTGCCCTCCACCACCCTGTGAGTGTCCGGAGAATTGAGGGGGTAATTAACAGGACGCCATGGGGTTGGTGTCCCCCAGACTGGGATTGCAGTGGCAATGAGCAATGAGAGTAAGTCACATGTGGTCTGGTTGGGAGCTACAGGCAGATGATTATGAAGGGGGTGGTTAGGCCTTATCTCGTTGGGAAGCTAGAGGCAAACTGGAGGAGAAATTCATGTAGGAGTTGGTTGAGAGAGGGGTGGGGGATGCAGTTGCATAGTGCAAGGACATGTAAATAAATTATTGAACTGTGCATTGAATAAATATTCTTATTAATTGAATTATAAAATTTTAATAGTGCAATAACTTATTAATTGTATTTGCATATGCAAAGAGTAGGTACTCCCTTGGATATGCAGCAATGAATAATGCATAGATGATTTAATCTAAGACTTGCATGTACCGAAGGACTACATAGAAATTGCACAAGTATGCGTAACGAGTCCCTATTTGCACGCCCATTCCCTACCACAGCTCGAACTCAACTGAGCTCCAGTCACTAGTATGAATGGCTTATATCCCCAGTGCCATATTTCATTCTAACCAGGAGCTAGGGTTTCATTATTATTTCCTTCACACTACGCATTTTTTGGCTCACTTTTTTCTCTTGTGTGTCTGAAGTATGAGTTATGACTCTTGGTTGTTAAATTATTCCATCACATTTATTTATATTTGCTCACACATTGACTCTCTCAGTATTTTCTCTAGTGTCTGTTTTATAAGTTATGCGTATCCACTCTGTTACATATTTAAGGTAAGAAAAATAATAATTTAAACAATCGGTATGGAATATTTTTTTTTATTACTGCCAAATTTTTCTATCAACCACAAAACCACCATTTTTATACATTTATTTAACATTCAGAAAAAAATTTACATACAATACGTTTCTGGATCAGAGTTCTTTCTCAACATTTACATACAACACACCTTAAACCTTTTACATATACATTACATCTTACATCGCAGTTTTCTACATACAGTTTATAAACAAAATTTACACTTCTCTTCTTGTACCTACAGAAGCACATTTTTCGTGTCTCTTTCCGTTATATTTATTTACAAATGTATAAATTTGTGCACTATGTTTGGCACATTTGTTGTCACTATCTTGTTATATATGCTGGAGGCCCTACCTTCACCACTCTGAATTCAAAGATGAGTACTTGAATTCACAGGTAAATAATTTTGATTGACATGTAGTTGGTCTCACACTGAGACGAAGATGATGGTTTCACAACTGGGAGATAGTGATGAGAATTATTGGCAGTTGTCAGTTGCGGTTAGGCCCATACAGCGGATGGTAGATGTTGAAGCGGTAGTTGTGAGTTCTGACACATATTGAGGTTGGCTGATATTGACAAGTAGAGTGTAAATTTATTCAGGGAACTTGTAGCGCCCCCATGACAATGTCGACACGTTGTCCAGTCCGAGATACCTTTTGTCATCATCACTTGAAAATTCGGTGTAGATGCCGTGACCACGCGAACGGAATTGAATTGAGTTCCCATAACCTCTGAATTTGAATAAGACATTCAACATAATCCCATGAAGGAGATAATGGAACACGTTATGCTTTACTCCCCTGCCTTTACGCACACACTGTTAATTAAAAACAAAGTATGAGTAAAGTTTAGGATGTAGGCCTACAAAGTGTGTGACGATTCGACCAGCACATTTATACTTAATTTATCCTGTAACGTCTCTGTTCACCAATGGAAACTTTTGCTTATTATCTGACATATAGTTGGAAATATAAAACTGTGTATCCAAATCAAGTGCAATACTTTTATACATATTATGCGAGTGAATTTCATAAACGAGGCTATCAGTAACTCAATATAGAAGATGTAAGGCCTGCTGAGGAAATTTCTGAGTTATCTAATTGTAATGGAAGTCATAGAGGTACACTCTGCACAAGTCTAGAATGACAACACCAGTGTATAAAGGCTTGTTTAATGTAACAGAGACCTTTTCCATTTTGATCAGGACTAGATTTTCATCAAGGATTTGCCTTGCCTTGAATGTTGCTCGTCCAATCAGTTCTGCCAGACCATATATAGTGTCATATCGGGATAGGACTCTGATGTCTCTTTTCCGGCGGACACTCTGTAAAGTCTTTCCATAGACTGAGTTCTTCATCGATTTAACAAATGATTTTTGGAAAATGTAGCCCACCTCAGCACGTTTCTGAATATTGTGCGTGGTGTATGGAACCATCCACACCTTCTGCTCAAAGCATAGTACACGATGAAGAGTCGAGTTTGGATTCATACTACAAGTAGTGCTTAAGTGTTTCCCCATGAATAACATATTTCTTTTGAAGTGTGAGAGTTAACAGCAATTTCTCAATTGTGCCATTCAGAGGTATGCCAGATATGGGGGCAAGAGTAAAATTAGCTAAGGTATCATGACCTTCATTCAGAAAAAGTCAAATTCCACATTGAAAACACACCTGGCTCAACCCACTCAAAATTCCAAATTGGTAGCTTGCAATTCATCGTGTGACTGTAAGGGCCATTTCCATCGAAATAACAAATATATTTTTGTGTCGCCCTGGGATTGTACTTATCTCCCATGTACATGTTATTGGCTTCTGCGTGCCGTTTGGAAAGCTGGATAATACCACCCCTGACCACCCTCCCCCCACAACGACCCTCCGCTTCACAAAAAGGTACATGTCTGTGTGCATGATCAGTTCCAGCAACACACGTGTTTTAAGAAAAAGGAATAACCATGAGAGAGAGAGAGAGCTCTCATGTGCATAGGGTCAAGGCCATATCCTGCCAAACATATGTTTCTGAAATTCTGAAATACATCAGCCAACAAACATATGTCCACATGTAAATACTGAATTGTGTACTCCAACAAACTCTGAAAATTGAACACATTCCGTGATGATTGAGAATGAGCACAGACTGTATCTCTAATGCCCTCTTTCGTTATATTATGAAATGCATCGTTGGGTGGGAATGAAGTACGGTCCAGACATTCCATTGACTTCACAAAGTCATAAGGAAATACTCCCTTTCTTTGAGCGAAATAAAACTGCGTGTTGTCTGGCAACTGTGAGCGGGTGATACTAAACTGGGCAGAAGACAAATTTTATGCCAATGTCTCCAGAGATGCACTCATGAAATTAAATGAGTCAATGAAGTGTAATGGCACAGATCGCATACCACCTTGCGAACTTGTCATGGGAAATGAGCTTTCTAATACATTTGTTATTTTACAAGGTGGTTCCAATCACATTTATCTCGCCCGGATTTTCGATTACCTTGCTTCCATCAGGCTGCGTGACGTGTCTCGGTATCAATGACTTCATAAGAAAGTGGTTATCGAAATTCTGCAGATTTTGGAATACAGCTAAAAGTTGATTCATTTTTAGTCTGAACAAAAATTGCATTTATTATGTGCGCGGCCTTTGACTGCGCCCTTCAAATGTTGGTGATCAACTACGAAAACTTTGCCTAGCAGCTTATTACATATACGACAACTTGTTTGAGCCATTAGCTTAGTTCGCTCAGCTATTGGCAATGACTTCATTGGAGCGGTTACGCTGTATGTGTCTGCAACCCACCTTGTCAATTCAACTAATTAATCAACCTTCATGTATATGTCAACTTCACCCACAAACTCGTGATACTGTGAAAAATTGAATGATAAGAACACACGAGCAGAATGCTAGATGCATATGAAACATGCTTATTGGCGGTTGTTGTTCTGCTACTGTTATTATGTGGAAAGCAAGTGGACATGGGTCTCAGATAAGCTTCAGTATCACAGTACGCAATAAAACCCATTCTTTGTGGTTTTGCAAAATTCGTGAAATCAATGTACTCGTTTTCCTCAGTCGTGAAAATACACCTTCCAAAATCATGTTGTTGGCACAATTCCTTGTGATTTACGAGTTTCTTCTCGTTCTGAAATATTGAAGACAATTCTCACAAAAAATGTCTTACGAACTGAATGTTCAGCAGTCTTGAAAAACTTTTGATCATTGCAAAATGCATGAGGGCGATATTACCACTAGCACGAATGGCCACCATATTCACATGACGATCACGTTGCACAGGGGAAATGCGGATGGGTAAAATAATCCCTTCCTCAGCGTTGTCAGACAATTCGTTGACAATATTCCTATATTTGTCTACCACATAGTAGACATAAATGAAAATGTTATTGAGCTCCTTGAATTGTTTGTTCTCATGTACCACTGCAGGAGTCGACAATCTCTTGATGTTCAGAACTCGGTGGGGTTTAGGATACGAAGAGGAATGAATGACATTGGATGTGACAGGAAACTAAGATGCTAGAGTGGCGTACAGGAAGCACTGGTCTTCCACGCACTGCACATTAATGCAGGCCTCCTGATTTACAATGAATTTAGGCAGCTTTGTATGTGAGGCACCTACGGTGAATGGCCTGTATTGAGAAATGTGAACAGCCATTTGCAATTACAGTTTTATTCCCCACCCGCTACTTCTCTAGTAAGACTCACTAATATTCGTAGTGAGATGAGGAGCGATGTTTCCCTTGTGAATTTTGCCAACATCGGGACGAATAGAGGACAGGGGTGGCTTTACTCGGAAAATAGAAAGTCTCCATAACATTTTCCTCAGTGGCAGTGTTTTTACAAAACTTGACCACTATGGAGACAAACATTTTGAAATGCTTGAGTGCCTCGTTACTAATATTCAAAACAGATTCGTTCATCGGCTCTCAAGACTTCGCTGTTAAGAGCGGCCGAAATCTCTTTACTCACTCATTCCAACGCCTGTCCAACGAATGCATGGAATTATAGGCTGTTCACGGTAAAGTGAGCACTTTTGAGGCCCTAGTTACTTTTTACTTTCAGCTATATTTTGTCCTTTAACCACGTTTTTTTAAATTATTATTGCCATGTAAGTAATAAACACAGAGAGTATATTCCACCTAACTCAGTAGTTAACGTCTAAGACTAAAATAAAATACATGAATTGACTATAATTTCAAATGAGGAGGGTTTCAAAAGTGCTCTCCTTACAATGAATAGCCTTTATCTACCTTAACCCATCTCAGCTATCCTCAAGCATACGAAGCAAGCTCGGCTATAGGCTGTTCACGGTAAAATGAGCACTTCTAAAAACCCTGCTTAAGATCTACCTATATGCACGTTGTGTATTCTTCCGCCTTATGCAAAATTAGCATTGTAATAGGCCTCATCACTTTATTCATATGTCGGTCAATTGCAACTGTGAAATTATTAGAAAAGTTAATATTTAATAATTATGTTCATTTTTACAGAAAGCGAAAAAAATAATTGAAGTTATAACAAATGGTTACGCAACGCTTTTTATTCGATGTTAAGATACGGAACTACTTTCCCATTCATCGTTACCAACTTTACTGGACGCATGTCACTCAGGGTGCCCGTTAAAAAACATGTATGTAAAGGCAGTGACTTTTTTCCAAGGTTGATTTCAAAAGTGCTTACATTATCGTGAATAGCCTTTATCAAGTATCTGTCTTCTCTCTGCAGTAGTCGACAGAGAACTCCCCGCATGAGGCAAAAGTCGGGAATTCCAAATCCACGCACGTGCCACAGGACTCAGCATTGTTGCGTGTTGATCGAAGTAGGACGCACGCACTGCGTGAGAGATGCGTGCACGAGCGAGAACTGGGCACGTATCGCAGTAAAGACCGCAACTTCGCAGTTATCTGGACCACTGCACACTCTACTCGGCGTAGAGTAGAGTGTGCAGTAGCTACACTGCCTTCACCTCGCTGTCTCTCTCGGCGAGTTGAACAATCCAGTCGTCCCAGTCTATCGTGTTTAACTCTGTTGGGTGACAATGACATATTTTGCTTACCATTTTATGATTTGAATTATTGGAGAAATAAATCTGCAAGAAACTAAAATAAAATTCATTCCCAAGCAAAACGAATGTCGGTAACCATTTATCATCACTAGGGACCTGCAAAATTTGCATGATATTTTTATGACAAGCTAAAATTCACAGTACTGTGTATTCTCGAGCTGGATCTTTCCTCCATTGGCTGCTGCCTTTACGTTAAGTCACTCCCTTTCTGAGTGAACTGCACGTGATTGGGGAACACGGTTCTGGAGCGTTCATTTATTGGCGCAGAGTTACCAGGACCCTGTAAAATAAAGACTGGTCCAATGACAAACATATTGCAAAGGGAAAGTGTTTTAAGTCTAACATGTCCTCTAATAATAACGCGAATTTTGCACGAATGCCTTGGCGTTATTCACACGACCACATATAAAAATATATAGTTTTACAAAATATATGCTGAATGTTATATATACAATAAGAAATTCCGACTAAGAGATTTTTATTTTGATTTAAAAATACTGGCGGAGAATGTAAAATAACCGAAAATATGTATGGTAATAAGGAAATAAACTTTTCTTTCTGCTAATGCATTGGAGTCGGAACTCTGTAGCCTCAGGCTATTAACACTCTGTGTCCACGTATTTCTGTACTGCGACTTGGGACGATGACAGCAGGTAATAGAGGACACTGTCGGGCGGTGGAGTGTGGTGGGATTGTCGCCTAGCACTTCCAGGCGAGGGACTTCCTCCATCTGACGTCTTGAATTTGGAGGGCGAGTGGGGACCTCCAGGAAGGTGATGTGGTTAGACGGTTGTAAGGAAGAGAGTAATGTGAAGAGAGAGATTGCGTGTGTGTGTTGTGTGTTTTGGGCGTCTCTTAACATCGAGGTCTTAAGACCTTACGACTGCTCCGCACTGGTATGCCAGTCGAAAAGCCTGCATCCCTTCTCCTTTCACCAAAACCGGATAGCACATTATAACCTAAGCATCCATTCACTTTTAAGTAAGGTGAAGCCACGCGTAACCTAGATTGTGCCGTAAAAATATATATGTATTTATCAGTATTATAAACCGTTTTTAATGCGAAAAAAATTGAATTTCCTCACTATAGAAAAATTAAATGGACAATCAAATAACTAATGTAAACTCTTGACTGATCACACTTGGATAGTAAATACAAACAGCTAGTTTGTTAAAAAGATAAATCCGACAAACAAGTTGTAAGCAGTGTGCAAGTTTAGATAGAAAATTGACTATTTACTCAAACGTTAAGAAAAAATTGGCAGAATAATAAAAACGCATTAATAAATATAAAAATTCATTCATCAATCACTAAGAAAATGTCTTTATTTTAAGCTGTTACATGTTTGAGAAGTGTGTAGATAAATGGAATTCCTTTATGGGTAAACTAAATTAAAGCAAAGGAATAAATACGCAGTTTATTAAAACATCAGTTTTCAAAATAACAAATTAAGGCAAATTAAAAAAAAAAGGACTAAAAACAGGTTATCTCATTTAGGGTTCGAGTAGTTCAACTTGAAATTAGACTAAAGGAATGGAAGGAGACTTACGAACGGCTCCCTTGCTGAATGTCCCCACTCCTCCTCGTGACCGCTGTAATTAAGGGTCACCACCTGATGCCTAACGTACGTAACTGTGGCCCTAACAGTGTCCCGTGACAATGCTGTGTCGTCCCACAGCACTTCGCACGTCCCCCTCCCCCATTATGACGGTCTACTTGCTTCATTGGTCTAGTACTTATCCGTGGCCTCAGCACTTACAACTGCTGACTGTGTTGAGTTTGAAGTGGTGGTTACAACCACATACTTCCCACATCTCAGTACATTCCAGTGCTTGTAAAAATGTGGCATCTCGTCTAGTGTTCTCTCTGCAATATTAGGAAGTATAGCCATTTACTTGATTCTTAATTTCGATTTTGCCGTTTGTAGTTGTTGGTTTTGTATATTTTTTACTGAAGTTGTACTTGGAAAACAAAAAGATATTTTTGCAAGTTGTTTTCGAGGTAGGGCTTAATTTGTTGGCAATAAAATTCGTGGAAGTAAAATATAAGTTTAAATAAATTATTAAATTATTATACAATAATGTTGTGTAATAATTTTGCATATAATATTCTAACAATTTAATAGGAAAATGATTTTAATATAACGTTAATATAATAAATACAGCCCTTGTTAAACTTCTTTTCTGTGTAAGATGATAGAGGTAGAAATAAGGATGAATATTTCTGTAGAGTTTAGTACTTAGAAACAAGTTCTAAAAATCAATCTCAGATAGTAGAAAGACCCGAATTATTTGTAAAAAAAAAATTAAAGGTGAAATAAAACCGCGCTGTCGTTCAATAAAACGAGCATTTTCACAACAGTTTTAAGCAAATATGAAACTGAAGTCACATTTTTCCAAAAGTTACCATGTTGTTTTATTTCTCTATTTTCTTTCCATAACCTTTGTTTATGTACTTGAAAATCGTTACATTATAAATTAATTTTATTAAAAAAATTATAACTGATAGTAAAATAACTTATATCTCAATTAGAGCTGGCATTAGTAAAGTCGTTAAGTAAGAACTTGTAGTGGGTACCAGATGTTAGTTCAAATATAAGTATTTCTTGTCCTTAACGAACCAAATGACAGATTTTCTAATTTATAGTGCCACAACTATTGCTGGGGCATGGTTAGCTGGTGCAAGTGTATCGACGGCTTGACAGTGTGTTAGGTTTATCGAGAGCAACAGTGTCTAAGGTGATGATAGCATACACAACTAGTGGCAAGAAAGACATAATCATTATCAGTGAAGAGTAATACTGAGGGAAAGCCAATCGTCAGTGACCAGGATCGCCGAATATTGAGGAGGATTGTCACAAATAATGGGTGAGGTAATGGGATATAAGTTACGTCAGAACTGAATTAGCAATCTTGAACAACATGTTTCTGCAATAGCCGCCAGTAGTATAGAATTGACGAAGCGGGGACACAGTATTCAGGATTTCGGAGTCGGAGTTGTCCGCCATATTGGATGACGTCACAGGCGAGACCGGTGGCCCTTGTTCATCTCCTCCCTCACCGCTCCGAACCCTCGGCCGGCAGTTCCAGCGACCCTTTGCCCTAGAAATGATTTTATAAAAAAGTATCTTATAAAGAAATGAGTCTAATAAAATTTCTTAAAAACATCGATCTCTAATAAGTATGTGAATTCCCTAGAAAAAAAAGTCCGTTTGCATAGAAACCTTCACTCGCTCAACTACCATGACCCCTGCTAGAGTGCCGATCGCTAGTGTGTACAATTATTAACGAATTGAAAGTTGCAATTTTCCATTCACGAGAAGATATATCAAATAATTTAAAAAATACTTGGAATACTTCCAACCTGAATAATTTTTTACTGAATCAAATGTACAGTAGGCCAGAACCCCACCCAAATACTTAACTGTAAATAGTTTTGTCAATGAAAAGAGATAAATATTATTTTTTTGTATAATGCGATAGAGCATTCCAGGAAGGACTATATACAAAATATGCGAATATTAATCCTCTATTGTTTTCGGAAACAAAATTCTTAGTGAAAAAAGGAGGTATTCAGCTTTGCATTATATGAAAATCCAACGACCAGGATGCTGGGCAGGCTCGCGACGCACCTACCATAACAGTAGAAGAGTGCAGGCGACAACGTGACGCTACTGCAGAGGAAGAAAGAGAGAGCAAGTGTTGACGTACTCCGAACCAAGGGCATGTGAACTCACTTAGATCTCACATCAACTGTTGTGCGGCCTTGGACGCTACGCATCGCTTGCATACTGAAACGTTGTATGTCAAACAAAAAAACACATTCAATTTGGTTTATTCACATGCATTCTCATACCGTAGGAAACCGAAGTCATTTACTAATGAGTGATAGGAATTTAGTATTCTCGGAAAAATACAATTCGTCAACAATTATATGAATTAAATGTTAAAAAAACTGTCATAATCGAACTGTATTTGTGATGCAATGTCAAATGTCCTTAATGGTCGACTGCCAAAAATGCCATAAATATCACAATGTAACTGGCATAAAACTCAGCCTAAGCAAAACACCCGCTGTTTACAATCAAGATCATTTTAACTGTTTTGCGACCTGCATCGTGAAGATGAAGTGGATGTGTTAATGTACTGTCCGCTCGCCAGCTCTGAAGCCCTGGCAGGAATGCGACCTTGGAACGATAAGCCGGCCGCGCTATACGACTGTGCTATCGTAGAAAGAAAACATTCACTCAACCCAAGGCAGCGGGATCGCTAATGGTGAACCCGGATTTTCTTGTTCACTTCTTGAACTGCACGCGCCTAATGCACTGGAGGAATCACTATTGTCGTCAAGACGTACAACGATACTGTCAATTACATCTGACACAACACCTTCCTTTTCCCAGTATTCAGTCTCAAGCTTCTGTACGTGACCACAGTACCTTCCCAGGATTCAGTCTCAAGCTTCTGTACGTGGCCACAGTACCTTCCCAGTCGGTATTGGTTACACTGTCCTACAGATGACTGCGGGAGGTTAGGAGCAAGCTTCTCGGTAACCCACTTTATGAAATTAATATTGTTCATTTGGCCGTGATAGTCGCCACTGGCAGTGCCGGCTTTATAGACAAGGAGAGCATTTTCGATAGTTCCGTTAATACCCCGTGTACTACAATTAATCGGTTACCCGAATTCACATTAGCGTGTACGCCAAACACGTCTTCATGTTGCCAACATTTACCAAACGTTAAATTACCGTCTATCCATGTCTCGTCTATTTAGATAATTTGTTTCTCACTTGTCTGTGCTGTTTCAACTAGATAGTAGTTGCGCCAAGATACGATGTGAGGTCTCTCAATTAGTATCTTCCTGTGGCTTTGCGATTTTTTCCATCGAAAACCTAGTTGTTTTACCACCTTAAGCAACGAAGTATGCGACCACGGAAAGTCTATTTTCTCCTTTACCATGGACAGTAATTTTGCAATGGCAGGGACACGTTTTTCCTGAATATAAAAAGCCTGAATCGTCCGCCGAATTACACGTAGATCAAAGTTATCAATATTCACGACAGTATGTTCTGGCCTAGTTTTCCGTCGTTTACCCGGCGTGTGCAAGCTACCACCCTCCCCACTGTTATCTAGTTATTTATGTTCCTTCCGTATATTTTTAATTAACGTCTGCGACACTCCAATGTAGTCTGCAGCTCTTGCTGTCGCCGGGTTTACTGTGAAAGCATAATGTTTTCTTTTCGCCTCTTCATCACACTTTGCAATTATATTATTTACGATTCTCCGGCCCTCAGAATGCACGACGATGTTTTTCTTCCGGACAATTCGGAGCTAAATGTGTTACTGCGGATAATACATGCGTGACCACGCTCCCCACTTCCCTCTGTGACTCACTGTTTTGCCTTCCCCTTCCTCGTACCCGGCGGTTTCAGAGCTGGCGTGCGGACAGTATTTCAACATGCTGCATGTGTTTCGTTTGTATTTGCAATTGCTATTGTAGAGAAATACCGCTGTTTTTTAACTTCTGCCCATATACAGTTAAGGCGAACACAGGAATCAGAAAAAGAAAATGTTAACAATAATTTCCCTGGCATTCCGATTGGCTGTTGGCAAGAAATTTTTACTAAAAGAATGTTTGACACAATACACACAGATGCGAGCTACCATTTAACGACAGGTTTGTTGTTGACAGTCTTTAATGTAAGGTCCCTACATTCAGCGGATACACTGCCGTGACACTGATAGCTGGTCAGCCCGAGTTCGCGTAGTAGGGGTAGCGTGTTCGAGTGGAGATGAGGTGGTGAAAGGCCTGCATTGTAAGAAGCAGACATGCCCTAGGATTTTTGCGGCCACTGCGACATCTGAGCTTGCCGGTGTAAATTATGATTATTACAGGCAAAATAACTGCTCCCACAAGGCGCGTGTCTCTACAAAACACATTAAATTTAGCCCAAGCAGGAAACAGAATCACATAAAACATTAGCAGGTGTGCTCACACACACACACTTGCACATATATGTTAAAGCTCGCGGCTCTGTGCACACAGCAATGCAGGTTCGATATTGTAGACATGCACGCGTGCACTAAACTTCGTTTTAAGATAGACATACCGTATTCCCCGTCCATTTAATTGTAGTTGGATAGCTAACCACAATATGAATCGAGTGACTGTATATGTATGTATGTATGTATATATATGTTTAAAATATTAGTACCATTTACCTTCTCTCTTAGCCAGATCGTGTATTTATGAGCAGGCACTTATCACGCAGTATCTGCGATGCATTAGGTTTTCTCAGACACAAATATTTACATGTAAAATTATGTTATTTTATATTCCATATGTTACTGTCAAACTCATTGAAAAATGCAATCCTAATGTTAACTAGAAATTTGAGGAATTGTTGAGAAACTTAATTATCTGTCAATTGATTCTCAATAACAAAATACTTAACAGGATGACTAATTGTGTTTAAACAATTAAATACTCTACATATTTCATTTTCACAGGCCTATCCTGTAACACGAGTCCCATATTAATTAAGTAATTGGCTAATAATAGTAAATGTATTCATTTTAAAACAATTTAATTTTCATATGCAACGGAAGTGTTTGAGAAAATCTTTCCACCGCTTGACTGTACTCGTAATGTTTTGTTCAAGTTAGTAATGCATGTTACAGGTTGGATATGGAATAAATGCATTGTAATAAGATTTTAGTCGTTCAATTCCCGAGCAGAATAATGTCTGTTATAGAGTATGTAAAGATTATCGTAAAAATAATTCTGACGAAAGCTTAATGCATCATTGGCATAATAATTAATTAATGGCTATTTTGTCACTGTGAATATACATGCTGGTATACATCATTCCACGTGCATTATTTATTTTAACTAAAAAATTTAACTTGTATTTGTGTAGCCCTTGGTAGCTTTGACTTGACTCCCCTTTACAGTGTACAGTGACATGATTCCCGGCAGTAGTCCATTATGGTTATTTGCCTGTGCTTCAGCTGTTTTATTGGAGGTCTTCATTTCCTTAACTAAGTTAACAGTTTGTTAAGTATTTAACATTTTTCCATTGCTATGTCACATCTTTATTTCCAAACCTTCTTTGGGGTCTGCAAACATAAAGTATTTACTGATAATAATTAGAATTTTTTTAGGCCCGTCTTTGAAAAAATAAATATAACACAGCCTTTTTTTTAATGTTATTTTTAATGTCATGTGTGAAACACATAAATCCTTTAATAAGAACTTATATATACAGCGACCTCTTCCATGGCGATTTCATCTCTCGATGTCCGTTTGACCGACCCAGGAATAATAGTGACCAGGGAAACCCTGCAACTTCCCATGTGCCCTTCTATTACGTCGTTTCAGTACCTTCTCGACCAAATACACATATGAAACCCTCGTCAACTTTTCTCCTTAGTTTAGAAACCGCCATGGATGGGTACGTTGTACAAATATTTGAGATAGGTTTGGAGATGCGCACAAAGTCACTAATTTTGGCTTTAGGCTTGTGTGGGTCCTTCCTATTCGGAACAGCATACACAGTCTGAACCAGGGAGTCCTCCTTGCGATCTTTGGGCTTCATGCGAGTGGTAGAATAAATGGTAGAATTATATTCGCGGACGAGTTTCGGCAGTTGCTGAAGCCACTTGTAGTTTCCATTCGCCACGAAATGCTTCTACATCTTGCCCTTCAGAGTTATGTTAAACCACTCAATGATACTTACTTTGAGATTTCTGTATGTGGAATGATAATATATGTTATATTTCTTCATCAGAGCCTTGAACATTGCATTGTAGAATTCCTTGCCCTGGTCGGTTTACAAGTTAGTCGGGATCCATCCTTCGTGCAACACATCTGCCATGGCTTCAGTGACGTCAAGTGCGCTCTTCAACTTGACCGGCCTGGCCCAGGCGAATTTGCTATTGGCAGTGATGACTCAACATGTATTTGTAGCCCTGATTGACCCGAGCATACAATATCATCTTGAAGCGGTCGGCTTGAAACAGGTCGTTCATCCCACAAATCATAACCTTGTGATGGTGGTAGTTGCACCTGGTGGCCACAAGCAGTTCGTGGGCTGTTTCCATCTGACTCATCATATGTAGACTCCCTCCTTCAGTTCTTTGATGATTGGCACATTCTCTCTGTGTGTGAGTAAATTCCAACCCTTTGCAAACATACCAGCAGTAGTAGTCTATCCACCAGTTTTTTTTTTTTTTGGGTCGTCCCAAAACATGTAGTCGATGTTATTTTTCCCGTGTAGCTTCTTCAGACTATCCCCAGTTTTCAGTGCTAGGACACTGAAGAGGTCTGTGGTAATATCGATTTTTCGTGATGTTCGTCCTTGTAAACACCGGTCTCGGGATTGTTATCTTGGTATAGTGCATGTGTGAGTTCAAGCAACGTCTTGTATTCCAGCAGCTCGTATTCTGTAAACTCCCTGGCCTCCTTGTGAAATAGAAGTAAGTAAAGTCCGGGAATTACACGTGTCTTGTAATAGCCCACTTGGAATATCTACCTGGTAGAAACTCTATTTCATCAGCACCAAGGAACAATTTATCATTATGTCTGCATACAGCGTACACCGTATCATCATTACGAGATGAGTACGATCGTAGTTACTGTCGAGCCAGAGCAACAGTTTTCAGTGCTTTCTTCTGCACCTTTTTCTTGTGTGCCAAATCCACATCTGATCCGTCATCCCGATCGTTTGTACGTCATTATGTTCCGTTTTATTCGTAGGGTCAGTAGTACTGTCAACTTCGGTCTTAATGACTATAGGCACTCCGTCACTATCCTTGAGTACATCAATACGACGAATAATGGGATTAGAGATTTCTTCATTTATAAAGTCACAGGAAAGTAAAGCTCTCTTGGCCAGTAAATACTTCGAGTGAACCGAATGTATCACTCAAAGCAGTTTGCTAGCAATGTCCGACATCGTACAGAATACAAATGGTTATTTTTGCTCTCTTCTGAAAGTTTATTTGTGAATCTCCAACAGATGATTCTTGATCCTTTCCAGGCTTTCGTTGCAGATATCCAACATGTCCTTACAATGGTTTTGAATTTCAGTTTTCGTGGCGAGTAGGGAATTGAGATAGTGAATGCATTATCTATGGAATCTTTCAGCTATCTTATATTCTCGTCATTTTGTGCTGATGCCCCATTCAGTCTGTCGGTAATTTACCTTTGAATACTCGTTACATGCTCATCCATTGTAATCAAATAACGAACGATTTAGGGCCTTTACACGATCCATATTCTCTCCGAGCTTGGACAAGTAATTTCGAAAGAATTTGTTCTGATCAGCCAACAGCAAGTGGCTAAATCTGGATGGAATGACAGAGCAGAAGAATATGAAATACCAGAGGGAGGGCATGGAATTACAGAGCACGAGGTGAAGTGAAAGTGTTTAAAAATTGAATCCAATATGGCTGCATGGAATGACAGAGCATGAACGGGGAAACTCTAGAAACAATATGGCAAGGTGGAATGATAGAGCAGGAGAAAATAAAAATCTTAGATGACAGTCCAACAAAGGTGAGCAATTTGGAAACAAGCTTGTGGCTGAAGTCAGAGCTTGATCCCTGACACAGAAAAAGTGGGTGATTTCGAGGGTAAATGGAGCTTTTTAAGGGTGAAAGCGAGCCCCCGAAATGGATGAAAAGGACTTTCGGTGACTCGTTTTTGCACTTGGGAGGCTCGGTGATGGTGTAAGTGTAAAATGGAAAGTTTTAAGGAAAAATTGAAAAGTTTTGAAGGCTTAAGGAGTATTTTGAAGGCTGAAGGAACATTTTAAGGGAAATTCTAGGAATTTTGATATTTTTGAGAAGAAAAAGGGAAAATTTGAGGGAAAAACAGGAAATCCAAGATGGCGGAACCAGACCAGCAGAGCCGGCTCCTGACTCCTTTGCCCATATCGGTTTTTTCTATCTACTATCATAACATTATTTTTAATTTACATTTATTCCAATATACATTCAAGGATCATTAATGATTTGTGGAGACTTGTTTTTTGAAAAACCATTTGGAAATGTTTTTGTACAAAATTAACACTATTTAATATTTTTGATAATTTTTATTAAAATAGTGTATACTTTATTGTTTGTTCTAGAAGAGAAGATAGGATATTGATATTACTGAATAAAAAGCCCAAATTTTATGAAATGGGAGTGAAAAACACCTGTGAGATAAAGATTTGTGGTTCTATAATCCCAATTGTATAGCTACTACGGAGTCTTAAAATTATAAAGGATAAATCTGAAAAACGACAATCTCCACCTGCAAATTAGTTATAAATAATTATGTCGAACATGTAGATGCGACGTATGGTCTACAGTGCTTCGTAAGAGGGGCACGCGCCTTTGAAAGGAGATCTGAAACCCATGTTCGTCGTAAATTTTGCAGAATGCATTTGAAATGGAACAATGGCACCCATGATAATATGTAGCTGGACGAATATCAGCAACTACAGTAAAACCGGTCTCCGCCATTAAATTATCTCATAGAGCATTTAAAGGTTGCAAACCTGTTGTCACATTAAATTCTGTGGTCTGTAATGCTGGGGGCTAAAAGTGCTTCCAATTACATTTTTATAAAGAGTGCATTAAAATTAACCAAAAAGATCGTCTTGTATTAGCACGCGAAGATCCATCGTTTGCGAGGAACGCACGTATGAAGGTATGTGTTACCGCAACTGATAAGCACGCAACACGCATCTTACATGTGATCGGGTTGTAGCATGCCATAACACATGTTGTTGGTATCCAAATGTATTTAATATGTTTGGTTTGTATGGTACTAACGTAAGTTTTTTAATTTGTAATTTAAAATTATTATATGAATATAAAACCATAATAATAAACAGGTAATACAATCGTCTTCATACTGAGGGCTCAGGTGATGTTCGATAGTGCCTATTCTATGTAAGCAAGGACCTATTCTATGTAAGCAAGGACCTCTTCTTGTACGCACAAGTCGTCCGTGTTCACAATCATGTTTCCGTTTGGTGACTCTTCCTGTGTGCCGTAGGCGCTGGCCAATGGCAGTAAGGTGCAGTGGTGTGCCCTACCGGCCTCCTGTGACACATGCTCTATACCACATCACTGTGCTGCACCGTACACTAGGTGCATGTCCGTTAGTCCCGCACGCGTGTACCGATCCATGTTGCCGCAACGACATACAGACTACTGTACACCTGCTAGATTGTGTTAGTTGTCTCTATTAGTGATACTGCTTTTTACTTCCTGTATGAGCGCTAAGCGGGAGTGAGCTCTAGCTGTCAAATGGGCATGTGTCGATCAAAGATGGAAAATTTTAGACGTATAAGTCAACGACTCACCGTTGTTGCCTTCCTTCCAGCATAGCTTCATAATAAATTCACGGAATCTCTAACATAACCGAAAAAATCGATACAATCCCCTGGTGTGTTATGCGTTAATCAGATATCCGTAACGTCGGGTTCCATTCCGATCGGCATAATGCGAGGTGAAGTCAACGGGTCTCGACGGAAACAGGCGAAGAAGTGACAGGTCGGGGTCTCCCAGGGCAGCCGAAATCATGATCGGCCCCCACCATAAAAAAAAACACGTGACCAGGGAGGGATGGAGGATGGGAAATGAAGGAAGGTAGGAAGGGGAATCGAAGCGGCTCCAAAGAGGTTGCAGGATGGCGCTGCAGACGAGCGGACATTCTGAGCACTAAAACGGAGACAGTGCTGCTACTGTCTCAGGTATACCAGCAGGTTTACAAACTTGACGAATACACGGGTATGCAATGGCTGTTTAGTTTATTCCAGTTACCCTCCCGGCAGGCGTAACAGAACAATGTGCCTTGCGTGTTGTTTGCGTGTCAGGTGCAGTAACGCAGTGGTTGCGAATTTCGTGTGTGCATTCCTGTCAAACAGTGGGGTTTAGCATGATAACACAAGACGATCTTTTTCGTTAATTTTGTCGGGCCATTTAATATTCCGTCATCGGAAAATCGATTAGAGTTTGGCTTCGTATAATTTTACTTTGCAACAGGGTTGCAACCCTTCATTTCGCCGTAACATAATTTAATGGAGCGACCGGTTTTGCTGTGGTTACGGACATTCGTTCATCTACACGTTGTTCTGAATACTATTGTTCTATTTCAAATGGTTTCTACAAAATTTACAATTGGCATGTCATTGAGCTTCACCTACAAGGGCGCGTAGTGTCCTTACGAAGGATCGTAGACCACATGTCGTATCTAAGTTTACGACGTAATTTTAATATATGGAATACACAGGCGGAGTTTTTCGGTGTTTTCTAGACTCGTACTCTATATTGTTGAATAATTACTATAGTAAATGATACTGGGAAATTCTTGAAGGGATGAATGCCATTCAGCAAATAACTTATTGTCATACTGTCTGAAAGTAATTACATATTTAAGTTCTAACTTTTATTAAAATCGTTTAGAATAACACCAACAATAATTGACAACATCATTATCATTATAGTGGTCATAGTTTCGTGCACCCAATCAGTAAATGCAAATAAATATATGTCTTGTATTGCACATAGTGTTATATTATATGAAACTGAGTCCCTTATTTCTCTTAAAATACAAGAACGACAATTCTCGCTACGCGAAGGACGGAAAATACGCCTTTGTAGTTTGTTGGTATTTACTTTGTTAATTGCAGATGCAAGGAAAAATTATATTTTTCAAACGACATCATTCAGCACAAACATGTGTATGTATTGCAGACATTGAGTGCTAACTTAACGTACATACACGATCAAAGCAAACAACTTATCATTTATTTTAATTCCATACTGTAGTGAGACCTGCTTTTAATTAAAGTTGTCTGTTATCTAGAGTACGCGAAAGTAGTTTTCATTTTTTGAACTTCACATTAATTTTCCTCACTCCCTTTTCGTTCAGTAGTTTACTTTTTTTTTTTTTTTTTTTTAAACACAAATAACTTACCGTTACTCGAGCAAAGGGCCGCTTGGAAGGAGGGTATTGGAAAATAAAATGAGAAACGAGCGGGCTTTGAAGTAAATGGCTGTGAGAAGGCAGCGCCGCGCTCTAGTGACATACAAGGAAATAATTTAGCACTTCAGAGCTCGAGCACAGCCACGAATACGCGAGGGTTGGCTTGAAATGTGTCTGACTAGTTTTTGTTTATGTAGGGGAGGGAGGGGGGGCGCCCACGTTCGATATGAGTTTCCTCGAGTTCAGCAACTAACACATGTCTCAAGGTACGACTATCATGGATGAAAATGTCAGGTTTCTCATCCCGAGTCATTACTAACACGCCGCTACAACCCGTCTCACCTGCCAACACATACAGTTAGGGACATCGTAATTTCGCAAGAATATTTCCTTACGTGCTAGATACACTACGGGTGTATCAGTAGTTTTGTTATGCTTATTGGCGGCGTGTCATGTGGAAAGGCATTTTCTTACTTGACTGGCCAATGATAATTAAATGACTCCAATAGTGCAGATCTATGTTTCGCTGGCAGTCACCGAAGACGCGTTATACGTAAACCGTCCAATCGCGAGAATGGATCTGAACTTAAAGTGTTATGAAACACAACTGGTCTTGAAATCTTTGCGCGAAATTCTCTTCAACTACAGAAGATCAATGTAAGAAAAGCACCAGCAATATAGTTAATATCCCGGTAACTAACCAATGACTGGTTCAATGCCGACAGCTTAGTAACACATAACACTACTAGATTTCGCTGCAAAGAACAAGAAATTATTCATATAATTTATTAGCGTTCCGTCTGAAAATGCCAACTTCAAATGCAAGGAACTATATGACTGCTTTCAACCAAACATGGTATTATGACCGCGTTTGATACAAGCATAAAATTCAGTGATAGGTACTTTTATAAAAGTGCATCGTTTAAAGACTGACCTGTTGATGTTACTGCAAACGCATCAAACACCACACGCAATTTAGTTGTCGAACTGGTTTCCTTGTGAACACAGTGGTGAGGAATGTAGTACCGAGCCTGGTGCATCTGAGCTTCACTCAGAAGATGCATATGACGAAGGGTTTCATATTCCTTGAGAAATTTGGAATACTCAGCTTTCAGTTGTGGCTGACGTGCCAGATGATTTTCAAGATGATGTAGTATTTTATCAGCTTGCAAGCATGACTCACATAGGTTGGGTTCCACATCTTTGAAGGGCAATCTTACCATGTATCGTTCATCTGGACTACGTGTGTAAGTCTCTTTGAAATGATATTCACAGAGGTCCCCTTCAGGACCAGTATGTTTGGTTGTCGGCAACTCTTCATGTTCCCAGAATCACTGCAGTACATCTGAGAGGTTTGGTGAAGTAACAAATAGTGAAACAAGGAATAACATCTGGGTTACTAATGGCTCCCTCACTCAATCTACCAATTTACTGTGAATTTATCCAACCAAATTTACTGTGAAATACTCCTTGAAAACCAGCAGGGCCTAGATACCACCCAGCAGCAAAAACCTTGGGACGAACATTAGCACCCAACAGGATGTCAATGAGCCCTTAAGTATGGAAGCCTGGGTCAGCAAGATCTAAACTCTCATAATGGGATTGTTGAGGCAATGCAGCAGATGGCAAATTTGAGGTTATATTATTCAGGCTGAACGTATCCATAATTACCTGGAAACCCTCATGAAGTAACTATTTCAGCACAAAGGTTACTGCACCTTAATTGGCCTGATCGACTTATTGGCCTATGCCACTAATTGGGACACGTGACCTTCTCCAATGCAATCCAAATCTTTTCACACATTCCTCAGACTGAAGGAAGCTTGTGATACAGTATCTAGTAGAACACGAGCCCTATGAAGATTACCAATTGCATCCTTTACTCTCACAACTTCTGTACCTAGAATCACAATGACAGCACTGATATTGGAACTAGAAAACGAAACTACCTTTGTAGATTGCTCATATGTATTGGTATGTCCTGCATGCTATTAATATTTACAGTCTCATTGACTGATTGTGGTAGCACTTGTTTACTAACCCTGTTGACATCTGATGTATAATCAGGATAAAGTGATGTGTGATGGCGTTTATTACAATATGAACACGAACTTTCTGAAGCCCATACATCAACACGATGCGATTTCAGACAATTGAAACACAGGTGGTATTGGTACACCACATCTCGCCTCTCAGGATGTGTGTGACCAAGAAATTCAGGGCATTTATTGTCATAACCCTGATTTCATACGATACGCGCCCATTCTGAACTGGCAAATAAGGATTTCCTTACAGTTACAACCTTCCTTTTTCTGCTGCATGATGTGGACATCGCTGAATCAGCAGACATCAATGGTTTGCATCCAAACTCCAAGACCTCTAACAGCTGCACAAATTTATACATCTTCACTTCTTTATGCTCCAGCTCAAAATCACATTGAATTTCAGCATCAAGTTTGCGCAACGCAATGTTTAACATCACAAAGCACCACTGGTCCACTGGAAACTTCAACACTTTCAACTCAACTTATGTTTTCCTTCAAAACATCAACTAAACGTCTTAGTTTATGCAGAAAACATTCTTTTAGCACTGGCATGTTTATGATGTTCTTCCAATGTATCGCAGCTATTTGACGCACATCTTGATATCGCTAAGTTAACATTCGTCACACTAATTTATGATTTCCTCTCCCCAGTGAGAGGTGTGAGAAGATATTGTTTTTTCTCAACATCTGAAAGCTGATTGTTGGTATACACTAAAACACTATATAACTCTCAGAAACTCGTCACTCTGTCAGTTACCAGCTGAATGTTGGTATCTACAGTCTTGGTAGCTTCACAGACATAGATTTGACGTCAACATTTGATCTCACTTTGCCTTTATCATTTTTCGTAGACTCAAACGATTATGGTGTGAAATGATAAAATTCGATAATAGGTGAGAAAAAGTTTTCCTTATCTGTGTTCAGAGACTCGGCTCGGTCTGGTTTACTAGCTGCTAGTTAAACGACGATTTCTTCAAAATCTGTTTTCAGTTTTGCCAAGTCACGGCAATAGGCTTTAAACAGATCCACTCGCATCCTGTCAATTTCAATTCCATTAGCTAGAGAGATAAGTCGGTTTAGCCAGCATTCTGTTAACTGAAGTCTCGCTTCCGACTTTTTTAGATACATCGTTGCTGGGAACGTAAACAATAACACTGACAGCAACAGATGTACCAACACAACAAACAACGCAGCAGTACTTTACATAGCGTTTCGATATCTTAAAGTGCTCGATCGATCTATGCTCGTTCGTCGACTGCACGAACAAAACATCTGGCCGGCGACCATTACAGCGTAAATAAAGGAGAGTAACAAACGGTAATTAAAAATTCAAGCTTCTAAGCTGTAGTTTGCCAAAATTCATGTCCAAGCGAATCCAACCCGGAGGACCAAAAAGTTTTTTTATTTGCTTCACTGGCGGTGATATTCACAGGTTGTCACACACTCGATGCATGTAGAGAATATGTCAGACCACAAACACGTTAATTTGTTTTCATAGCATACTTGCGTGGAAAAGCTAGCGGTTATGTCATAGAGAGTCCACACTGGAAGTAGATGATAATGCAGGTCCTGGCACAGCATGATTTTTCTGATAATTTTAACCAAAAATACAACAAAAAAGAGCATTAAATTTTCCTTGTTATTTGTAACGAAAATGCAGGAAAAAATTGAAAACTCAAAATTTGAAATTTAGTGAGAAAAAAAACACTAAAAATAAAGCAAATTTGAGCTGAAAACAAGCAAATTTAAGTTGAAAATAAAGTAATTTATCGTTTTCAAGCAACTTTTTTCACATTTGTATAAACAAAAATTTTTGTATAAAAAACAGGAAATTTTAATGAAAAAACAAGCAATTTAAGCCTAAAAAACACACAAATTTTGCAATATTTCACAAAAGGGCCGAGCAGGAAATTTTAATGATGTAAAACAGGCAATTTCCACCAAAAGTACAAGAAAAATAGCATTAACTAGTTCTTGCAATTTGTATAACAGAAAAATTAAAAAATAAAAATAATATAAATTAAAAATGAAAAAACGATCAAAAACAAGAAAATTTAAGCTAAAAACAAGTGAAAGTATACAAATTAATAGAATTTATATATTTCAAGACAACTCTAAATCGTGCATATATATATATATATATATATATATATATATATATAATTTTTCATTTCTTTTAAGCCTTTATATGTTATAAAATTTCGATCCTCGTTTATTAAATTTAAAGCATTTTTATTAAACAGACATACATAGCAATGTGATAAAGTAATTTTAAACTTTGAATCAAGAATACAGCGAATTTTTTTCCAAACTTGGAATCATATAACTGAAAATATGTAACTACATACTTTTAATTTTTTCTAGGTCCTGTAGTATTGTCAACTCGAGTGAGTTGCTAAACTCCAAAATGAAAAAAAATTATTTCAATAATAAAAATAATAAAATAAAAAATAATCCAAATTATATAATAATAAAATTAAAATAGTAAAATAATTTTATTTTCAAAAATTTATCTTCTTTTAAAAAGACATAACAATGGAATCGCTGCATGCCAACGAAATGGGAAATAATACCACATCTAAGTAAAGTAAGAAGTGTGGCGAAGTATTAAACAGAAAATTTTTACTTTAATGAATACAAAAAGATAAGCTGTAAAAATGCTGCATTGAAAAGGGTACAAAGTATTATGAAATAAATAAAGAGAGGGCATTATGCGAATGTGGGAAATATGTTTATAATATATCTCTCAAAATGCATAAAAATTATAATATAAATAATTTAAATGAAATCCAACACAATAAGTATCCAACAAAAACATGTAAAGTGTGTAATGCGAATAAATCTATAAAACTATTTTATCTTCATGATAATACTATGAACAAAAAAAAACAAAATGTAAAGCTTGTTGCAATGCTTATATGAAGAAATACACAAAGAAATATAATGATAGTAATAAGTTAAATAATTAATAAACATTGCTTTTGAAACTAATATTAACTAAACATTTGTGTTATTTGATAAAAAAAAAAAGCAAGGTATCAAATAGCCTATAAAAATAAAAATATAATTACATTTGTTTTCTACTAAATACAACTATCAAAAATGGAGGTGAACAATCTTGCAGTTGAGTTGGGTTAGAAGACAGTGCAGGAGCTAAAAATTATAGGCAGAGATTTAACAAAATATATAGCTATTATCTAAAGAGTGATGATTTAATTAGACATTGGTATACTGTGAGTAAAGATGATTTAATTACAGCTAGTATACCATTTAGTATATATGAGCAAAGATAACGAAAATTTGAAATTCACAATTTTTTATGATAATATCAATTAATGATATTCAAAATATAGAATTAAATTGAATAAAACATGTCCATTCTCTAATAATAAATTTGAAAAAAAAAGGAAAGAAAAGTCATTATAAGGAACATTTCCATTTTATAATCACTCATTTGCAAATCAAGTGAAAAGTGATTTAAAATAAACATTTGTATTCTCTAATAATAATTAGAAAATCTTATAAATAAAAGTAAGCAGGTAAGAGAAGGGTAACAAAGCATTTTTTTTTTTTTTTTTCAAATTTACCTTTGGCAGATGCAAATATCAATGACTTATATCCCAAAGATAAAAAAGAATTAAGATAAATATTTCCTCTTTTTAATCATTTACTTGTTAACAAAAGAAGTAGAAGAACCAATAAAAACTACAGAGATAATAAACCTTTTATTTTCTAGTATAATTCTTTCTTCCTTCATAAGGGCTTAATGCAATTTTATTCACTTTTACTGTATATATTTTATGCTTTTGACTCCTTATATAAATTGTTTTTCAACACTCTACTTTCTCTTTAAACAAACAATTCTTATAGTCCTCGAATGTAATTCTCTTGTTAACAACACAAATCTTTACTCCTTTTGATCTTTTATTTTCTTAATTATCAACTCTATTGTTACAAATATTTTTGCTCTTAAACCAACAAATTCTTTTATTATTTCCCTGTTACACTCATCTTTCATTTTGCCGAAAACTTCTTTATTTATTTGAGGCATGTTATAGATATTATAATTTGGATAATTACTTGTATTAAATTTTTTATCATTGTTTTCATGTCTTCGTAAAAATCTTCTGTTTTTATGTTATATGTATATAGCTATCAGTATCTTGTTAACACAATTCAATTTTATCTTCACATTTTGGTTTCATAATTTTAAAATGAAAACCATACATTATTTCTTTCGATATGTCTAAGATTGACATGTAAATATACATAGGCTTCTTACATTTTACATTTGTTGTATTCATATTTATAACTGCAAGATTCTCATTAATTATAGTACTTCTTTGAAATTTGGTTGTGCTACTAATTTTTTACATTTTTCTGCAACTGATATTAATTATATATCTACTCTGTTTCTAATATTTTCCATAATTTTGCTGAACACAGAATTATTAATCGGGTTATAAAAATGATTTTCAAAATCATTCTTAGCATTAGTTCTCATTAATGTATTTAAATCTATATATTTCTTCAGCGAATCGAACTGATCAAACATCAGTATCTATGTATTTTAGTCAGTTTTAAACCATTCTTTAGACACTGTTTTAAATAACTATAATGTAGTACATACTATGGTTTATTAAGTAAGTTTGTTAACAATTTGGATTGATTTATTCCTGGAATTACCTTATTTTCTGGGAATAATGGTAGATATTTATGTAAATTATGCAGTTCTTGTGGGCATTCTAAATCAACTTTGAATGTGTAACCATACCCAGAATCATCCTCCAAATCTAATATTTGTTTACTCCAATAATCTAAATCAGATAATGTATATAAACCCAGTCGAAACCACCATGTGGTAAATATTGTGACATTGCCCAACCATATAAATTATTAGCATCGAGATATGCTAAATAGTAGGACTTTTGATTTGAATTAAAATTTTCTAAATATTTTTTATTGCCTTTAACATATCACTGCAACATTGCGATATTCCGTCTCTAATTCCTTTTTCAATAATTAAAGTCATATCATAATTGTGTAAAAAAAATCTAATGGTTTTTCAGTCATTTTTTACATTTCAACCCAACATAATTCTGGTGCTGTGATCTAAATCATATCCATTAATGCACATATTTATAAAATTTTCAAATATAGCTGCTAATAATAACACATGGTTTTTAAATTTAAATCACGTTATTCACCAAGATTTTTTATTTTAAATTGAGTCCATACAATTTTTTCATGCTCAAAATCCGCATCAGTTACGTCAGAATCATTTAATTTATTGTAAAATTCAATTTTTGGTGGAAATTCAGTTTCTTCGAATTTCTTCCAACTATACAAATAATCATATGGGTAAACACTTTTTAAATGACTAAATCTACTTGTTCTTCTGGGAAATGTTTTTGTGTATGTTTCATTTGTTGTTTGGTTAAATTAAAATGATAATTTATCTAAACTACTGGCCATAAATTGAAATGTGTCTAAAAATTAATTTTTTTTTATTTTTGTGTTTTTACCTAAGAGTGGTAAACTTTTCTTCAGTATTTGCAATTAAATCAACATTTTATCATCGTAGCCTAACTACTGAACAAATAAATGTGCATCATATCCAGCTAAATTGTGGAAATAAATTGGCAAAATGTTGGGTAATTTTAATTGTAAATTACAGTTATTATATACTGTATTGATGAATTTTCCACTTATATGATCATAATTATGTACTTTTATATTTTCCTCTGTATATTCATATCCATATAAAGTAAAATTTTCTGAATTCTTAAATATTTTTATTTCTTCTTTGGTTAGTGGATGCATTGGTCCAATTTGTGAATATATTCCCCAATTCCTTCTACCTCCCTTTTTATTAATTGTATAAAAATTCTATGTGCATTTGGGCCTCGATATACTACTGGAGGTTTGTAATCACAATAGTTAGATAAAATTCAATAACGAAAACCAGATGCTTCGCGTAATGATATTTTATTGTATATGATTAGTCATTCAGCTTTAAATCAATGTTATTTATTTGTTCTTTAGTAAGATCATATCTTTCTTAAAGTATCTGCTTATAAAGACCGTTATCGATATTACCCTCTTTTAAAATCGGATATTTTTTTGCTAAGCTTAAATTTACTTAATTCTCTTGTATTTGTCTTAGCTGTTAATATTTTATTAAAAATTGATTATATATCGGCATATATTGTGAAAGGGTATGTTTGTAATTTTTAAATTTTATTTGCTCTCCTTTCCGAAGTATAGCGATTTTTACTACTTCATTTTTAGAGCAGTCTTCTGTAGGTTTATTTAAATTCTCTTGAGCATAAAAGAATTGAAGACACATATCACATATGTAAATATTAATTTTATTGTTTTTTTTTGTGCAGAAAGCAGTTTCGATATATCTTTTGTCCAACAATATTGCGAATTTTTATCATCTTTGAAATAAAGTAAATTTATGAGTTATACCTTTTTATTTTTTTACATTTTGTATGTACTGTAGAATCATCTTCAAAAGAGTACAAATTTATAGATGTATCAATTTGATTTTCAATTTTTGGTAGATCATCAATTTTTATAGGATATTCACATTTATATATTGCCTTATCAATATCAAGCCCCACATTTTTATATTTAGTTACTCTGCTCGAATGATTGTCGGCTGGAAATAATGCAGACTTTATTGCCCAAAGAAAGCATTTTTGATTATTATTCTTTACATTTATGCAGGCTTTTATATTCTTAATAAATTCTAGTAGGTCTACATATGTTGCTCCATTTAATTCCTTATACCTATTTATTGCTAACTGCATTCCAGTTATTCTACCTAAAGTCCACCCTGAGCTTCTTATTTCCAATTCAGATCATTGTGTGAGTAATTCTTGATTTATGCATTTATAAATCATTTTAATATCTCCTTCATTCAATATTGTATAGTTGGGTGATTGAAATGTGAATAATTTTACTTTATTTTTTTTCTTGTTTGCGACAATTGTTATTAATTTAATGCTTGTTTTCAACCCTCTAATTGTTCTAAGATTCTTGCATACTATCACAAAAACTATAGTTTTTATAGAACGTAAAAATTGATTAGGCTCTACTAAATTAAAAGAATTTTCAATGTTATATGCTGATATCCTACTTATAAAGGCTTTATTAACTGAGTGATTTTTATTGGTTCTTATACTTATTTGTTAACAAATAAATTATTATAAAATTGAAATATTTATTATTTTATGTATTTTTTTTATCTTTGGGATATAATTAATTGATATTGGCATCAGCCAAAGGTAAATTTGAAAAAAAAAATATCCTTTGTTATCCCTTCCTTTACCTGCTGGTTTTATGTAAAGGTTTTACAAATACATTATTAGAAAATGGGAACATTTCTTTCTATTCCTTTTCCTCTGTTTTACAAGTAGATAATTAGAGAATGGAATGTTTTTAAATTTATTTCTATCCTTTTTATATAAATCATTAATTGTTATTGGAATAAGAAAATGGCAAATTTGCTATGTTTCTTTTTCTTCGCTAATTATTAATAGCTGTAATTAAATATGCTTTCCACAAAATTATCTATATTTGTTATGTTAAATATTTTGGGTTTAATTCTTAATTCCGCAACTGTTAAATCATTTAGTTTCTTCTCCTGATTGACGATTTTTGTAATAATGCTTGTAATAAGGCCATTACATGTAACTTCTATAACTTTTTAATTCTTAATTCCCTAGCTATAATTCTCAAATCCACCACTCCCCTATTGCTCAACTCAACTGCTAGATCGTTCGTCGTGAAAATTCTTTATTTATAAGGGAAAAATATATAAAGAATATAACAAATCGATTTAGCTATTTACCTTCTTGTTTCGACGATATTTCTCATTAAAACGGTTTTTGTATGTTTATATGTTTATCCTTAGTAGTTTGACAAAGAGAAATTGAATTTATATGTTTTTTCTCATTACATACTGTGCTTGTATTTGTTGATAATTACCATGTTGAATTTCATTTAGAATGTTTATTGATGTATTGTGTATTTTTAAATTTTTATGCTCTTAGGGATATGCACTACAAAAATATTTCCCATTTTTGCAGGATATTTTATCGTCTTTTAATTCATAATGACTTCTGGAGTAATCACTATAATATTTTTTGTATTTTGTTGTATCTTTGTCTATATTCGCTTTATGTGAATACAATTAATCAATACATTTATTCTCTTCGCATACTAAGGATGTCTTGGTTGAATAATCACCGCATCGAATTTCATTTGTATTGTGTAATTTAGAATTCTTACACTTTTGAGGTATAGATTAAAAACATATTTTCCTCATTCGCGTAGCACTTTCTCTTTTTTTAAACTCACTCTGTTTTCTGTCGTATTCAGAAGAATATTTTTTACAGATGTTTATATGTTTATATTTATGTGTTAATGCGAGTAAAAACATTCATTTTTTACATTGCTTACATATGTTATTATTTTCCATTTCGTAAGAGAGTGAAGATTCCATTTTTGTTTATTTATAAGGGGAAAAATTTATTATGATAATAAAAAATAATAATTTTTATCTTAGCTATGCATAGCTTAATTTTGGCTTAAATTTACGTCATTTTAGATTAAATTAACAAGGAAAAAATCCTGCATGGCCATGTGAAAATGTGAAGAATTTACATGAATAGGCTTAAATTTGATTGATATATATTTCTTGCTTACAAATTGACATTTTTAGAAAACGTGAAAATTTGCTTGTTTTCGGCGTAAAATTGCTTAATTTTGCGATTAAAAATGCTTGATTTTCGATGAAAATTACTTTTTTTAAATTGAAAATGGTCGTTTCTAGAAACATGAAAAATCAGCTTGAAAACGATTAATTTGGTTGATTTTAGCATAAATTTGGCTGATTTTAATAGCTTTTTTTAATCGAATTATAGATTTTAAGTTTTTAATTCTTTCTTGTACTATTGGTAAAAATAACGGAAAATAGTTATGTTAGCTTTTCCTTGTACTTTTGGTGGAAATTGTCGGAAAAGTGGGGTGGTCCAAGATCGGCATTACACATCTACTACTGGATGGATGTAGACTTTACAATATCCCAATCTCCATAGTTTCCCGGCCTTGACGATTGGACGCAACTATTCCCGACCAGAGTAAGCAAGGTAATACTATGGCGGAAACAATCACACTTCTCATGTCACCAACATTGCCTCCACTAGACGAGGATAAAACTATGTCTCAACGCTACCTCTTGTGAAAGCATGTGTGGATAATGTGTTGGATCAACAATATTTGTTTTTCCGATTCAAATCCCTCTACCAGACAAAATTATATATATATATATATATATATATATATATATAGTGATTCACTATTTATGAAAATGATTATGTGTGTGCATGTATATATATATATATATATATATATATATATATATATATATATATATATATATATATATACACACACACGCACGCACACACATAATCATTTTCATAAATAGTGAATCACACACATAAAGAAAGTAAAATTGTTTTGTTACCTTTTTTTTATAAACAGCAGATTAAAAATCCCAACTTGCAAGTTTGTGGACATGTTCCGTGAATTTACGAGGATTCGTGTACAATTCACGGAGACATCATTATTGAAAAAAAATCTAAGTGCCTTAAATTTAATTCACATGTCTGGATATTTTGTAACTAGTATTTTCCGTAATTTTAAAGGGCTTTTTTTTAAAACTGTGTATAACTAAAACTGGTGGTTATACATATCTTTGGAAGTACTTTATAAATTCTCATTAGGTTTGTAGAAAAATGCCGTATGAGTATAAATTATTTCAAACAAAAGCACAAAATACCAAAGAAAGTTTGAAAATCACAAAAATGGTGTGAAGATGTAGTTGCAGTTTTCTTACATCGATAATACACTCTGACTCTCCCCTCCACCCCTCCGCATCCAGCTGATGCTCTCGCTTCTCCGTCGCCTGGAGGCCGGGGCAATGATTGACTGCTGACCTGACTGGCATCACAGACCCCCTCCCCCCTCCCCCGACTGAGTAACCGACGACTTGGGATGATGTCCAAGAATATTTTGGGAACTAGGACCATCGGCGTAATGCGGCATTATTTGATACATTTCTTTACCATGACCGACGGTATTATAAATACCGCTGCTGCGGGAGGGTTGTGGAGTCTTCAGTCGAAGCCATCTAGCTGAAGTGTGGCGAGGGACATCAGCTGTGTGGACGGACGACGGCGGAGGATACAAGACCACATCAGACGAGTGTTTTGTCCGGTGTGGACAGACGACCTGTATAGCAGCCGAGCCTTGGCGACACCAGCACCCCTAGCAGGTGATGAAGGAACTACATTGATGGTGGGCGACGAAGGCGACAAGAGAGAAAGGAAAGAGATGAAATCAGAGAGACAACACGGAATGATATAGCATGAAAATTCAATACGGAATGGTAACCTACAAGTTTTAAGCTACTGCATGTGTTTCGGCATGAATTTTTCTGAGGGAAAAACTGGAAAATTTTTATAGGGAAAAAGGTCACTAGGGATTGTAATTTTAACAAATTTTTATAATTTTTAAAATAACTTTTAATAATTTTAACAATATCATAGATTTTTGAATTTTTTGTATTTTTTTTTAATTTTTTTGGATTTCAAGGTCAAAGCACACCAGGGTCAAATTCAAATATCAAGGCCAGGGTCACATTGATCAAATATGGTAGCTGGGTGACCGGAATGAAAGAGCATCATGTCGGAATCCAAGACGGCCGCCAAAGCCTCGCTCCTCCTGCCCTTGCCCTTTGTCCAGGAGTCTATCATACCCTACTACTCACAGCGCCTGACGGACAGCAACCAGCATACACAGCATGGTAGACTTGAATACTATACGCACCCGACAGCAGTTTATCAATTGCAATTGGTTACTGTATGCATGGGAAACCATTTTCATATTTGACGAGGCCACGTAAAAATTTGGCAACATCAGCACGGCTCGTACGCGATTCGTGTGCAGACAGTTGATGTTTCAAAAAGTGATTCAGACAATCAAGATAGGTACATAGTACTACAGTGTTTTGAAATATAACTTTTCTTGAAATCTTTTCACGAAATTTCTCTACCCCTAGCCGTGTGGACACTCAGTAATATGGCGGGTCACAAAAGACGAGAAAACTTGAGGACTTTGCCGAATGGCAATATGAGGTTTCTCGACGCAATACATCTCGCCCATCCCAGTTAAACACATTCCGCTTGTTCATGCCAAGGGCGTTACTCCACGTCTCACTACAGGACGGCGTTTCGAAACGTTACTCTGAGTGTAAAGTAACAGAGAGTAACAGCTGAGGAATGCAATTGTGTGTGAGTGAAGATATTTGGACGGCTCTTAACATTGAGGTCTTGAGAGCCGATGAGGGTGAAGCGAGGTGAACATGGAGCAGCGTCAGAACGAAAAAAGGGGAGGGGATCCCTGAGAAAACCCGCCAACCAACGCCATCGTCCGGCACGATTCCCACGTGTGAAAACCCGCGAGCGACCCCGCCGGGAATAGAAACCGGTTCGCCTAGGTGGGAGGCGAGTAGTCTAACCACTACAACACCGCGGCCTCGGAAACAATAGTAAACATGGTTTTGAAACGATCATGATGTAAATAGCATTCTGTTTTAACAAATATGTGTTGATTACAGAACCAATGGAAATTTCGAAAGATATTAAATTTCATCAGTTTCTCCCGATTCTTTTTTTTTTTTTTTTTTTTTTTTTCCAATAAATTGGTTCCCAAACAGTTTTACTTACCATAAGTCAAACGTGGCGTCAAGTTGTTCAGGTGGTATAAGATCAGATGTGCTAGTCCAGAATGTAAGAGAACGATATGGTAAAATTATAGGGTTTTGGTCTGACGAGAAATCAGAAGGAGATTATGCTGGGTGAAGCATGTACTGATGCTCCAACTTCCTCTATTATTCTCTGCTACATTTTCCACACTCTGCTTTCTCCAGCTTTCATACTCTTGTATATTTATAGCTAGTAAGTTTATTTCTGGTTATGGCCCACCACGCTGCTTGACAGTCCTTGGCAAATATTTATAGGACCCGCTCTCTTTTAGGTAGCGATATATTAATTTCTGTCGCGTTGATAAGACTGCCGCAACCCCCTGCTCCTTCTCGTGGCCTCCCGGCACTGGAAGGGGTCGTTAGATCACGTATAGTAAGCTGTTCTGGAGTAATCTCTTGGTTGATTGAAGTTTCCCTTGCCTTATCAAGAAAAATAATGTAGAAAACGAAACCATTCTCCTTAACATTTTCGAATTACATCTCGCTTTACAATATGATATTGTATGGCCTACATCGGGAGGCTCCCTTAAAGTTATAATTGGTCATTAGTATCATTGTATGCTTTCGCTGATTTTCTTGCGACCTTATGATAAGCTTTAGAGGCGTGACCATCAGGCTCATCAATCTTATGCGACGTCTCACTTATAGGCCATTCACGGTTAATTCACACTTTTCTGAAGCCCTGCTAAAGTTCTACTTTTGGTTACCGATTAGGTCTCCTTCCACTACATGTAAACATAAACACTGCCATGTGGCTACGTTTTAACTGTGAAATGCTTGTTTCGTGTTTTAAGCTGTTCAAAGAATTTAGTCATATTTCAAAAAACATTTCGTACGAATGTACATACACAATTTGGACTTATAACCATATTTAGGTCAGCTTTATGACTTTTTAACAATGTCTATGTTGACGATGTATCATACAATTGTTATTTTACAGTGTTAACATATACACGTAAATATTTTGCCGCGACTTGTTTAACCCTGTTACAATTGCAGGGGAAAGAACTGTAGTATTTAAACTCTTGTTGCTGTTATGTGTTGGGGGGGTTATTTCGTTAAAAGGACGGCCTCAGTTGGAATATAAATTAAAAAGAAGCAACAACCAGTCCAAAGAAAGAGACAGTATATTTAAGCACGCAACTCGTGCCCGCTTATTTTTTGTACGTATAATCAACAAACGTAGAAGATAGCGGTGAACATGCACGCAAATAGGCCTACCGTAACTTTTATTCTAATGATATTTCTATGCATTGGTATAATCCATTCACGGCTACTTTAACCTAGTCTGAAGCCCTCGTCAAGTTATACTTCCAGGATATTCCTTTACCTCGTGCAAACTAAGCTTAACTAAGTCTGGAAAATTACACTAAAGGAGAAGGCATCGAATTCGTGCGCACTCAGTGAAACAGTATTTTCTATAAGACTACGTATTTCTCACTAGGCGCTATAAACACACCTCTTTTCTCCTTGTTTTTTATTCAAATTATTTAAAATGAAGCATCACAATTTATAGACAAAATATTAATAAAGTTTAAATTTTACAGAAAAGAATAACTTTTATGTCCAGAGAGGTGTTGATACATGACATATATTGGAAATAACAAAACACGCCATATATGGAGAGGTTTTTCTTAAGTTTGATTTAAAAAAGGCAAATAAACCATGAGTAGACTCTACTTACTGTTTTCTGGGTGTATTTAATTATTTATTTAAATGTATCTGGTTGGGATTAGTATTCTATTAGGGTTGTGGTAAATATAAATATCACAGAAACGAAAGCATGTTACATAAGTGTTTTTAAAACACATAGGCCAAGGTTACAACGTTGTGATAAACAGACATGACTTTCAAACAATTAAATTCGTATAAAAAATAGTTCACTGTTGAAAGGTATAAATGTCACATTTCCGATATTTGCAATCACACACAGACACTGGTCCAACGTAAAGTTATGGCAACAATACGCTCATACACACAGCAGTCACGATGCACTTTTCACTATATTGCAAGCTTTTATTTAACTTCACTTGTTTTTATGTATGGTAGGTGTCAGTCCAGCACCCGCCGAATCACTAGCAATCGTCGCTTCTGCCTGCAGTGCAACACTGTTCGTCAGGTTGCAGCCCGAATTGTGGAAGGGGTAACTTGTTTAAATTAATGTGTAATTGGATGAGAATGAGGGGCGTGGTTTTGGGGCTCGGACAGATCGTCGCAGAGTGCCTTGGAGACAATATAGAACATATACCTCATTTGCGTAAGTATAGTAAAGACATATCTTGAGTGAGGCTTTTAACTATTCGCAATACAGATCGTATGCCTCACTTGCAAAAGCGCAGTAAGCACATATCTTGCGTAAGGCTTTTAACTATTCACACCAAGATTTCTATAATAAAAAAATTTATACAAAAATATTAATTTGTAGTAAAGTTTATTACAGCTGTTCGACCACGTCTTACAAGTGTAATATTTCAAAATATTACAAATTGCGAGGAATTTTCTTATGATTAATATGTTAGCATTAGATTTTTAATTATTTTTTTCGCATTTCAATTGAATGTTATGTATATATGTCTGTGAAAACTATGTTAAATTAGATCATCCTTCCATTCGGTTTAACATTTCCTGTTCTCAATTATCTTTGGTGTTATGTTAATTTTGTCTGAGTTACCTAGGAAACAATTGAAAAAAAATGAAAGTTATGTATAATAATCAAGAAATGGAAATTTTGAAATGTCTAGAATAATTATCGCTGCATGTAGATAATATGTTTTGCAGTCTTTCACGCTAAATGTTTATAGCGTTATCCAGAATTTTGAAGATATTATTTTGCATTATGAGAAGAGTTTGGTAAAATTATGTGTCGAGATGAACTGTTGGAGCAACTGTGGGAATTCAATCCCGAGGTATCTACTGAAGTTTCGAGCCCATGGTGAGATGGCCAATATGCAGGCTGGACTTCGTTTGGGTATCTTCTGTCCTAGCTCTCTTCAGTGCAGTCTTATAAAGTGAACTTCACCCATTTATATATCATCAGTGGAATTGTACGAAAATCCGGTCCTGTTTTCCCAGAAGTCCCATTTTAAGAGTTCGTGTAATTAAGGACTAGCGGACAAATTTTTAATAATTTCTTGACATTGAAAACAGCTGTTTTAATATCAATTAATACCAAACACTGGCGCCAAATATCTATAAAATTCTTTCTCAGTTAAAAATAATGTAGTTAACTATACATTCTTTTAATCTCATATTATAAATAAGGATGCACAGAGTATTAAATATTTGTCTTTTAAAGTCTGATACAAATCCAAAGTGAGCAGCATCGGAATTTTTCTTTTCCTCGTTAATACATGTGTTCAATCTTATTCTTAATTTTTCTTTAAATTAACATAATTACTTTGCTCTTTTCTTTACTAGGTGTGGAATATTAATTAGGGTCTATTACATAAAAGGGTTGATGTTTTGTGAGATAATCTGGTTGGAAGTGTTGATTTTGTATATTCAGAGTCATATATATTATTATTAGATATTTACTCTTAACACCCATATGTCCTGTATATGTAATTTTTTTGTTATATTTTCCATAATAATTCGTAACATAAAACGAAAACATAATTTCGTCAAAATCTGAATGTATTTCTGTTTGTGAGAGAGAGACAATTGTTAAGAGATACTCTTATCTACTAATATTTACACAGCGAACAACATAATTCACACTTCACAGATTGTCACCTGTACGAGAGACCACATATGTACCCGAGTGACGTCCGTCGTATGTGTATTCTCAAACCTAAAAATAAAAATCCTGTATGTTTTGATTAAATTGAAATTTTTTTAATATTTGATATATAAATTATAATATTACATTAAAATTAATATTAATCAAAACAGTGACGAAATCTACGTGTCGGTAACGCATAATAACAACTTGTCCTAATGCAAAATGTTCTTACTCTGATTGCGCACGAATGCTCTGCGTTGTCCCTTTTGTGTAACTTTATTTTATTGGCTAGACTTAGCTGACGTGAGGGGGAGGAGTATTCTGGAAGGAGAACAGCAGCAGGGCTTCAGAAAAGCTGGAAGTAATTGTGAATGGACTATAGTGAACGTAAACTATCATGTTTGTTTATACACTATAAAATAATCCATTCATAGTTCTCTGTACGATAAAGAAAATCATTTTTTCAGGCTCTTTTGTTTACAGCTATATGATGTATATTTAATTCTAAGAGAAGATTACATAAACATTATATTGCTGCTATTAAATGTGTTCTGTATACGATTTTGTTTTAAACCAATATTAAATTTCTTTATAGTAAAGAAATTAATAATATTTGAGCTTCTTTTGTTTACAAAAAATGTTACTTTGTACTAAACGAAAATGTTTAAAGTTTTTCTGTCGTACATTGCAATATTCAGCACGCAACTGTTGCCCCAGCGCAAACGTTATTTAACCAATGAGTATATTCTGCAGTTACGAAACTACAGCTGAGCAAATTTATAGCCCTCCTGAAGTGGTTTAATTTGATTCTGAAGTTGGGTGATTCTCCACATCACTAATCTCAATTCTTTCCAAGAAGTGGCATTGTATTCTGGCCCATGTCACTACCTAACATGCTTATCAAAAGTAGCCTGAACACAAAATGACAAATTGTTCGCATGGTGTAGGGTGTCAGATTAACGATACAAAATCTGTGGGTTCGAGTCTCGGAGACGCCCTAGTATTTTCAGTATTATTTTGAAATATTGTTACGAGAAGTAATTACGTTTGTTTCTCAGAGCTCATATTTTGTTTACAGTTTAACTGGCATTGCCACAAAAGCGTCTGCGGAACTACTGCAACGACACAAGGTTATCACAGTTATTACTATATAGCTCAAACAAAAAATATGTCTGTTGCAAGGGAAGTTACTTTGAGTGGTTCATATTTAAACACATTTTTCTTTGCGGCAACAGGTAATCTACTGCAGCAGAGAAAGCTTTCTTACAGTGTATCTCAATTTTTAAATGACGACCACTACTACATGAACCAAATACTTTTACCAATTTTAACTTAATCAAACTGCACTACAAACTGGTTAGAATAAGTATACATAAAGCTCAAAGAACTTATTTACTAAACAGTGCTCTAACCTCAAATCATAATCCACGCCGTTTTTGTTAGACGTGTTGGCAGAAAAGTATAAATTGTTAAAGGTTACTTGTAACTTTTCTGAAGCCCTGCTAAAGTTCTACTTCCAGAATATTCTTCTGCCTAATACAATCAAAGCTTAACCAAGTATAGAAAACTTCACTAAATGGACAACGCACTGGATTCATGCGCAGTCTATGTAATATTATTTTGCGTAAGAACTATTTCTTACTAGGCTATACCAACATACAAATATTCTCCCAGTTTTGTCCATGTTTATTATAAGTGAAATCAAATAATATATAGAGGGAATATAGGTAAATATTCAATTTAAATAGAAATAACATACTTATGCGTCAACACATGAAGACTTGTAGTACGTGACGTATTTCGAAAAAAAAAAAAACGAACGTGTGATAGATAGGGTGATTTTTCAAAGTTTTGGTTCAAAAAGTGCGAAGAAACTTCGAACAGACTATAGTTCAATGTCGCGACACTGATATTAAAGGCTGTGCACGATAAAGTGAGCACTTTTGGAATCAACCTTAGAAAAAAATCACTGCTCTTACCTGCATATATTTTAACGAGCGCACTGAATGGCATGTGCCCAGTGAAGTTGGTAACGCTGAATGGAAAATAATTCAATATCTTAACGTCAAATTATTAGTGTTAGGTAACCATTTGTGCAAACTGAAATTATTTATTTCCTCTCAGTTTTTCTAATGCGCCTAAGTATATGATTAAGCATATTTGTAACATATTTACTTTTATAATAATTCCACAGTTTTACTTGACCGACGCATGAATAAAGTGATGAGGCCCAGGCAATGTTAATTTTACATACGGTGGAGGAATACATAACGTGCGTACAAGTAGATCTCAAGCAGTGCTTTCAAAGTGCTCATTATACCGTGAACAGCCTATAGTTGTGCGCAGCCAGTGAGATCGTTCTGTCTTATCTATAGTGTATGATAGCGAAGCGGCGAGACCCGCGTGTGGGAGTACATGCGGAGGTTTTTTCTCCAGGTGAGTAAGCTAGCGCACGGGGGATGTAGGATGACGTAGGGGGTAGGTCGGGCAGGAAGGGGTGGCTGCAGATCGCAGGGTGCTGCGTGGCTGGGGTCCGCGTGGGCTGGAGTGTCGCCGTGTGGGTGGCAGCCCTGCACCCCCTCCACTAGCTCTCACCCTCGCCGTGTTGTGCTCCTCCAATCAGCGTCCGCACCTAGACGAGGCTCCATTGGCGCGCACACATTCCTGTCGAGGTCCTTACACAGTTGAGGACTTTGACATTTGACTTTACCTTTATTTTCCTTTCACTAACCTATATACTGATCCACAATACAATTGTAAAGTCAAAGTTCAGGCAATTGTAAACCGGTCCTGCAATCTTTGTAAAACTTAGTAACTTGTTATGAAAATCATTTCATATTATCCACGACTGAATTTCACTTACCTATTTTAATACATAGACTTCAGCTACTTCCTTAGGACCAATACACGATAAACGTAACTCTCTATGTCTTATCCCTAGGGCCACCTGTTTTTCGCGAAAACATTCCACTACTAATTGTTTTCCAAAACACGTCAGCTCAGAACCAACATTGAGGTTGGATGATTTTAACTCGCACACAACTTAAGTACCTGCTAGTCAGTTACGGACGTTCAGTGACAAGGTAACTTTATTTTGATTGCCCCAGTCGAATGTAAAATATCTTCTCACACATACACGCGGCCAATAGCACAAGAAAATAGCCAATAATGCACGTAAGAAGTTGAAGTATAGCTTGAACATAAATTGTATTGCGAAAAACAGACGGTCCTATGTATTCCCCGATCAAGCTCGTACGAGCAGCACTACAGCCGTGTGAACTATATAATCCATTCACGGTTACTTAACACTATTCTGAAGCCCTGGTAAGTTCTACTTCCAGGATATTCCTCCGTCTTGTGGAAACCAAGCTTAACTAAGTCTGCAAAATTACGCCAAAGCACAACGCACCGAATTTGTGCGCTCAATTGTAAAAATATTTTGCATAATAACTATTCCAGACGCTACCAGCACACGTGTTTTCTCACTATTTTAATTCATACTTAGGATAAATGAAATGTTATAATTCATAAACACAAATAAATTCAGGTAAAACTTTAATTTAACCCTTTAAGGAGTATACACGTGTGTGTCTATATATATATATATATATATATATATATATATATATATATATATATATATATATATATATATATATATATATATATATATATAAACACGGGGCTAACTTTATGCAGAAATTTCTTCGATCTCGGAGACAAAACTCTCACTTTTATTGTTTTACAATTTCACTGGACTACATCGGAATCAATTTTTAAAAAATGACAGTTATTCAACATTTCATTTCATATGAATAAATCTGTTATTTTTAATCATTTATCAAATGAACACGATGGATTGTAAAACAAATCAACTCCGTCGTGACACATTAATTGGCACACAGTCAACGCGTGACTCTTCATTGGCCGACGGCCAGCCAATAATAAACGTTGCAGGGGACAGTGCGCATGCCCGGCGTAGCCAGGAACAATAGGACGATGGTTTATGAAAATACACTGATCAACACAATTGATATTGCTGAAGTGGGAATTACAGGCAGCTCACTTCAATCTCGTCCTCAGAACCAGAAAATTTGTACAGTCCTTAAAGGGTTAACGAAAATAAGATACTTCCGTGTTAACAAAGGTATAAAATGCTTATGATACATGTCGTAGTAGGTAAATTACAAGATATGTCATACATGGGGTGATATTTCAAAGGTTTTATTCAAAAAGTGTGAAAGAAAACCACGAAAAGTCTAGCCATTGACAATGTTGCGGACTGATTTATGAGCATCTCTCCAGTATTTCACGTGGTCAAAGAGTAACGTGGATTTTTCGTTTCATTTTTTATTGTTATTGCGCTTTTGTATACAACGAATTATCTCAACGTGCATATATTCCATTTTCATCAAAACTTAATCAGATATATTCTTCGATCATTTAAAAATAGCGATATGTACAAAGTGTCATATTTTTAAACCGAATCCTCGATATATTGGTAGAGCTGTTGGCAGAAAAATAGAAGAAGAAGAAGAGATGGTTTCGCGTAGGAACACGACGATGTGTTCAGGTGCAACTGGCGTGCAGACCAGATGGCAACTACGAAATCAGCAGCCCTAAATACATACCTAATTTGACAAATGTGTTTCATCGCAGTCAGCATCTGCTCATGTGCAGTACATTTACAGTGATGCCGCTACTGATTCGAATAGAAGGAAAAAGCCTTATTGATATCTTGTCTTGATGAACAAAAAACATGGCAGGCGGCCACCGTAGGTAAAAATGCAATAATACGTAACATACATGGTATATTTCCTCTGCTAATTCTTTTTTTTTTAAATTCATTTTGAAGGTGCCGGGCATTTTACTATGAATTTTCTGTGCTGTATGATAGTAAACGTCGCGTTTTCATTTTATCGTTTCTGCACCGAAACATCTACATAAAAATGCGTTCTCTGATTAAGGTTGCATCGCAACCGAAGTTCTTAGTTAAGTACAAAGATAAATATAAAATTATTAGAATTCCATTACAAATAATTTTAGGTATAACACGTAGTTAAGTGTTGAATTGTGGAGTGTGTCGACCGGAGCTTAGTGTGGCAGCTTATTGTTAGTGCTTGAGCAAAATTATGTAATTGTACCTGTTTCTTGGGGAGATGCACAACTTCAAATTACCTCACTTATTTCTCATTTCTGAATATCGCGTAATATTCCATCTCAAACAAAATCAAAATGATAATTTATTTGATGACCAATTTTCAAGTGTTCATCAAGTGATACAGGGCATATTCATAAATTTAGCAGCCCCTATATCGAAAAGTGTAACGTTTAATTAGTTCACGTATGGGCATGCGTACGTGAGATATGGTCAAGGAAGGATTAGCGCATGTGCAAATACAGTTCTCAGTTAAGGGTATGTGGACGATTGTATTGTGAAGGGTTTTTTAAAGTCCCCCGGTTTTATGGCGTCTTAGAGACTAACTTACAACCTAACTAAAATTAACACCAATGCCTTGCCCGGGATTCGAGCCCAGAGCCTCCCGCGCACCAGATCGGCAGCGCACCTACCGACTGCGCCACGGGAGGTCGGTATTGTGGAGGATGTAACCGGCGAGTGTTATTAATGGTTCAGTGAGCTGCGGCAGTTTTCAGCAGCTCGTAGACAGGGAACGATGCGCCCGAGGCGACAGCGTACAGTGGTTGAGATAATATCTGGCGAGTGCAGTGGAGTCTGTGATCCACCCAGGGGTCGGAGCAGATTGAGGTGGTGACGAGAGACTGATACGATTGGTGAATTCGTACTGGAATAGCGTGGAACGACATTTTTTTAAAAAAGAACCATTAAATTGTTGAATTTACCAATGTAAAATATGCCCAGAAAAGCGTATGTACCACAAGTGAATATTCCACGAAAGCCTGTGTGGCCTCCTCTATGGATGTCTCTGTGGAAGATTTGATCATATTCTGGCCGTTTTCATGAACGATTTCGTAATTGGTCGTTTGCAATTTTCAATGGAATTTCCTACGAGGTTGAAATGTTTGCCAATAGAGAAAAAAAAGGGAGGGGGGCGAAGCATGGAATCGAAGGTAGCTTCTACTTTGAGGAACAGCAATAAGAACTTTAAATATTAATAAATAAAAACACGAAAATGCTTATTGATGCCAAAAACTCATTTTGTGAAGATTGCGGTAAACATTCGTGTTTTTTTTAAAACAAAAGTGCCAGTTATAAGAACAAAACGATTAGGTTCTGTGCATAAACGAATAATGTTGAAGTCGTGAGTGACGAGTGCCACTGAACCACTGTCACAGAAGTAAATAAAAAAAATGCATTCCCTTTACTTCTGCGGCAGCAAGTATGAAGTGGCAGGTTATTCCATACAAACCTCCATACTTGCTTGCATGCAAGCTCGGGTGGGGAAATGTCTGGTGAACGCTTCCTCTCGATATTGTACGAAAAATTCTATCGTTGCACAGCAGGCACTTGGGTTTATTTTTTACAATGAGGACTACATTATACTAAGTGATAATTTACCGAAAAATACACCGTCGAACTAATAATTTAATAGCGTTTAAAAAATTAGAAAATTACACTTCGCTTATTTTAAAACTAAGATCTACATCATTCACAAACTTGGCCATACCGAGACTCTTACTACTATATGTTACTCCTACTCCGATTTGTAAGCAATCGCTCAATAAATCAAAATACAATTTCAAAAGTAATAATTTTGAAGAAAAAAAAAAAACAATTCTTAACTAATAAAATTTTTCTCCTAATACAATTATTATTTGTCGTTACTTTCATTTGAGTGATAATAACCATTAATATTAGAATTTAGGGGCAGGTAATTTTTAAGGGATTGCTCTCAATCGAGTTTAATTTACAGGGAACCATCTGTATTACGAGTGTTTTATACCGTGTTTTAGTGAACGTACACTTCATAAAACGTGTAAAATTACCGAAAAAGTTTTTCACGTTGTTGAGTGAGTGACTGCTATTAATGAGGCTGGTAATCCCATCACGTACTGCTGTGTGGGCAATGGTTTTAGTCAAGTGCCTGTCCATCCCCGTAGCGACAGGTATGTTCCTCGGGACAGGCAGACAGCCGGCTCTGTTAGCTGTAGCCTTCTCTTATTCAATAGTGGCACTACCCATCCTATGTACGTAGCGCGATGCAGTTATTAAATGCGTACCTTGCCAACTACTTTTCTATTTAGTTAAGGTCCTGGTAAGTTTGTGCGCATTAAAAGGCGTTATTATTTAAGATACCGAAATTTTAAATCTCTTTAAGGTATAACATTTAAAACTGACTTTTATTTCTGTATTCACGTGTTTTTGGCGGCTCCTATAAAAGAATAACTTGCAATGGTTGATCAAATTACCAGCGGGAAATTTAGCTGTGGACAACGACGTTTCGGGAAAATTACATCTCCGATAAACAAGGCCTAATATAAGTGATAAGTGATCAAGTAAATGTGCTGTGTATATGTTTGACGCTCCCTTCTCTGACCAGAACTTTTGTTTGCCTCTCGGCCGGGTACCTGGCGGGATGGGATACTGTAGTTTTCCTTGTGCACTAACATCTTGGAAGAGTTTCCAGTGGCGTCCTGCATTGCATCTGTCTGGAGATAGTTCCCGGTAAAGTGAGCACTTTTAAAATAAATATTTATAGAAAGAAGACGCCTACCTTCATTTTAACGTTCTTAATACTGCGTATCTTGGTAATAATCGAAGTGTATTCGACCCTATGAAGAATAAAACTGAGTTTTAAAGTCTTACTAGAACTGTAATGTTTGAGCTAACGAGTATTGAATTTTGTTTCACTGTATTTAATGTATAGTACAAAAAAAACTGGCGGTTTGATATTTGAAAAATGTTACAGCGTTACATGTTGGGTGCATTGATACTTCGATCCCCCGCAATGTTATATTTTAAAGGTGGTTGGAATGCAATGAACGGAGAGGAGAAAACAATCGAGTAATTTAAAGTGTTAGTTTGTGCGCCGTACACAGTGTACCTACTGTGATACGAGTAGAGTTTGTGTCGTTGCCCCGCTGACAATCGCTGGATCTGGGAGTGAAGCTTTCTATTGAAGATATTTCCGTACTACAGGGAATAACTTCATCGTCGTTCATACACCAGGTAGTGCTCATAGTGGTCAGCCATACCTTCAACTTTGCTTCAGAGACTGGTAAAAGTGGGCCGGCGATGGCTGAGCGGTTAGCCTGCTCGCCTCCCACCAAAGTAACCCGGGTTCAATCCCTGTCCGGGCTGCTGTCAGATTTTCGCATGTGGGAATCGTGCCGGACGATGCCGTTGGTCGGCGGGTTTTTCTTGGAGGTCTCCCGTTTCCCCCGCTCTTTTTTATTCCGGTGCTACTCAATACGCATCTCAATCACCCTCATCGGCTCTCAAAACCTCGCTGTTAGGTGCCATCGAAATCTCTTCACTCACTCACTTGATAAAAACTTTTATTACGGGTCAACCAGTCTCTCGTGCTTTGCTAGACCTTGTAAATCAGCTTACGTAATCGAGTTGTAGGATTGGTGTGGTTCTGAAAACGCAGTTTTTTTATTCATGCTGTTGCTCGCGTGGGTTCATTGTTTTGCAATGTGTCCACATTACAACATATTTTTGTATACTGTCATTTTAAAAATGTAAAACACGAATGTTAACTGATGGACTATGGCAGTACTTGTATTAACACTGCTGGAAGACTTTTTTTACGATATTCTTCGAGCCTTATCAATTAGGGACTACTGCGTCTCCAGTTCTTTAACTCTCCGCCTTTGGATAGATATCCAATATTTACTCTTACTTAAATTATGCAAATTTATAATAGTTTTTGAAATTCGGTTATCACTTTCATTTACCATACGTAGTTAATCTGGTTTTAAGTTCGGTTTTACTCAAGAACATAGTGGGCTTGAAGCTTATGTTATTTTATGTAAATCTGTCTCAACCCCCGCGCCTTTCTTTTAAATAAACGTATTTCACTGGCTTATCCTTCTTCAATCCAAAGCTTTAACTGAAAAGTTTCCACTCTCACCCAGTTACTTTTTAATGACGTTGCGTAGCTAAGCTTTGTTTCTGTAGTTGTGCCAGTTCTGTGTATTAAATGTTTCTTTGGCGCGAATGTGAGGCCGCGAGACGCTGGTGTCTTGCAATAGGAGGTCGACGTCGTTGGCTTGTGCTGGGCTGTTCACAGCGTATCGTCGTCCTGGGGTTCGGTGAACTTCGTTTGTGAATTGGACAGTTTTGTTCGGCAAAAGGAGACCGCAGTTGGGAAACAGGTAGACGAGTGGCAGAGCCAGTCTCTGGCTGAACGACCCGCTCTCGCTGTCAGATGACGTGCGAGCGCGAGCCAACTTCCGCGATGAGTTCAGTTCAGGGGAGTTCATGATCGGGCGTGAAACAGAACAGAACAGAATCTATTTAAATTGCGCCAGTACCCAGCCGAAGGACATAACTGGTCTCAGTAACTTGAATTTAAAATAAATTTATAAAATAGACGAAACATAACATTTGTCGCGTTGTAGCATTTAAAAACAAGTTAAATTTTAGAACAGAGGAATAAAATTATTTTGTTAAAGTTTGAAAGAAAAAGTTACGTTATAATTTTCAAATGTCAAAAGTCAAAATTCCTCTGAATCCATCCTTGAACCCTCACCCCGCCATCCTCTTCGGAGACAGAGGGGCCGACGGTTGTTGTTAATGAGGTATCCGTCGTGTGTTTGATGTTTGTGTCGGTGTTGTGTTGGTGTCAGCGTAATGTTGTTTGTGTTGGTGTTGTGTAGTGCAAGCGTTTTTTCTTCAGTTTATTTGTTCTAGTGTATATCTGTATTATTGATGTCTGTGTGGGTAGTTCGACATCAATATATTGAATACTATTGTTTGTATTGGTACATAATGTATTATTTGTGAGGGCTCAATAGGAACATTTAGTAATTTAGTTTCTTATATTATACTAACAGTAATTATTATTCATACTCTATCTACTATCTAGATTGGTAGATTTTCTTTGATTAGCGATTACATTTCAATAAGGAAAATATTTCTAGAAACCACTGCCAGGTGAACATTACTACAGGAATATATAGGTTAACAATTTTGAAGGATTACTACGGTGAACTTAGAAATTTGGGGTGTCCCAGATCCGGGAAGGCGGCGGTTCGCCTGGGCGCTTGTCTCATTATTAAATAAAAAATATATTTTGATATTTAAATTTTGGGCAAAAATACTTAAGTTTTTATTGGGCGTAAAATAAGGCGGACTTGCTCGTGCCTAAGGCGGGCCCAGCCTGAGGGCTATTTACGAGTATGCCGAGTTCACACTTGACCGCGGGACTGAGTGTAAGTGTGTGGTAAGGTTTGACATGATGGTCAGACCGCGGGCGTGTTGACGGGACACGAGCTGCTAGAGTTATGTGCGGTACTGTCCTCATCGTGCGGCTCCTTGCCGGGAGAGGATTCGTGGGTATAAGTCCAGCGGGTGCACTGAGAGTGTTGGCCTCAGCTGCTTTAGCAGGGTCTACACGGCGCCAGGCGTCAACCACAGGCATTCACTAAGTACCGCGTCGTGAGTTCAGTTCATGTTAAGTCTTACGTTTGGTTTGAAGTAGTATAGGCGGGGTGATACTGGTTTAAGTTGGGTCCCTGCTACGAGGGTACAGGTCCTCCGTTCCCTTCTAGAAATACGTAGGCATGGGTGTAGTTGTGAAGCGCGCGAGAGGCTACCGAGGACCTGTAGTTTTGCAGCAGGGACCCAATTTAATCCAATATCTCCCCGCCTATAATACTGTTAGAGTTGATTTAAGTTAGATATTTTTTGATTAGTAAGGGTCTCCGTTAGGTCACCTATGTTTTCCTCGCTTTCATCTCTCTGGCATGCTCCACTCACGATAACCTCCAACTTTTCTGAAACCTGGCCTGCTAAAGTACTACTTTAAGGATATTCCTCCGCCTCATGCAAACTAAGCTTAAATATTAGACCAGAGGGTCAATGCAATGCATCCGTGCACACTATGTGTAGCAATGTTTAGTATAAAAAATATTTTTTACTAGGCATTACCGCCAGGCCTATTTTTTGTTTTATTCATATCAGTTATAATAAACTAATCATTATAATTTCTAAATATAATTTAAGTAAAATTTCTATTTAACTAAAACTAAGGTATTTTTATGTTAATAGGAATATAAAAGTTGGTGATTATTGACAAATATAGGAAACAACCGAACACGCCAAAATTGTATATTTTTTAAAAATGCATATTAGAAAAATTGCGAAGATATCGCGAATAAATTATATTTGATTGAGTAACAAGCGCAACTTACTCATTCCACAGTTATAATAAGTTGGAGAATATAAATATTTTCTTGGCCTATATAAATAACCTACATTACGTATACTAGAGAAACGAGTAGGTAACCATTACTGTAAGTAAATACCTAGTTCCTGAGAAATGGAGTTTCTGGCGGGCAGGCAACCCACTTGATACATGTATACTGCGGGCGGCAGCCGGTGGTCTGGCAGGGGAAATCCAGCGATGGTGCAGAGCGTCAGCCGGAATCAACTAGGTCCAAGACTAAGAGTTCGTAGCGCGGTAGGTAAAGTCTTGTAGCGCTATATTCACACTTTTTTTTAAATTAAACCTTTTAAATAACATCCCATGTGTGACGTGTTTGGTTGTTTCCTAAATATCTCATTTATCACAAAAGTTTTATACTCGTGATAAAGGATGAATACAAAATTTTGGTAGGAGCCACGGTGGCTGAGCTGGTAGCCTGCTTCTCCTCCCGCCATTGCAATCATGATTCAATCGCAGGGCTGGTCACTCCGGATTTACGCATGTGGGAATCGTGCCGGACGATGCCGTTGATCGGCGGGTTTTCTAGGGGATGTCCCGTTTCTCCCGCCCTTTCATTCAGGCGTTGATACATACTCACCTAAATCACCCTCATCTCGGCTTTTAAGACCTTGATGTTAAGTGCCGTCCAAATCTCTTCACTACTGACTCTTTTTATTTTAGTTAAATTGAAATCTTATTGATATTTTATTTATAAATTATTATGATTTGTAATTACTATGGATAAAGACAGAGAAAAAGTATATATTTTTGTAATGGCAAGCAAGAAATATGCAACAGACTTCTACACACAGTGCGCATGAATGCGGTGATTTGGCCCTCTGGTGTAATTTTCTAAGTTTTGTTTCCATGAGGCGGAGGAATACACTGGAAGTATAACTTAAGAAGGCCTTCAGAAAAGCTGGAAGTTATCGCGAATGGGGCATAGCAGAGAGGTGAAAGTGTGGAACATCCCATAGAGACTATCTGGAAGCGAAAACTACCACAGGTAACAGCACGAATAATATGAAAACAATGAGAGGAAAATAGAGAAAGAGAAAATGTGTAAAACACAAAAAAGAAGGGCGGGAAAGAGTGCGAGTTCCAAGTCAAGTGACAAACAATATGACAGCATCCGAAGACTACGACAAAAAAAAACAAGCATGGAAAAAATAAAACATGCATCGCAACAATAAATATTAAAGTTGCTTTAAAATTAAATATTTTGATACAAGCACTCCTCTCAAGCTTTGGAAAGATCCAGGAAAATATATCAATGCACTCGTACGGGATATTAACTCATGCACCACGTATCAAACAGTAAAATTTGCTATCAGCTTTAATTTAATTGTTTGGATTGCATAGGGAGAGCGGAAGACGATATCTCGGTTCTCCGAAGCAACATCGACCCTGCTTCTACACCAACATCGACCCTGCTTCTACACCAACATCGACCCTGCTTCTATGCCTACATCGACCCTGCTTCTACGCCTACATCGACCCTGCTTCTACGCCAACATCGATCCTGCTTCTACGCCTACATCGACCCTGCTTCTACGCCTACATCGACCCTGCTTCTACGCCAACATCGATCCTGCTTCTACGCCTACATCGTGCTCGCCAGCCTTCAGACGTCCGAGACTACCTCGCAGTCGTAGAGTTGCAATCGATCAGTGTCACTGACGGATTCACACGCCTCAAACATTCAACATTGGATACAAAATATGATAGACCTAAAAGTAGAGGGCTGGAGTGAGGAAAGTGAAATAATCCCACGGCGGCTAAGCTTTCTTCCATAAAGAAAACACCTGTTATTTTTATTTATTGTACATACTTTATTTTTTCCCGTTACATTTTCGTGAACATGTAGCGTCCATCAATAAGTGTTTTTTTCTCTCTCATGTTGCCGTCGAAAGTAACTTTTCAGACATTTTTTAATGGAAAATCTTATAGTAGTACAGGCAAAGGTTTATTTTTCGAAACGAAACTTCATCTGGGGCTTTATGGTATAAGTCTCTTACAGCTGCAGGTGTGTAAATCATTGAAAATAGAATAAATATTTATGTTCTGTTCTAAAGTTGTGTTATATTATACTCATGAAAAATTTAGAGCATGGATAAACTGAAGCAGCGTTATAGCCGGCAAAAATTATATCGCGCAAACTGTTTCACAGTAACAAAATTAATACAGACACAAGCATTTGCAATTCACATTTCAAACAGCGTATGAGTTGCGGTTTCTACGTCACTACTGCAATTTGCCAAGTCAAATAGAATGTATGTTTTCTTCCACGTGGATGAGATGAAGGAGGGGGAGTGAAACTGGAGAGAGCGAGCATCGCTAACCGAAATCAAGACAACAGTTTTGGCCGGGGGAAAGGTGGAGAGATAAACTAAAGTACCACATTGTTTGCAGATTATGTTGCTATCACCCGAAATAGATTATGTGAAAGAATCAGAACTTAATAAGTTTTTTGCTACTTTTTATTTTGCGAGTCTTAATTTATTACATTCTCGTTTATATCGCAAATATCCGTCTTATGAAGGTACGATCAGAGCATGTTGTACTCTGTCAATGAATTGGTACTTTGTACTGGAATCTAATCAGATATCAAGTAATGTGGAAACACTGATGGACATTTGCTGAGGTTTCAGTTTACTTTCGCATATAACAATATTACTCTTAGATTTATAAAACAAATCTAAGGAAAGAACTATAATCCTCAATAAATAATTATCATAAATTCCGAATATTCTTCCAAGAAAATAAGTACCATCATAGCATTTCTGAATTCAAAAACTATCACCATATCTCTACGGATTAGCTAACATAATACAATATTTACGTAAAATATATTCTACGAATCCAGAACGGTTACTCCTTGTGGCGGAAGAGTATATTGTTATGACCAGACACTTGGCAAGATATATATATATATATATATATATATATATATATACTTAACGATTTGTTGAATTAGTTTTATCCAGGGAAGATAGAAAATAAAAAGAACAAAAATTCGTTAGTAAATAATGCAAACCAAGGAAACGAGTAAGGGAGGAAGATGTACCAATATTTATGTTTGCACTGGCATGGAAACTTCGATGTGGTCCTGGATGCAAAGTAAAGAGAAATTGAATTTAAGAGATAAGGACGGCTCTTAGTATCGAGGTCTTGAGAGCCGATGAGGGTGATTGAGGTGAGTATGAAGTGGCACCGGAGGGGGAAGGGGGGAAACAAAGGATCCCCGAGAAAACTCACCGACCAGTGGCATCGTCCGGCACGATTCCCACATGCTAGGTTCCGGAGTGGCCCGGCCGGGGATTGAGCCCGGATCGCCTTGGTGGGAGGCGAGCAGTCTATCCACTCAGCCACCGTGGCCCCATAAAGAGCAAATTGTGTAGATGAGGTTTAAAGAATGCCTATTATAAGAACATGGAATGATGCCGATGATACACAATTACTAGTAAATCGAATTAAATATTTTTTTTCATCAGTGAACTAATAGCTTTGGTTTAGAAGCTAGGCGAACACCGACAAACATCACTCTAAACAAGATAGGAAGGAACAAAGGCCGTACAAAACAGCAAAACAATGTCTTATGATTCAGAGTTAAGGCACGCATTAAAAACGATAATCAATCTTATTTATCTAGTAGATATGTGGCTTATTCTAAAAATTAAAATTTTGTATAATAATTAAACTAAAGTATTATAATTAAACATGTGCTAAAATTCATATGATTGACATCAGCACCAAGTCAAAAATGCCTGGCACCAGTTGCGTCATCCATCTTGAGTTTCGGTGACATTACTCATTATGAAATCAGAATCAATATTATATGGACAAAGCACAATATTAGATAAATTACTTAACCTACCAAAATTTACCAAAACTATTAAGTCCACCATTTACACAACGGGAAAATAAAAGTCAGAGAAACATAAACAAATAGATGAAACTAGAATGCAAAGCTACGGGACAAATCAATGCATTTCCATTACTGAATGAATGGGTGAGCTTACATATCGTTGCAACTTGTACACTATCTACCAAAAAGTAATTGGACACCTGTCCATAATGTTTGCTCGGTAGTTGTCACCCCGTTAGAATCTCGTAGGGCCACCTCTTGCGGCTATAACAGCAGCCACCATGTCTGGCATGCTCTCTACGAGTGTTTGCAGGACATCCACAGGGATTCGTCACCATTCCTCTTGCAACCATTCCATGAGTTGAGCAATGGATTTTGGCCGCGCCTGACGAGCCCTCACCCGGCGATCCAATTGGTCCCAAATATGTTCTATAGGGTTGAGGTCGGGGCTCTGGGAGGGCCAGTCCAATCGGCGAACATTGTTGTCGGCGTACCACTGCATAGTAGCCCTTGAAACATGGCACCTGGCATTGTCATCCTGGAAGTAACACGGGTCCATTCCGTAAAAACGCCACAATGTTGGGAGCATTTCACTATCCAGAATGCTACAATAGGCCTCTGTGTTCATGCTACCACGGACAAACACCAGCGGTCCTACGCCAAAGGCCGTGAAACACAAGTCAATTGACCTATCTTCACGGGTGCCCAATTACTTTTTGGTAAATAGTGTATATTATAAATATTCAGCTTATAATATGACCATAAATAGTAATTGGAGCGTGCAGGCAATATTTTCTGTTTTTAGGATTGTTTTATTGCGATCCAGACAGTGAAGGGGCGGCCGGATCACAGATGGAGCAGAGTGTTGGGGGTTCCAGTTACGATGTGGGAGGCTGTTAAGACTCACGTCAACTCTATCTCGGGTCTTGGATCTGGTCAAGTGTTGTGTCAACTGGAGGTTGCTACGTTTATTGAGTGTCTCGATCCCTTGTTTTCAGGCTCCCACGAAGGTGAAGCCCCTGGTGCGATTAGCCATTGCAGTGCGCCTTCCTCCGACTTGGAAGCCGAACAGAGCTCTGGGCGCAAGTGAGAACTAGGTACTTGATTGTTTCCGAAGCCAATTTAAAGAAAAAACTGTATAGTTTAATACATCAACCAAAAACTGATTATTATCTGTATCAGTACTTTTGTTTGTAGCATCATCATATCAAAAATTACATTATCCAAAAATTATGGTGACGTACTTTACATTAATTTAAATGGGGTGATAGTGTGGCGCATAGAGGCAGGTGCCACGCTTGATAACTTTATTTTAGTTTCTATTTTAATAATTCTATTTTACAACGATCAAGATATTTACATATATTATAATATTAAAATATGAATTAAAAACATAAAATACACATATTTTGCTAACAACATTTAACGTGTGGTAGGCCTACATGCACGCATAAGGAGATAATTACTAAACGGCGCCAAGTCAAATAAATTTTGTTTATTTTATTTATTTCTACCAACACACAGTACAGAAAGGTGCAAAGAAACAAAATCTTTCTACGTCTCTTTTGGCGCAGGTTGAGTGTCACTAGTGATTTTAGCTGCCATTACTTCTTATCTTGTCCAGTCCTGTATATTTTTTTTTGTAGAACACGCATCCAAACGCCTCTTGAGCTCTGCAATTTTCGTTCTGTTAGAAGATGTCATTAACCTGCTATTTCTTCAAGTTTTTGTTCTCTATTTATTATCGCACGAGTTGAGTGCCCCGCGGATATTTTGGAACACTGTTATTGAACATTAATTTGCTTGCGTGACAGTCATAAGTGTGCATGTTATTCAATCCTTTTAACCACTAACATTTACAACTCCCTGGCCTCTCCCACCATTATAGATATCCTTAATTGTATATGAACTAGCCTTATATAACCTTTTCTTAAACCACTAATGGTTACTAAAATTAGCCAGGCAAAAGATTAATTAATACAATTTCGCGTAACGTATCTAATATCGTCTTCTTCCTCTAAATACTAATGATCCCTTTCTTAGCTCATTAAAAGGTGCATAAAGAAGTTTATGTGTTAAAAATGGATAGAGAACCCAAAGTTTTCTACCATAAAACTGTAACTACTGAAATAAGATAAATTCTTAACGATATAAAGATTTTTTTTTTTCGAATAAAAGATTTAACAAGAGGGAACGGCGCACGAAAGGTACCTCTGTGCATTTATCTATAATGACAAGTAAGGAATAAGAAGAAGGCGTTGCCCACAAGTCACATTGTCGTTATTAAAAGTGTTTGGGAAAGGCAAGAATTAAATATTTGCTGTCTTAATTTTTTTATATTTTAAATCACGATATTCCCAAAATTCTAAAAGATAGGCAACTTCCAATAAACGTGTAGGCACGCACATTATTTTGACAGAAAATGGTGCACTAAAATAAGCATTTAAGGGAACTTTGTCCCGCCATCACCCGTAACTCTAATTATTTCTTAAATGTTTTATCTTGACTACCAATTTTCGAAAGTTGGCGTTATGTCTGGCATTCGTAGAAAAATATTTGAATTGATATACAATAACGAGTTTGGTAACCAAACGGTTTTATATAATGTTAAATAATCAACTTCTCTCAGAAAATGTGTTACAGAACATTAATTATATCATAAGTTTCTTAATTTTTGTTCTTAAATGTATTATTTAAAAATTAAAACAATTAAAATGTAAAGCTATATTTCACTTTCGGATCAATCTACTACAAAAATAAAGATGTTACGCTATAAAAATAATATTCTGGTAAAACTGTAAATGCTTCAATGTTTTCTAATAAATTGTTTGGGTCAAATCATTACCAAAAATTAAATCGACATACTATTCTCGAAAATAAGGACCCCAGTTCCAAACAAAAAGTAAAATTTGCTAAAATATTTTTGTCTTGTAGTGAAATATAACAATTCTCTCGGTGTATCAGAAACTGGCGAACGGGCCAACTATATAATTTAAATCAGTTAACATATGCAGCAGTGTATACAACTCTAATTTTGCACTCTTGCAACTCAGAATTCCTTAGTAACTTTGAATGAATACTTCCACCTTAAGAAAAACTTATCCCTACAGCTACTGCGACAAGGTTTTTTCGCATCAACACACCGCACGGCGCCATGAATTTCGTGGCTGTATGAACAAACCCAACCACGTTAAATATCTGTGCTTACGGGGTTGGTCGCTTTTGTATCGCAACCGAACATGTTGTAAACATGTAAGGTCGTGCAAAGTTAAACTGCAGGTCTCATCTTTGCCTCGGTGCCGGATTTGTAACAGAGAGTTCTTGCGGCCTCCGTCGGCGGAGTGATGAACGATGATTTCGATCATGTGGCTCCACTACTAAAATCTACTGCGACCATTATGAACGACCAACAATGCGCCTCATCACTACGAGCAACATCTCTTTCCAAGAAGACATCTTCATCCTTAGTTCTTGCTCCTCCAGACGTGACGACAGCTGAGCAATCTGGGACCCCTAGTATGTCATTTACAGAACTTTCAGTGGCATGTCGGTGTCGCTTCTGCTGCAAGGACTTTGTCTTCAAGCTTACTGCATGGCGGCACGAAATTGACGGGTGCCCGAATAGCTGGTTTCGTTTTTAACGAATTATAACAGAACTGCAGGTGATTATTGTATGGATGCAGACTTTATGCAGACGAGCGTGAATAATTTTATAGTAATATATTTTAATAAATGTGGAGAAATCAAAAAAATTCTTTCAATATTTTAACCCTAAATCTTTCCTTCCCTGGTTATAAACTGATTTTAGTAAATAAAAAAAAAGTACTATGTCTATCAATGGTCGTAGGGCTTATACATGCATACTTTCATACAGCTAGAAATGATGCTTGCAAACTTAACTTCTCGAACCTGGCCCTGATAAATCGCAAATTATAATAGTATATGCCAATAAATATTTGCTTTCTTACAACCTGACTTGCAAAACTGTGGGCATACCATGATTTAAGATACATCCCCAACTGAAAATAAAAAAAATCACGATCTCTATATGATACATAGCTTACCATGAAATGTAATTAAATTGCAAACTATGATAAATTTACCATGAATTTTTCTAAACAAAATTTCCTGTTCGGAATATCTCTTGAGGTTATTGCGATTGAGGGCATTCACTAAACCAATAATCCAATGGTTGTACGGCAATAAAAAAAAAATATGGTATGCAAAATACACAAAAACAAAAAACTAAATATTAGTATGTGGAAATGAGCTATGATCGATTTTTAAAATTGAAAGGCAGGTTGAGCAGTGTTATGAAATTACATGATCCTCGTCTTTTATAATTTTGTGGGCCAATTGGGGGGGGGGGGGGGGGTGACGGGTTTCGTGGTTGGCGAGGGGGAATGGGGATTGTGAGGGGATGATAGGTTTTAGTTGAGGGGGTGAGGGTGGATGAGGAGGGTGATGTAGTGGGGGAGTGTTGGTTAGGGGTGGTGAGGGGTGTGACATGGTGAAAGTGGGGAAGGGTGTGATGGTGTGAGCCTGCTGAGGGGAGATGGTGAGCGGGGTTTGTGTATGGGGAGGGGGTGTGTGGTGTGGTGTGAGTGAATGGGTGTGTGTGGTGAGGGGATGAGTGGCGGTGTGTGCTAATTTTTAGAATTTTTTTTTGGTTACATGTACTTAGTGATGGAGGAAGGGTGTTCGTAAAGAGGGTGATAGTGCTGAGTTTTGATTATTGGGAGGTAGGGACATACCTCTTAAATCCAATATGTTGGTCCTGACACTGGTTTACATTATCGTTAAGGCATCACGACTGTATGTGCCTTGAAAATTGGGCCTTTAAAATTTTTAATCTTAAAAATGTATTTAAAATTTAAAATATTAATTTTAAATTTATTTTATTTTATCGACTCCTGAGATTCCTAATTGTGGCAAATTTTCAGGATACCTCAGTCGCATTAAGAGACAGTCAGTCACACTGAGATGCCAGCATTTTTTCACAATATTTTGGAAATTTAGGAGTGATTTGGGGGAATTGTCGGAACAAAACAGGCTTTTTCACAAGCTGAACGGGCCATTTTGAGGGAAAGACGGGGGGACGAACATTCAAGATGGCCGTACGTGGCCTCTGATCAACAGGCCCTTCCTATCAAGATGGCGAAAAACAAATACCTTCTCGTACCTGATGCCTGTCCCAAAAGTAACATTTTATATCGACTTAAATCTGTAACCATGGGACTTTGTAACACTCTATGGAAGCCCACTGATTAAACTACATTTGCACAATCGTACTTTTCTCTTACCGCTTAAGGATACTACACAAGCAAGCTTTAAAAATTCGATATTTAACCACTTCCACGAATTTTTTCTCCGTGAATAAACTTAATATGATATAAGTAAAAAGGTAGGGACTGAAATAATATTTTTTCCTTCTTCTGGGAAAAAGTCGTATTTCCAGAACAGTTATTTACCTAGATACGGTATTGGCGCAAACAACGATTTTGCAGAAAATGTTTCCGTACGTACAGTCGTCCTTTTAAAAGTCAAAAATATTTCAGTCGCGGTGATTTCGACACATTCTCGTCCAAAGATGGATGCTTCAAATCCTCTAAAATCACATATCCTTGTATTTAATTAATACAGGTGTAGCTATGATATTTTATAAGTGGGTATTCTCTGTGACTGAGGTCGCTGAAGCGTTGCCTTCGCCTCTTCAGCATGCAGGTTGAATCCCGTATAGTTTGTGTGTTCTGATTCTGATTCTGGTTCTGATTACTGTCGATTAGTTAAGTATCTAATCATCAGCTGACTTGCCTCAGGAACTTGAAGAGTGGTCGTTAATAACAACACAATCGTAGTTAGCAAAAAATAAAAATAAATTCCACAAACAATTTTCACTACAAAGTGTGTCACATTCCCATGTCTAAAATTTGTCCGGTCTGAGTAGTTTTAATATTTCCCTCGCTCCCTCTCAAACCCATAAATGATCAGCAATCAGCTGTTTGCCTAAGCTCTGTAGCTAGAAAATATTTTTTAACAATTTATTCCGAAACTCAGCGTATTTGTAATTTTACAATATTTTATTTAACTTGCCTTGTTTGTATGTATGGCAGGTGTCTGTCCTACCTCTATGCACTGAACTGGCGTGCAGTCTGCCTGCAGCGCATCACTGTTCGTCAGGTTGCAGCTCGAAGTGTGGAAGGGACCACCAGTGTTTAACTTCGCATTTTTAGACTTTTTAGTATCGCTTTTATTATAAATATGTAGGTAGACTATTTACACATTCACGAGTCTATTAATGAATGAATAGACTACTGATAAAATAATAACAAGAAAAAATTATTGAGACCAAAAAGTGAAATATAAATTAACTGTAAAGAAATAATTTATAACCAACCTTTTATTTTAAGCAAAATAAAAGAGAAAAATTATTACAGTAGTTACAGAATTCGTAGAACTTGTAAGATGTAGTCGAACAGCCATAATAGAATTTAATACAAATTGATATTTCTGTATCAATTTATATTGAGTATATAAAAGCTTGGCGCGAATAGTTAAGAGCCTTACACAAGATATGTACTTACTATGCTTGCGCAAATGAGGTATACATTCTATATTGCGAATAGTTAACAGTCTCTAGCATGATATGTGCTTACTACTATTATGAAATTATGGTATGCAGTCTATATTGTGAATAGTTAAGATTCTTACTCAAGATATGTGCTTACTATACTTACGGAAATGAGGTGTACTTTCTATATTGCGCCAAGCTTTTATATATTAAATGTAGATTTATACAAAAATATGAAATTGTAGTGAAATTTATCACCGCTGTTCGACCACGTCTTACAAGTTCTACAAATTCTGTAACGACTATAATATATATTTTTTAGTGCATTTATAAATAAAAGGTTGGTTTTAAAAGTTTTTTTTACAGTTAATGTATTTAAATAAACCCATTATCTTTTAAAAGTATTTACATTTGTGCTACGAAGAAGTAAGGAATAAACATTCTTCTAACGTCTAACGTTGGTACCTCAAATGGTCAATTATGGATTAGCAAAAGTGACTTTCACGAGGCTATATTTTTTATCTCTCTCTGAAATAAGAAACCGCAGTAGTGCAAATTACTGAATAACGATGATGGAAATGTTCATGAAGATGGTAGTAATAGTGGTGATGATTATATGTCAGCTAGAATATTGCAAGAACCGCTCACGATATCAGCACTATAGCTTACCATTATCATTCGCAATATGGAGGACAGCCAAAACCATGAAATATTAAAAACAATTTACAAGGTACGGAGCCAAGAATTTATCTTGCCTCCTCTGTGTAGAACAAAAAAAATATTATCCCTAGGCCACAGAGTTGTTCTGTTCTAATTATTTTACGAGTTGACTATTGGATGTTAATTCTTGTAACTTCAAGTACTTCCTGATTAAATATACAACTGCTATAACTCTTTCAAAAAATTAACAGACAACGATTTTTAAACAAATTTTCTGAAGAATTTACAAATCCCGTATTGAAATTGGACGTAATGTCCACTCTAAAAATACTATAGAGACTTTAAATTTTTGAATATGTGTATGTAATTCAGAATAAACAGACTATAGAGGTTAACACAAAACATACAGATTTTCACGTGAAACTTGGGAAAGATTTCGTTTTTTGAGAATGTTGCCAGACTTATTACTACTTAAGTACGATTCTTACTCGATATTGGTTTACCCCACTCCCGGTTAGAATACCAAAAAACGAAAATATTATATTATAAGACAAAGCCCACTATACAACTTCTAAGTTTTTTCTAAGTCATGCCAAACAGATCTCGTAATATTTGTATACATTTTAAATAAAGAATAATTAATGGTTTAACAATTGGGTTAGAAGAAACAAGTAAAAATGAAAGTATTTTCTTGCCCAATATGCGGCATTAATGTACAAAATGAGAGACGCAAAGTATAATAAAATCAATAGACAAAATTCCCGTGTTTTAAGTGATTTCCGTGGCACTCTGTGACTGTGATGTTTCTGCAGGGCTGCCAAGCGTGCAATTCTTAAACAAGCTGCAGCCATGTCAATGGCTCCCGCCGCATAAATGACACGCACACATGCTTCCTTTGTATGGCTCTTACTCTGCAGCCTCGTGCACCGCACGTATTAGTACGGCCTGTTTGTACAACTCTAGAGCAATTTTTAACTCCTGCCTCCCCCCCCCTCCACTTCTGCCCGCCAGCTCACCACCTCCCCTTCCCCAGCTTCCGTGACGTTCGTAAATGCATGGTACATCTCGAAATCAAAGACCCCGAGGAGAGAGAGTGGGGGAATATGACGTCACTTGTACGTGGAGGAGAAGCGAGGGGGCGGGGGCCTGTCGGCCAGGGGCTGTACGGCAGCCCGCTCAGCGTGGCTGTGTTACGGCGTGCCTATCGATCGGCTCGCAGGCGCACAGGTTCGCCTCAGGGTAGAGTGAAAAAAAGGGGGGGGGGTAGTGTTGGGTGGGAGGGCAAAGTAGGGGAGGGGAGCCCCGTGTGACGACGGAGCTGCCTGGCAGCAAGCAGCGACGAGCAGCCAGTACAAAAACTGTGACGTGACATGGCCGACAAGGACTCCAGGCCACGCACTTGGCTCGTGTGCGCGGGTGTCATGTAAAAGTGCCCTCTCTCGGGTTTATCTGCTCTACCTCGGACTGTGTTGACCTCCCCCGCCACCGCGCAGGGGTAACAGGGGCCAGCAGGCCGCTTGTTTGCGGCGTTACACCAGAGTGGTCAGCTGACCTTCGTCCCGTCACAGCAGGTATGTGCCACTTCCCAGAGCGCCCTGCACTGCCGGTAGTTAGTTACCTGATGTCGACCGCCAGCATGTGGACAAGGCTGGCAGAGCGGAGCCACTCGAGTCGTGGTACATGCCCAGTGTTTGTACTGCCTGAGCTGAGTGAGGGATGTGTGGAGAGGTAGTCTCGTCCGCGGCCTGGCGCCATTCAACGCCGCATGGAGGCTGGAACGACGATGCGACCTAGCGAAGGCGACCGGACTGGAGGCGCCAGCATCTCGTGTTAGCGAGGAAGAAACCTCATTAGGGCAATACGTGGAGACGGTTTCTGGCTCTCGTCTCACTGCAGAGTGATGCCTTTAACACACTGTTATAGCTAATTTTGTTAGACATTTTATTTTCGATATATATATATATATATATATATATATATATATATATATATATATATATATATATATATATATATATAGCTTTAGGTAGCGTCTCCAATTCTCTGTATTTGAATAAATATTTAGCTTTCACTATGTGGTTCCTGCCTTTTAAAATAATTGCGTCACAGTTATCGCCAATTAAAAATTATGAATCTGTCATTATGGAAAAAATAGAGTTTTTATTTTTGGCGTATGAATGCAGCAATCTTTAAGGATTTGTATTTTAACGGCTAGTTGCAAATAAAAAGGGACAAATTTAGTCACCAAAAGTTATTAATAATGGTTATACATGGCGCTGCGTGGTGTGAACACAAAGCGGTTTGACAGTCGATGTTGATGAAATCTTAGTTGTTCCTATTAACCGTATATGCCCACCTTGTCCTACACACACGTAGACGACGAACAGAATGGCAGGTAAACTGGATGTTAATGCAGAGAAAGTGGACAAATTTATATGGGTCTCTGCTAGCTTCAGAAAATTAACCACTCTTTCTTTTCAATATATCTATCAATTATTAAGCAATCTATCGTAATAAACGTAACCTTTCATTTTTATCGCACGTAACTATAATATAAAGTTTGGTTCCAAGTAGCTTTTTTAATTTTGTGGGTATGGGCGTATTTTATTTTTATAAATGACAAATTTTTGGTAGTTAATATTTAACAGTTTCATTTTGTAACAAGTTAACGAAATTTAGACGTTCTTTAACGTATAGAGTTGGTTTTATATATATATATATATATATATATATGTGTGTGTGTGTGTGTGTGTGTGTGTGTGTGTGTGTGTGTGTGTGTGTGTGTGTGTGTGTGTGTGTGTGTGTGTGTGTGTTATATTTACTTTTGTGGCTACTGAGAAAAGTTTTAAAAAATACACGTAGGTTTTAAACGAAGCATGCGCTGTACTCTTAAAAGAAATATATTTTTCTTGGCATTGTAAACACTCACAATTTGTTAGGTGTTAATCAACGGACTAATTTCTTTTAATATAAATCTGTTACCAGGTAAAACAAACAATGCATTTTTCAGCGTACATTAACGAGCAAGGTCCATGTTCTGTACACGAGCATCGATTTATTTTTGCCTTTCATTTTGTAAGTACTGTAGTTTGGGGTTTAATTTCATTCTTGAGATGAAGACGCAGGCACGTGCAAGTGTTACAGAATTCTGTGAGCCTAGAAGGTCCCTTATTTTAATTACACTTGCCTTATAAGTAGTTAAGGTTTAATAGTTTCTGCTCTCCGATTAAATAAAAAACAAAAAGAAGAGGTATGTCCTTTATAACGTCTTTAAATACTAAATATTGCCTTATGTATAAAATTAAAATAATAATTTTAATAACTCTGATGTAAAATGAGTTGTTCGTAGTAAACAATATTTGTAATATTTCTGAAGCTATTATAGGAAGTTTAATGGAACCTCCTCCAGATGTTCGTATTAACAAATGTACTTATACCTATGTTCACTACAGAAGCCGCAGTAAGCTATAAACCCGCATCCTGGAGCTCTGATTATCACTGGTTAGTTTCACAGTTTAAGTAAAATTTAAAACACGTTCGTCATATTATGCTAATGACTACAGTATTGCGCCATTTCTGGCTCGTGGATATTTTTACGAGTGTTCCTTGTATTCTTCTTTCTCCTTGTCTCTCTTCGCGGATCGAGCTCATTTGCATCGCGTGTTTTGCAAGCGCACTGACCTGCTCACAGAACCTGTAGCCAATAGCAGCCCAGCTTAGTGGATATTTCATTCACTGGTAGTGTGGATATCGAGTATCCGCCTACCAATTGAGAAATGATGGCTCTGAGTACTACGTATTTACACCATTAACCTTTAAATAATGAATAAATATATGCCCTCTTATTCGTTTGCATTACGTGTTAGGTATTCTTTTACAAAATTTGTTTTGTCCCTGCACACAAATGGGCATCGTAATCGTAATTGGTCTTACTCACTTAATTAAACCGTTCTTCATACTTATAAAATGTCATACTGGTTCGTGTCAAACTAACATTATCAAAATTATTTTACTTAAAGCTTGTTTCTGAACAATTTACATCTCGGGGCTTGCCTCAAGGATAAATGAATAACCAAAAACTGACCAATGAATATATCGCTACAATTTGCACATTTGAAATTTTGAAACCTGTTTATCTCTCCACTTCCGTAGTTTTGAACAATGAAAAATATGTTTTTCTTTCTCATGCATGATCTGCGTTTTAGCCGTACATAATGAATTACAATATTAATTGTCTTCGTTTCATTATTAGGAACTTTACAAACGAATGTTGAAGATCTAGTGACAGCAGCTATATGGAAGAGCTTATTTTAACAATGAAAATGTTTTTACAGCTCGAGTGAGGCAACAAAAGTCGTAAATACAGAATTCAGAAAAATTATTTTAGATTTACCAGAAATATTTCCAAAGAAACAACTTTGCTTTCGTCAATGTTTTGTTTTTTTTAGTTCACGCAAAGTATTCAATTATTTTCTGGGAGGAATCGAGAGAAAGCTTAGGTGCGAATAAGTATACAAGCTATGACATATAAATATTCAGGTGTTTAGTGATAAAATTAACGCATTTAGGAAGGCACTAATATATATGTATATAACATGGATTACATATTACACACAGAGTTTCTAATTCCGCCTCATTTATTTTCCCCTACATGAGCACGCCTGAGCTTGAGTACGGAGAGCATCAGAGGTGCATTGCGTAGACACGGGATATTACAATTTAATTTAATATGGAACAAAATATTAACAATTTCCCGCTCAAGTATATACTTGGACGTCTGTAGATTATGCAAGATTCATTCCAAACATCATGAAGCTGTGTATTTTTCTTTTAGAACCCTGGAATAACTTTTTTTGTACTGTACTGTCTTTTGTGAACTGACAGGGAATAGAGAGTTATTAATCACATTTCTGATAGCTAATTTCGACAGCTGTTGCTATTGTCTCTTCATTCGTAGACAGAATAAGATAATCACTTATATATTTTTCGTTATTACTAATTAAAAGTAAAAAGAAGCTGTGAATCTCTAACAGATTCAGGAAATTCGGGAAGCTATTGTGTGTATTCTGCAGTGCCAAAATCTTTAGGCACACCTTCTGAAATAGAACGCATGACAAAAAATGTACACAGTCATGATTTAAGGATTATTCAACTTGATTAGCTTTTACACAACATAATTTCAAACGCCAGTCCCATTATTTAAATTTTATAAGGAAAATCCCGTTGCAGTGGTGAACTCAGACGATGGTAGTTGCACAAAACGCCATAGTAATCGTACACAGTAATTCATACTATATGATAATGTGTTCATGATTTTTTTTTTCTGAGATGGTACTCATGAAACACTTTTAATAAACATTCCCTCTGTAACCGACAGATGGTGTGTCTAATTTCTGTTTGCTTGCATGCGCTCGGTTCATATTAAAATGTCGGAATCCCTTTGATCACAAGATAATACTCTGTAGCGAGGATGTTTTGTTTTTTAGAGATCAACAAGTTATACGTATTGTGTCGGTTGGGGTATACAAATGGGTAAACAGTGCTTCACTGTGAATCTACAAACTTGTACATATATCGTTGAAATAGAACTGAAGTCCTGACACAGAAGATACTGGTTGGTGTCGGTGCTGCCACAATTGGCAGCCCTGCATCAAGATGTAGAAAAAGTTTTTTCCAAGACCGCGGCGTGGGAAAGTAACTCTGTGACGAACTCTCTCAATCTCTGAACATTTTGTGGTGAATAGCATGGTTAATGCCGGGCCGGGTAATAAGAATTACAACAGTGCCTTTATCAGTCTGTTGTTATTTTTTGTCTCGGTTTAAAGTTGAAATGGTCCACTTGAAAGATCGAACGTGCACAATGTTTCATGATATTTATTCACACTGAATTATACCCAACCTTTTTTAGGTAAGCAATTTGGGTTACAAGGAGTGCGTTGTTGAAGAATTGGGCCTACCAAGAAACATAGAGTTAACGGAGAGGGGTTTGGTATTGTACCTCTGGATCGCAAAAAAATGAGGTAAACTATAGAATATTCGGTAATTCAAAATCCACAGTATTTTGAATGCTGTGAAATCTGATGTCCATGACAGGGTGCATTGAAGTTAGAAGCACTCAATAACCAACTGTGAATCATTTGTTTACCTGTCAAGTGGGCAGGAGTTATGCCCCATTAAAGACTTAAAGCTTTCAATTAATTGCTTGAAATTTGAACACTTAGTGAAAAAATGCTCGTTTACATTTACATGTCGCGCTTGCATTTCACATCGCAAGTATCAAAGTATCAGGCGAACCTAGAGAGAGAGAGAGTGAAGATAATTCACCAGATGATACATGCAGTGTATAAATGCCAGTTTATTGCATGGCAGCCCAAAATTGAGTAACCTACACTGCTGTTGCCCACGGCAGAGGCGAATGTGTTGGACAGTTTGGGCAGTTAGAGCGCTCATAGATGCAGGTTCACAGGCCCAGTTTGTTACCATAGAGTGGATTCAAAAGTTGCAACTGTCATATTTTCAGCGTAACTCACTGTAAACTGCTTTAGGACACAGCCACTACTAACCGCAAAATGCAAAACTTGTTGTAAGGTGATTTAACTTGTGTTTCCTAATAATGCAATTTATGCGGAGGTGGCTGTGTTGTCGCAGATCGCATTGTCAGTTCTCCAAAAAATTAAGCAAAGTTAGCCACACTGTCAAACCTGGCACTGGCAGCTCCCAATTGCGACAAAACTCAGCAGGTCGACAAGATTTTGGGTGCTAAAGTATCTACTAAAATTAGTAGAAATGAGAGCATTCACTGATCACCTGGTGAGCCGGTGGTCATTAATACCATATTTGGATGGTTGTTGATGGGGAAGGTCAACACCATGGCAAACTTTATCCATTTCTTCACTTAATGAAAAAGTAGATCATTCATTCAAAATATTTTTGAAAATTTAAGATATGCCATTTCATCTCAGCACTAGAACCAAAGAAGATATCCATAATGAAAATATCCTTAAGGAAATGTTTTCACATAGATATGATGGAAGGCATTGTGTGGCATTTCCATTCAACACACGACATCTAAATCTGTGAGACTCTAAAATGGAGACTTCTCATCGATTAAGGTCATTTTTGTGCAGCCTAGTGCAGAATCCACATCTGAAAATTCAGTACTATGCTTTCTTGTAAGATTAATTTGATGAAGGCCATGTGGTATAATTGGAGACTTGTAACCCACAAGTACTAAAGGTTATTTTGCTCGTCAATACTGTGTAGATCGTCCTGGTATTTCAAGCACTAAGCTGAGGGCAGTTTGAGATGCATCAGCACAGATTAGCAAAGGCGAGTCTCTTAATGAGCACTTACTGGTTGGTACTAAACTCCTGCCATATCTTGTCAAAGTCTTACATCATTTCCATTCTCATTTGGCAGTACTCACTGCAGATGTACGTCAAATATATCGTCAAATACTGTTGCACTCTGATAAACTCCTTTATGAAACATTATTTGGGGTTTCTCGCCTGATGAATGGTTGTGTGAATATCAGTTGGACATGGTAATATTTGTTCTTTTCTCATCACTCTACCAAGCAATACGAGTCACTCGCCCATTAGCACATGATGAAAGGGGATAACTTTCAATTGATGGCCCCAAAATAATGCACGATATTTACATGGATGACATCTTAACAGGAATAAACTTGTTTGAGAAAGCCATCTGTCTGCATCGTAAACTTACTGGTACTTTTTAGTCAGGGGGCTTTACCTCTCACAAATGGGCCTGTAGTAACCCTTTTGTAATAAAACAGTCTCTGTCCCCAGATAATTAATATATTTCTTATTCTTTCTCTACTCCTGAAAATTAAACAGAGGTATTTGGACTGCTGTGTAGCATGGATATTTATAGTTTTTCATATTTTTCTAGCCTGCCTCATGCATGATTTGTATCAAGAGGTCAGTGCTGTCGATCGTAGCTAGAATACTTGATCCTAGAAAACAACACAACTGGGGTAGTTGTGTTGTTTTCTAGGCAACTACTTTAGCACTTCTGGTCACTGCAGCTGGGGTGGGACGATACCTTACCGATTCGTTGGAGAAAAAATCGAACATCTCTGAAGGGGGATTTGGTGCACTTTCGAAGGTGACAGTTTCGTGCTGTATATTACACCCAGGAGCAAGAAAGTTAGAACTACTTGGTTTTGCGAATGTTTCTGAGAGGGGTTTCGTGGTTTTTTCCTATATGTGGACAGGTGTTAATGGTAAGTTGGTAGTGTCTCTAGTCTGTGCAAAATTTAAGGTGGTGCCCCTTTAGGCTATCATGTACCAAGATTATAACCCTAAATGCTGAAATGTTACTTACTCAGTTGGTGACAATTGTTAATTATGTGCACGCCTCCCTTTTGCTGGAACAGTTTACTTGGTCTAATTTTACTGTACATTTAGCATGGAAGATTCGTGAAGACAAAGAATGGAATACATTTGTGCGAAATTGAATCTCTGAGATCCAGTCTCTTATGCCCACTGCTTGCTGGGGGCTTGTTCGATCGGACGAAAACCCTGCTGACTGTGTGTCCCGGGGTTTGTTGCCCTGCGAACTACTTGATCACCTCCTGTGGTGGCAAGGACTACCTTGCCTGGCTCAACATTCAACACCAGAAATAAGAGCCAGTGATGTTGGAAAACTAATGTTAAATACAGACGCAGTGGATCTAGAGAGACAAAGAGTATCTTCATTTAAGTTAAATAATTAAATGGGTTTCTGTTTGCCAAGTAATATTCATTCACCTTCACATGTACAACGTATTGTCACCTATAATGCTCCATGCACAATTGTAGGTCAAGCCCTCCACACACAGGGTCACTTATAGCAGTGTAATTGCAGCATGCTCTTCTCCATTTGATTAAAACTGTCCAGACCACCAGCTTTGTAAAGGAAATTCGGATTTTTCAATAAGGGAAACCACTTACAGATCACATATATGGACTGAGTCACTTTCTTGATGAAGGCGAACTTTTACATTCAGGATCTTGCCTACAGTATTCTGGCCAGCGTTACGAACTAAAACATCCATTGATTTTTCCAGCCAAGCATCACAATGCTACTGCTGATGGGCTATGTTCATAAAATGCATCTCCCATGTAAGTCCTTTATTTGTTTATTCAGTACTGAGACAGAAATACTGGATACTGGGTTCTCATTGCACCACTCGACGTAGACTGAGGCAGTGTAATCAGATTTTTTGCAACTCACCACAGTCGTATGCTTCTCCCTGCATGCATGTGTTGATTATACTGACTGATTCGTGGCATTTCACTATAAATTTGTAATGGGACTTTCTAAGGATAACTTCCTGGTAGCACTGAAGAGAATGATTGGTCGTCGAGTTTTCTGTGTTCATTTTTATTCTGATTAAAGCACAAATTATGTTGGCACAAAAATAGCACTTGCAGAATTTTACACATTGGTGTACTCTCATGCCTGATGTCAAATAATGGCAACTAAGCTATTTGCAGGAGTTACCCAGTAGTACACGAATCCTTCAGCAGCACCTCACCTTGGTGGGCTATGGGAGGCTGGTGAGAAATTCATGAAGAAAAACCTTACTCGTGCTGTTGGGAGTCAAATTCTGACATAGGAAGAGTTTAATACAGTATTTGGAAGATATCCTCATCTAACATCCCCTTGTGCTGCTAGTGACAATCCTAATTATCTTTCTGCCTTGACTCCTTCGCACGTTTTTAAAAATGGAACCTCTAACTTCTTTTCCAGAACCAGGCATGGTTGATGTACCTGTTTCCCATCCTAACACGTGACAACTGATACAACAAATCCATCAGATGTATTGAAAATTTTACAACAGAGATCCAAGTCTACAGTCCCATCAGCCTCTCTCGGAGTGAGTATTCCTGGCTCATCGAGAAAGACCAGCCATTACTTCAGAAATGGATGCTGCGGCGAGTAAATCAATTGAATACAGGACCAGATAGAGTTGTCAGTGTGGCCTCGGTCAAGATGGAACAAGGTATACTCCAGCATCCAATTCGGAAGTAGTGTCCTAGTCTCTCCTAAGTAGTGTCCTCGTCGCTCCTAATAAGGAAAACTTCGTTTGAGGGGGAAGTAGAGTGTTGGTGTAAATATGGGTGAATAGGGCTTTGCTGTGACTGAACTACAAATTTGTACATATATTGTTTGAATGGAACTGAAGTTCCACCATAGAAGGTGCTGGTTTGGTGTTATTACAGTTGACAGCCCTACATGAGGATGTAAAAACAGCTGTTTCCTAGATACATTCAGAAAAGTAACTCGGCGATGAACTCTCTAAATATTTGAATCTTTCGTGGTCCTCCGGAACTCTTAGCTATTCATTTGGGTGAATAAACTGTCTCTTAAGATACAATTTATGAGAAATGAGGCTGGATTTATATTTATATACTTATAATAGTAGAATAATAGTAGATGAAAATGGTCGGTTCTGGTGCAATGGGTTGTGGGTGAGGCTCGTGAGGCTCGCCACCATCATCTTGGATGACGTCATGTGACCTTGACCTTGAACTATATGTGATTTAAGCAGTGCAAATACGGTTAAAAACTTCCAAAAATTCCCATTTTCACTGGAAGTTTCCTGATTTCCCTCTAAATTTCCTTTAGGTCTATTTCCCTCGAAAACGACAAAAGGCTATGATACACAACTAAAACGTAACTAATTTAATTTGTAATTAATTTTAACTTAACATTTTAAAAAACTTGTATTCTTAAGTATATTGTGTAATGTATCTGCGAATGTATATTTTTAATACGAATTCTATTCTGACGTCATAACCAGTTCTGGCATGTCTATGTCTGAAGTCACATTGCATTTAAAAGGAATGCCTATGAGTTAAGGGTTTTTAAAAGTTAACTATAGAACATAATGTGTCGAATATGATATTAAGTATCCATTTGGTTATATATAAAAGTTATCTAACTCTGTTTATTTATTTACTTTTTCACTTTAACATTTATATCGTATTATTTATTTATGGTAAGAGGAATTTTAATATGAAGTCACAATCGTAGAAAAACGAGAATTCCTATGTCAGTTTCCATATGGGATAAAATAGGAATACTTTCAATGCAGTGGCGAGTTTTTTTAAACATAGATTTAACGCATGAGGCATCATTGGTAACGAATATGTTCAATACTTGTTGTGAATACACTATATAAAAACCCTATAAATTTTATTTCTATGTTGAAATTTTGGTGATCTAAGTAAATTGTGTTACATGTCTACAGGCACGTATTTTTAAGAAAGGTAATACAACTATGATATCAGAACGAGCGATTGTATACCAATGTCCCGACACCATACTGGATTTAATAGGAAACCTAAACCACGAAACGACATGTTCTGCTGATCTTCCTTACCAGCCACGTAAAAAAAAAAAAAAAAAAAAAAAACCTACAGTCAAGAAGAAATACTTTCACATTTAACATAAGCAAGAAATATTATAATATCAAAAAGTTCAGAGCTTGAATCCTTTATTCAACTGTACTAACACAGGTCTCAGATTGTGTCGATTTGTGACGAAGTTACCACTCATTAACTTAAACGCTAACATTCTTTCTCTCCTGAGACCTGCGCCAACACAAGAATATTATCCAATAATAATATTCTTGTGTTGTACTCATTATCAACAAGTCTTCTATTGAATAAAATATTTATACTTACTTCCTTTAAAAGTACCGTATTGATACAACATTACAGTATACAAATATATAAAAAAAATACATAAAATATTTTGTCGGCCGACAGCTTACTTATTCGTTTATGCAGATCAATATATGTATTACAATTAATGCATACGACCACACAATTATATTTAAAAAAACTATCCACAGGTAGTTACATAAAAAATGGTAAAAATTGCTATAGCTGCCTACACAGGATGTAAACGATGGGTGTTTACAACTATACACAGCATTGTAGACGACTCCGATACAAGCAATTTGATACAGGACACTTGTGGTACATCAGGTCGGGAAATATCCAAAAATCGTTCCACGAAAGTGTGGCACAGGCGCCCGACCGGGCTGGACTGGGCCATGCCATGCCACGCCGTGCTCTTTGTTCAACACGGTACATTCGCATTCCCTTGGCGCTCACTAGTGTTTCGAGGATAAGGGAGAAGGGGAGATGGTGGACTGGCGCATTTCCTCACCCCTTGCGCATGCTCTTGTCAGCCTTCCTGACATGTTCTCGTGTGTTGCATCAGTCGCTAGCGAGACAGTGTAGTAAGGCTGACATCAGAATGAATCGCCGCTACACATTCAATTTAATGGCGTTCATTCATCTGTGCTACGGGGCTTCAAATTCAATGCAATTGCAGCAAGGAGGCTTTATGCACAACGATTTCCTCGGCGGGTCGTACCAAGCTGTGTGGAATTTAGTACCTTGGACCACAAACTTTGCGAAACAGGTTCTTTGCAAGTAAGTAAACATAACCGAAAATGTGTATTCTAAATGCTGCATTTTGCATCGGATATGTAGTTATTGGCAATTATGTTCTAAGACCGTGTAGTAGAATATGTGTGGTGTCATGATGTCCAAGAGCCATTAGAAGGGACACTGTCGAGCGCGTTGCAGAGGATCCAGGGACCAATACCCGTGTCATTGCTGTCCAACTTGCGATTTCGCACGCAACTGTATGAAAAGTGTGGAACGAACACAGCTACACTGCCTATCAAGATCCACCCTCGGGATCATGGGCCACGTGTTGAGTTTTGCGAATAGTACAACGAACAATGGCGAAGTTTGCCTAACTTCCCCTCATTCGTACTTTCCAATGATGAGGAGGTAACTTTAACTGAAAACCAGATATTCAACACTCAGAATTACATCCACTGAGCTACTGAAGACCCTCACGCAACCTACATACGTGGCCGACAAGAAAAATTTAAGGTGAATGTTTAGGTACGTATTTTATGGGACCACATCATAGGACCCTACACGTTACTACAAAACCTAAATGTCCAGAGATTTCTCGTTTGAATGAGGTTCTGCCAGAATTACTCGGGGACTTCCCTCTTGAAACATGGGCGAACATGTGGATATAGCATGGTGGTGCGCCAGCATATTCGGCCATAAAAGTGTGAAATTACCTCCATCAGATGTATCGTAATAGGTGGATGGGGCATTATGGTTCATTTCCCTTGCCTGCGAGGTCCCTGGAATAAATCCCCTGGAATTCTTCTTTTGGTGAGGTATCAAAGAACTGGTTTACAGCAAATCCGTCTTATACGAAATGGATCTCGGCGCTCGTATTACTGCCGCTGCACTTGTAATTCAGACCCATGAGGCCGTTTTGTCCCGCATGCATGAGGCGATGACAATGCGGTGCAATGCTTGCATTCGAGCCAATAGTGCTAATCTCGAACATGTCTTGTGAAACATGGCATTCTGTATGTTTTTGTTATTGTCAATAATGGAAACTTTTGTTAGTGGCATTTTTTTTCAAAGTGTCATGTTTCATTGTGAAGCGATAAGTTTCTTGCTCGCGTAAACTGCTGTCAACAACATACCGATTCCAAAGATTCATAAATAGCAATTATCACAAGATTACTTGTTGACTTTTTATTTTGTTTTACACAGTAGTTTATGACACAGGTGTTTTTACATGCAATTTCGTAATTTTTTTCTTGGTTTTTGTAACTTGTCTTAGTTTTATGACACAGAAAACATGCGTTTAAAAGAAAAAAAAATTACAATGTTCTACAATAAACGTTTCCGGCCTGATCTGACCTCTGAACAAATTACCTCCCCCTGAACAACCGCGCGTGTCTAGGTACACATTTGTAGAGTGATTTTAGGATATTTCCCGACCCAATGGAACGCTTACTTGCAAATAACCTGTTTCGCAAATTATGCGGTCCATGGTAGAAAAATACATACAGCTTGGTACGACACGCAGAGGAAATCGTTGTGTATAAATACTCCTTGCTGCAATTGCATTGAATTAGCAGCACCGTAGCACAAATGCATGTAAGCCATTAAATTTAATATGAAGTGATTCATTCTTATGTCAGTCGTGCTACACTGTGTTGCTAACGCCTAATGCAACACACGAGAACATGTCAGGAAGGCTGACAAGAGCTGTGAAGGACTGAGGAAGTGAGCTAGTCCACCATCTCCCCTTCCCCCTCACCCGTGAAACACTAATGAGGGCCAAAGGAATGCGAATGTACCATGCCGGACGAGCAGCATAGCGTGGCATGGCGTGCCCCAGTCCAGCCCGGCTGGTTGCACCATGGTATGCTTTTGTGGAGCGATTTTCGGATGTTTCCCGACCTGATGGACCACAAGTCTCCTGTATCAAATTGCTTGCCTCGGAGTCGTCTACACTGCTATGCATAGTGTAAATACCCATCGTTTACATTCTGTGGATTGTCTGGATACCCTTTTTCTGCAATATTGTCCCCGATCCCTCAATTCCTCTGTACTGACAACATCGTGTAGTGATAAAACTAGACTCCTTTCCAACTTGCTGCAAGCCAGTGGTGATTAAGAACAATTATTTGTAAGTTAAGAGCAGTTACTTGTTGAACACACAAAAGGTGATAGCTTCAACACACCACATCATAAGTTCAAACTGTAGTACAGTACCTTGTTTTCTTCTGCGCATACGGTGAAAGACAGTTTTCCCCTTAAATGTAGATGTCTGTAGTCATACAACTACGGTAAATGCTCTGCCTTTATGGACAGCAGAACTCGCCGACAGCTGGCAAGCATTCGTCGACAAATGGGGCGAGGCGATGTTCCGCGCCAGAGTCCCGATATACGATGAAATCTTGTTCTCCATGACAAAGGTCCCAAACAGCCAGGTAGGTCAGTTCACTTCTATCAAAACAAAGCACAAAACGGTCCACGATTTTTAAATTGCCTCATGATCGCATTAATATTGTCTCGTCGCATGGATCGCCAATATAGCCCACTTATTTACTCCGTTGTATTTGATGCGCACTATCAATCCAAGGACAATTTGATATGACCGTTTTGGTCAGGCCAACTGTCCCGTGCCATTGTCTAACCAAGCGGTAACAACACATCGAGCCTGCTCTGTGGACACCGTCCAACTCCCTAGCTCGCAGGAAAGTCCCAGAACAAACACACAGGCGCGCAACTTCCAACTCAGTACAGCGCCCCAAGTGACCGCGAAGCCAAACCAACTTAATACAAAATATCTATCATAATATGTATATAGTACAATTCATAACAATATTTGTAAAATTGTGTATATAATTAGGTAAATAGTGTTAAATATGATTTGGTGGATTCACTTCTAATACACCATAATATTGTACATGTGGTAATTACAGTTCCAAAGATCTTCAACTGGTTATTCTGATCACTAGGGCGCAGCAGCCAAATATGCAGTTAAGTAAGTAAATGAAAAACAAAGAAACACCACTCCTCACCACACAAATGTGACGACACGTCACACTATTGTGTTGGTGTTGTGCGAATTACTGTTAGAGAAATACGTGGATGGGAAAAGTCAGACTGCCTTATCTGAGAGGGATATTTTTTTCTTGATTTGTATTTGTATAAAAATGTATTGCAATAGAAACACTTGTAAATGTATAACTTATATCTTCTAGTATTAATGTATACGTATAGGTTTTCCTTATTCAATATAATCCTGCAGAAATATGTAATATATACGATATCGTTCTCCGCCTAAGGAAGAAAATCACAATTTCTTTTACGTTTATTTTAATACAGACGTAATGTTTTAACATCCATTCCATTTTGAATACTAGAATACAACCAGCGAGTAAATGCAGATATGTGTAGCATTAACAGCCATGGAAACAGACTATATCCTCGGGCAGCGTGTAGTGTCGCAGCTAACTCAGCTGATGCCATTCATTCGTCATCAATGATGTGGAAGTTGGCTTCATTGTCCAGAGCAGGAACGCGTAACGTGTTCTGGAGGATAATAACGACACTCTGGTTACAATTTATGACCTCAAAACGAAAACACGTGACGTTATGTACTATGGTGAAACCAAGCATAAAAGATATTTTCCACCAATAAATAACTTTGAACATAAAACACGTATTTATGAAACTTCATAGTGAAATTAAATTACATATTTTAGAAAATGCATAATTAATAGCGTGTTGCATTCCAAAAATGTAGTATTGTGTTAATTTTTGTTGCTAAAAATGTACTAACAAAGCTTTTATTCATAATTAGTAATATTTTACAAGACAAAAATTATAAATAATCAACAACAGTATTGTTATATTTCGGAGAACGAAAAGTTCCAAAAGAAAGCTACAAGAAAAATATTTTTCCCAGTATGTAAAAAGATACAGAAAGTTAAAATAATATCAGTATTTATTTCAGTTTCAAACGTTATTAAGTTGCCAATTAAGCAGATAAGAATACAAATCAAGTAAAAGTCCCACATCTTATACAGAAATTGCTCGTGTTCGTGTCAAAATATTGTTTCTAAGTAAGGTCTAACATTTCACATTTAGAATAAATTATTCTTTATTCAGTGATATACTATATGTAGTTCAACTTTAATGTATTAATTGGTACTGCGTTACAACAAAATTATATTTATATTAATTTTCGCATATTTATCACATACCTATTGTTTTGTGACACATGAACAAAATTAACTGAACAATTCTAAAAGGCATTGTTTTCTTGGACTTTAAGATATACGAAAATATTACTCTTTGCTCAATAACAGTCACAGATTAAATTGATAATGAAATGAATTTATTTAAATATTAACTGAAATTGTACAATTATCTTCCGGCGTGACTCCATAACTTGCGTATGGTACACCAGTGCACTTTTTTCGACATAAATATGTAACTTACGAGAGTAAGTTATTTTTAATATAAAAAATTAAATTGCACTGCCCGACATGCACCTGTGTAGAAGCATTAGAACCGCGATTATATTTTCTGAAAACGACAATTAAGCAGTGTTCATCGCAAATAAAAAGTAACCTTTTTTATTGGTGATCCTGAAACAAGTGAGTATTTAGCGCTCTGTTGAGTATAGCATGTTGTTAAAATGCTGACGTCAAACACGAGTGTCTATGTTGCGATAACAATTTACCTCCTCGGAAATGTTCGTGTACATTCGACGTTAATCGTGTCTGGATTCTGCGCTACGGCAATGCGCGGATTTTTGTTACTTTTATCGAGTGGCCTCGATTCTCGGTTTATGTGTGTCGAACTATAGTAAGTCTGATGTAGCCTATTTCAGTGAAGAACGAATGTTAGCATTGCACGTTAGTGTTTACATATGAATCCCAGGCGTTGTTTCTGATACCTCATCTTCGTGGAGAACATGTTTTCGCGACCAAAACATCCATCTTTCTGACTGGACACCCTCTGAGTGCAAAAAGAGACTTTAGTCCATTCACAGTTACTTCTAACTTTTTTGAAGCCCTGCTAAAGTTCTGCTTCCAGGATATTCCTCCGCCTAATGCAAACTAAGCTTAATCTAATAAAAAAATTTCACCAAAGGGACAACGCACCACATTCATGCGTAATCAGTGTAATAGTATTACGCATAAGAGCTAATTCTTACTAGGTATTACCAACACACCTGTTTTCTGTCTTGTATTCATATTAATTATAAATGAAAAATTGAAATTGATGTATGAAATATAGGTAAAAGTTCAATTCAACCAAAAATAGGGTACTTTTACGTTAGTAACAGAAGTATAAAACGCTTGTGATACATGTCATATTTAAGAAATAATCAACTGCGTCATAAATGAGGTGATTTTTCAAATGATCGGTTCAAGAAATGTAAAGAAACCGCAAATAGACTATAGAGGTGTGTGGCAACTCTGACGAAGCTTCCAGTTGTAGACGGATTACGGCAGCCGTGGCTGTAACGTAGCTTTTTAAGTGGTCGCGCTAGTTGTCATGGGTATCACTGTAAGTCATTGTGTATTTTATACTTTTTATAAATATATGGGATATTTAAATGTAGATGTCTTTTTTGGACAGACATGAAAGTCGATATTTCGTCAGCGATTTAGAAATTTGTTTATTGAAAAATAAATGTAGTATTTGAAGAGTTTCAAGTTCAGCCAAAATCTCTGTAAGTAGTCTTCTGTTTACGATCTTTATTCTTCTTTGAAATAGTGTTTTCAACTATAACAACAATGCTGTATATTTTCTGAATAGTTTGCTGTAGTAAAACCCTATAGTTGCCGCTGGAAATCCCGATGAAACAGCACACACGCAAAGTTTGCTTATGTGGTTTTCCAATGCCATCACAATGCTTGCTTATGGCCGTACTTATTTATTTTGTGGTTTCATCGGGCTGGCATCATACAACGCTGAGCGAAAATATGATTGTAAGAACAGCAAAGTTTTGTACCCTCAGATCTTATAATATACAGACGCTCAGAAATTCCCCTTACAAACTCCTAGGACTTGTAGAGTTGACTGGGCAGACGATATTTTGAATACGAACCCATGTCCGGAAACGTAGTGACTCCGTGCTACAGCCATTTGAAATCCAAGTGGCTCGTCGGTGCAGCGGTGCAGGAACCACGCGTAGAAGATAACACGTGCTGCAAAATCGACTAGACGCAAAGACTGTGCTCTTTGGAGGTGGTAAGGATGTAGTTGTTTCCCATGCAGAACCTCCCAGACGATGCTCATTGCACGCGCAATTGTTCGCGCACTCGCTGACGAGCTCTGTTCAACATGATGCAGTACAACTTCTTACAATTCGGGAGTGCGGCGTCTCTTTGGATCACCACTGTCGTTCCTGTTGGCGGTGAAGGTACCTTGTCCTCGGAGCCGTTGCGTAACTGTGGCAAAAAGGGTATGCGATGGTGTTGCACGTTTAGGATAACGCTCTTGATACAGCCGCCGAGCTGTTCTTCCATTACCTTCAGCTGCGCCATTCAAGAGGATAATATCTGTGTATTTCCCAAACGTGTGCTCAACCGTGTTAATTGGAGACACAAAGGAGTGTGAATGGGGCTGGAGGCAGGGTAGACGTCATGTGCCATCAGGTAATCTTCTGACGTATTGTACTACTGCCTACCCGGTTGCATACCAAAGCAGACACATCCGAGAGATTGCTCTTTCCCTCAGTGGAAGTGTACGAGTGATACAACTGATTTTAAATGGTTGTAGCACGGTAACGATTACGATCACAACCTAGCTCGCCGGGGTTACAGAACTGTGACAGTCCATGTTAAATGGCGTTACAGTGGATGCTTAGGTGTACGTTTCTAGAAAAATTACGTATCATAAAATAAATGACTACAGATTAACACATGACTCATAAAGAGATCTTACTCCATGTCATTGGATTACCTTCACGTGGCTCCATTGGGAAAAGTCGCGAATTACATGTCTGGGGAACGTGCGGGCCAAGTAACAAACTCTCCTCTTCACTCTTCCAAAACAACTTCCCTGTTGATCGAAGTGCGCACACACGCCACGACCATTCGGGTGTGTATGCTCCACCAGATTGAGGCCACATATGGCCAAGTGCCCGAAATGGCACGTCATTCAACAGATCGGCTAAATGTTCGCGAAATGCTGGTACAACTATCAAGACGTGCTGGCAAAAGGTAAGGTTTTGCCATATAATCGCTTGTTATATATATCGATACACTGAAATACACTCACAGTATGTTGTTATAACCGTACTGTGTGGGTTTTAATCATCTTAGATATGGCTGTTCCGAGTATTGCACCTACTGTCACGAGAGAAACAGGCTTCTTTTGTCAGGAGAACTGAAGTGGAGCACTCTGTCTCACAAGGTGTCTGCTGTCGAAACACGCGCAGAAGTTAGAACCAATGGGAATGTCGAGAGAGTGAGGAGTCTCCTTCAACATTCCTCACAGCGGCAGGGGTGTAAACGTTGCTTCACGTGACACAGTCCTGTGTCACAGGAAACCAGCTCGTGTGCAATGACAAGGACACTGGCATTGTCTGCGTCAGATGTGGAGGCATTTGTTTGAGAGGGAGTGCGCGGGTTTATAGAGGAGAGGGGAAACGACTCCGAGCTGTCTCTTTGCGTAGCATCCAACCTGACCACATTATCCCATTACACGCAGTTGAACTGCAAATGAAATTTGCGATACCAGAAAACTAATATAATTGGACAGCCACAAAGGTGCCGGTATGCGTCTTTCTTAGACAATATTAATCAAAAGTTAAAAAATTCTCGTGATAGTTTGAAAGAGGGGGGAGATAAAAATAATTATTTTCCTACTTAGGATAAGGTAGGAGAAAATCGTTAGTTCACAGCAGTTGACTTCTTTTTACGAGACGAGAAGGCAAATCTCAAACATTCTGTGACGGAACTACTGTTCATTCAAAAATTGCCTCTTTCTTCCTCCTCCTTCACTATCTCTTACTGTGTGTTGTATGTGCATACGATTATGCACGCATGTAACCCTTATTTAACGTGGGTCAAGAATTCATATATTTTAATATATTAAATACTAGAACTTTGTTGGTTTTTTTATATATAGTTATGTCAGGGACCACAGGCTACGAGATAGGAGATAGCATTTTGCCGCCATCTTGGATGACGTCACAGGCACTGCCGGTGGCATCGTTCATTTCCCCTCTCCACGCTTCCAACGTACGGCCGGCCATTCCAGCTAACAGTAACCATAGAATTGATTTTAATGAAAAGAGATTTCGATAAAAAATGTAAAATTTTTGGCTAGCCACTTTGGAGTATTTTTTATTTTCCTAGAAAAAACCCTCGTTTGAGTAGAAACCTCCACTCACTCGATGGTAAAAGTGCCGATCGTTAGCGTGTATATTTATTTACGAATTTTAAGATATAATGTTCCATCTGCAGAAAGAATTGTAAAAAAAATCGAGGAATATTTGACATTTATCTCACACACACGCCACTGTCCTAAGCAGCCCCACACCCCTTTCCAAAAATAAAAAATCGTGAGAAAATCGGACAAATAATTCTAAAGATCGCGGAACTTATATTATTACCCCACCCTACACCCCGCAACCCTAGCAAAAACCCTCCCGCTTCATCTATGGCCTTATGTAACAAATTACCCCTCTACCCATAATTAATTATCAGTCGTATCTGACCAGTGGCCTAGAAACTAAACCTACAACACATATATATTTTCCAGTATTAGATACTAGAATGCGTTTTTAACTCGTATTTGAACCACCATAGATAATTTACTGTTGGTAAGAGTGCTATCAACCTGTACTGGATGGCGACGAGGTTATGTAAATCTCCATATTTAATTTGCTTATTTATTTTTAAATGTAATTATTTCTATTTGAAATATGTTTACAAAAAACCTTTTTTTAAATGAATAATACACTATATGCTTCCTTTTAAATTAATTTTAATTAGTAATGTACAGCATGAGGAAACACATATACAAATTGAGCATTTAACTCGTACAGTTTGTTTTGTGTATTGCAAGGCACTGTTCCCTATTGAGTCCTGATTTCCATGGGTAATCGATATAATGATTAAAACACTCTCTACAGGCATAAACTTTGTACCTATACAAGGTAATCTGCTAGTTAACCAGTCTTGAAAAGTTTTTATGTAACAATAATGCGAAATATTCGTATTCTCGTCCTTCGCCATCAGAAGATCTGTATGTTCAGATTTATCGTTCTTAGTTACACGTGTTGACACCACATTTCCCCTGGCATTCAGAGAGTAAACATTTATATACACGCCAGGGATGTTGTTCTCAATTACACTTATTTGCTGCAGAGGAGTTGGAAAATCCAATCTGCTAAAATCAAACTTTTCTTCCACCTCAGCATGCATCTTGTACACGCGCTGTGGATGCGATGACATAACAAATCCAGCCAACACTGACCAATTGAAACATTGATTGTCATATTTGTGGGGTTGATTACGGCACGTTGGTGTTTGATAAAGTCGGGAAGGTCGACATACGTCGATAACTGTGGAGGGATTTTTCTCTATGTTACGTGGGGGAAGCCCCTGGCACATATTCATATCCACCTTTACACCATCCATCCGCGAAACCAACACCAAATACTTCGAACATGAGTACTTTATTTGGGTGGGACTCTTTGTACAGCTATACCTCTAATGTCGTCGTGCATTGCTGCTACAAGCAAAGGTCTTTTCACAAAAGTGACAGACAATTATAATGTCGGAATGTCTCAGCAGAGGTGGTGGGCCATACAGTTGTTTCTGGAACAGATGTCGATGGTCCAGTTGGCGATGCAGTTGCCTCAGCTAAAGAACTAGATCACTCTTCGGCCGTCCATATGTCAAACATTCCTGAATACACTGGAAATTCTGATAGATACATAGGGACCTCAGCCATAGATCCAGATGATATGACTGAAGAGGAAGAAGTGTAAAGCACTAATGGTGCCACTTTAAAAGAATTCGATGATGAGATTGGCACCATGCCCATAGCAGTCGGCAATGTGGCTATTGTAAGGAGCCAACCCGAAGAAGTTGATAGTACTGCTGGTACCACACACACAAAGAAGTCCTTGACACGGCTGTAGATCCCATTAACTGTGGAATGTCCGAAGACATCACAGCTGCCGAATATGTCGTCGACCATAAAATTTGAATAAGACGATCCGTACATCCACACTTTTGTCAAAAAACTGGTGATTCTTCACAAAGAGCCATTATGTATACGTATAGAACCCCCCTCCCCCTCCCCTCCCACTTCCTCACAAACCATTCTCACGCTGTTTTTTCATCTTCCCTCACCCCCTTCTTCTTCTATTTGACATACTGCCAGTTTCAACCTGATGACATGTATATATTTAACTGTCCATTTGTGCGAATTAAACCTACATCTTTTATCACAATACATAAATAGGTTATGTGGTATAGTAAGTTTGTGGTTTTTCGTTTTCTAAGGTTTATTTAAGGAAAAGAAATACACTTAACGAATTAGGGTAAAAAAACAACATTTAAATGCTTTTACACAAAATTTATTATTCAGAAAAATGCATAAACGACATAAAATAAAAAAAAATCGTCTTGGTTCATATTTTCTTTTAATTTTTCTTCGGAGCCGATGTCGGTGGTGACTACTCGTCTAGTCGTAGGCAGCAGATTCATGGTTCAAGGAAGAAGTACGCCATTTTCGAAGCAGCTGTGCATACCTCCAAGCACATGTCCAGTCATGTTCTAACCTATCACACACTAGCCGCTGCTGATCGTTGAAAAGTTTCGTCAGCTTGTGTAGCGAAGGATAGTCGTACTCGGGTCCTGCCACATAGACCAGTCCTTGCAGATACTGCATCAGCCAGTCACGCAGTACATTTCCCACTTGCTGGTACGGAATATTGCATTGGTCCCACTTGAGTCAATAGTGGTACTTGGTCAACCAGTCGTTCGTCTTCTTGCTTTTCTCATCCAACAGTTTCCACGAATAAGGTGGACAGAAGGAGCACGTGCGCGTTTGCCATCGTCATCGTAGGACACTGCGATCTCCTTGCGCACGTAGCTACTCTGCCTCTGGAAGCCTAGCAGATTTAAATACATCCTGCTGCTGTCTATACTCGAGGATGTCTAAACAGATCTCGCTTACGGCCCATCGTAATTAAACCCTCTGCGGCATTCACAAAAGTATTTTGACGATTTTGTCTCGACAATTGTACTATGCGAGTCGGTCGTGAAGTATCAAGCAGTAAGCATACATGTGTGTGTATATTTCCATGTGTAGTGAATTCGATCGTGCAGTCGATCACATTCGAACTAATATGCTCGTCCTGTTTACTCACGTCGAACACCATTAGTGCAACCAAAATCTTGAAGGTATCTGGTCTCAGTATCGGGGATTGGGCGCGCCCATAATATACATTTTGGAAATGAGCATATTTGATATGCCAGCTGGTACTGACCATTTTAAAAGTTCATGTTCATGTTCACATCAAGTTAACTTTCGCTATTCAAATATATGTTCTGTTTGTCATCTGTCAAACTGCGAACACCTCACTCTCGCATTGTGCTGTCTTCCGGTCTGTAGCCCAACGATCATGTACCTTGGTTTCACGGTGGCAAAGCTGGACTTCACCATCCAGTTGATTTGATGGCTTGCTGGCAGTCTGGGCTAGGTCTCGAGACTCCACGACCTGAAAACCGCGTCTATATTTTTGCCATCTTCCACATTCTTCAGCATCTTGATACATTCTGTAGTACTCAGCTGAACATGATGCAGAATCCATTCTATATACTGTAGTTTCGGTTCCACTGTCTCCAGGTTTTCCCCTGTGCCCACGATGGCATCTGCGTGCGTATTGGCTAGGAGCAGTACCAGTTCCTGCTTCGAATTGATGATAATTCGTTTGTAGTCTTCGGCGAATTCCAGCAACTTCGCTAGAGGAATGCAGACCTCGAATTTACCTCCACGGTATATAGGAACACTGTAGTCATCTTCTGCTCTCAGCCTGCAATCTTGGCCACAGACAGCTCATTCGGCACGAGTGAGGGGTAAATTTCTATCGCTGTCGTTATGTCGACGTCTCTCGTCTGGTCTATCTCGACACCGTTGAGCAAATACGTGATATGATCGATGAGGTGGAGAATACCATTGCTCGTTATTTTCGCCGATGCTGGGTTGGATCCATCTTTTTTCGCTAGTGTATCCCTGAATCGCAGGAATGACTGACATGGAAGAGTGCAGATATATTGGTGTTGAACCACTATCAGAAATTCCAATATTAACGTGTGTGGTTCTATCAGGAATGGCTGATATGCATTAAGTTCCACTTTCGTGACGCTGTCTTAAAAAATGACCGACTCGTCGAGGTTTGTGTAATATTCCATGGCGATCGACCTCGAAGGCAAGACTGCGGAGGAAAATCTCGTTGGCACATGTTACCACCTTGGTTACCTACGGTGTACTGTATGAAGTCCTGATTTGTTTTATTTCTTCTGGTTGGCGTAAAACTTATTCGCATATTCTCAAATGCAAACATAGTGTGATTTCTTCGTTTCGAAAGTTCACCAACACTCCACGCTAGTCGACGATCTTCACTGCCGCCTCGTGTGCTCTCTTTGCGACGACCAGAACGTAAATGATACTTTGCTGTGCCACGACCTGTTTATAACCTGGAGGGACGATCGAGGAAAACTTATGCAGCTTATTGCTTGGCCTACCATTTAGACACGTGGCGCTCTCCTAGTTGCAGTTTATTTGTATCGCTTTAACAGGCAAGATGTTTACGGGCCGCGATTATTCGTGGAATGTCCCAGCTTCGTATATGTGTGGCTTGAATCCCAGCATCATTCCGATGGAATCCAGTTTCGTAAAGTCGATATCTTCACTGCATCTGATGACACTCTTCAGAGTATTTCAATTTCCGCGTAGTTCGAATTCTGTGTCGAGAGACAGCAAATCTTCGATGTACCGTGCAATGTCGTCTATTTTGTATGAGCTAACGGGCAATGTTACCTCGTGGGAGACAATACTGCTTTTCACGAGATATATCTTGCGGTTTTTTTTTTCATCTATGTTCGGTATCGCATTGTAGGGTCGAAAATCGACCAAACCTATGGACCATTCCTCCGTCAAGTCGAGTGGAAGAAAGTGTACGCAGTTCCATGTGTTCGGCATATGCTCCATCTCATCGTTGGAAGTCAGTTTGCAATTTTTCAGGTACATTCGCAGCTTGGGTGGACACAAATTACCGAAACTGTTGCAGTTTTCCGTACATTTGACACATTTGACAAGTTACCCAGTGTGTACCGGGCCCCGATATCGTGTCCAGGATATTGCGGCACATTCTTCACGTTTGGGTTTAGAGGGCAGGGTATATCGTATGAACACTCCGCGAAGATGAGGTATCTTTTATTTTTGTGCAAACAGTTCCAAATCCATGTTAGTGAGTGGTTGTTTCGGTTGAGATTTCATTATTGTCCTTCCCTGCTGCATCGCTTTTGCACACTTCCACCTTCTCCCACTGCGTATCGCCTTAGGTAGAGGCCTTGGGCTGTTTTTTATCCATGGTGATAGCTTCCATATTTACATTTTGCCTTTGTGCATCCATCAAGTGCCTCCATTCTATAGATGATATGCTGATGGCTCGGACGATGCAACTTGTGGTTCCAATTAGTCTCCCGAGGTCTCCGAGTGCCGGCGTATTTCTTAAATTCTATAAATACTTTTTCTTCATAGTTACTACATCTGGCACAAAAATTCTACAATTCTAAATGTAAAGGAAAGTGATGGAACACGAATACGAATCTGATATTGTTCGGCTAAATGCAGAAAGTTAAACAAATATAAACCATTTGTGTGAAGAAAAGAACGAACAATGGTTGTTGTTGCTTAATTGTGTAATAAGAGAATCAAAAGTACGCATATAGAATCCTTTGTAGAATTTGGGCACGAAAAATTATGTTCTTTACGAGGAAATTTTTAAATAACCTCAGCTCTAAAGAATGTTTTCTATTTGTACACAGACATGGTGTAGTTATTATAAGGAACCACGTGTTAACGAAACATTTCCTTGGAATTACAGTAATATTACAGATACCGTACTACCTAATTTTGCAAAATATTTGATGTAACAGTGGGATGAACTGTTTATTAGCAGAAACCACTACTGTCAAATAAATCGCAACGATTCTTTGAAATAAACAGTATAATTTATGTGAGCACAGTTCTCTTTCATCTAACGCAGTCTTCACTAACACAGAGTTGTGGTTTCTTATCCATAACACTAAATAGTGCACATCGCATGCCGGGTTTAAATGCAAAATAACCCTCGAGTGCAGCCAACGTTCGAACATTACATCTTGCTCGCAGCTATTTCAGCGATTTTGAATTTAACGCTTGAAGAATTCTCATGTCCTTATTTGTACGTTATTTCGCAGAATCATAAAATCGCATGCTGTCGGGTGAGACGGCAGATATGTAGAGAACGTAGCTCCAAAACATCGTGTCGTATTAACAACGTAATATTTAAATTTGTGAACACTAGAAGTATTTCTTTCGTCTATGTTTAGCTTTACAGTGACACACGCAATCCTACATTTCGGAGTAAGCAAACGAAAGAGCGTTAAATTGCTGTAGAATCAGAGACTTGCTAATGGTAGATTACATAATGGGGTCCAGGTGGTTTCACCGCTAGGAAAATAACGACTTCCAAGGTTAAAATTGAGCAGTGCTGTACTTAAGCTTATTTCATGATGAAATCACAAGCGTTATTCTAACACTTATTAATTTCTTGAGACAAAATATTTATACTCATAAAGGCTGAAAACACATTCGGCAAAATTAAACATTTCATCTGTCTAACTGGACACTTTAATTATCAGAATTGAAATTGCGTCTGTACAGATTTTCCTCTCGCAAGGACAGTGGGTCACAGAAGTAGCTTTCAGTACAATATTACAAACTATCCAAAAACGAAAATATCAGAAAGCCGAACGCCCTTCTCCTTACGTCAGCCCCTGAAGCAATACGAATGAGTAATCGCATATAACCCTTGTACTGAGTATTCCTAATATTTCCAGTTGAAGCAAATATTAACATCGTCGTTGGATCAATGTAAATTTCTATTTTGTGTTTGCGGAATGTTGCATACAAGGTAAAATTATGTCATCAGCAAGGCAGCAAAGACTCCTCAGTTAATTTGTAACATCCTACAGATAACGAAAGCTCATTTCAAATATGCAACCGGTTGGAGAGGGTTGTGGTTGATAAGCACACCTCTAGTCAGTTGCGCACACAGGACTTTATTTTGGGAAGGGCTGATCCTCGGTTTGTGAAATAAACACTTTGCGCAATACGAAAAACGCATTTTCCCGTGTAAAATATAATTTGAATTTAAACGGTAGTATCCAGCAGGGAGCAGTAAACCCTTCTCTGCAAGGAGCGTCGCTACTGGCATAGCTAGGGACTGTGACGACTATCCCTGCACATCGGTCGAAAGCTAAACCGACGGAGCCATATGAAGTTGAGAAAATGTGTTAGCCGTTTGGGACGGCTTTCCTTCGCTGCGACGGGTGTTCTTTTGACAAGCTCAACGCCTCACGCCCACCAGTCATGCCTACTGTCCTCCAAGTGTGGGCGCCGTGGGACAGTTTCAGCCCACGAAATCTTGGACTGCCCTTCCCTCCCTTGTACGTCACATTGACCACGTGACGCCAGTCAGTCAGTCACGTACCACCGGGTTGCCCTTCCAGGACTTCCGGATATCGACGGAGTGAGGATCATTTTCTGATGTACTCAATGATTTCGAATAAAGAATATATAGAGGTGTCTCGCCTTGGTTCGGGGAAACAAGACAGGGTATTCACAGGAACTGCTGTTCCGTTAACATTTTAAAGGTGGAACTTACTGCCATTTTAAGTTAAGTATATAAATAATTAGTATAGCCATATTTTATATATCATGTAAATTTTGGGAAAGGCATATTTTATACATAATGTAGATATTTGGGGCAAAAACTATTTTATACCAAAAGTAATCAGCGAGAAAATTACATTTTTATATAAATTTATATTTTGTAATATTGGTGGAAAAGCAATTGTAAATTAATTGAATACTTTATAAAGGAAGGAAATTACAGAATTTCAAACCATTTCACTAGAACCAACGCAAATACTTTTTGTGACAACATTGGGGGGTGTCCTGTTTTCAAACATTAACACATACATTAAGAAAGCACTGAGACAAAGACCTTACCCTGTGTGTTGGCAAACACCGTCACAGTACTTCGATGTCGAGAGCTACACTCGTCTTCATATTGAGATGCCAGGCCGAGGGAGAGTGGGAGTTGAACGCCGTAGTGAGTTCCACAGCATCCATGCATTCCTGCCACTTGCAAACCACGAACAATTATTGTAAAAAACTTTCTATTATTTCACACCATAATCCTCGATTACTCTGGTATACTATATTCAAGGTCACATTCAAATGTCCTGAAGCCTGGCCTGCTATAGTTATATTTTCAGACTATTCGTCCGTCTCGTGTAAATTATGCCTATGTAGGTCTATAAAATAACTCCAAAGGCACAATGCACCATATTTGTACGCACCCCGTTTAATATTATTTCGTATAAGAAATATTTCATACTTGGCATTACCAACGTGCATATTTCCTCCCTGTTTTTAATCATATTAATTATAAATTAAATATTTTAATTTATAGATTGTTTACGAGTAAAAGTTGTGACGTAGTGTCCTTCGTTACATTTGTTTACGTTTATTTCATCTTTCCATACATCAGTATCCCAGGCGTTATCGTGATATTATCTCTGTAACACGTAAGTCTTGTATACATGTTCCTTACTTTTCCAGAGGCCGCGGTGGCCGAGCGGTTACCCCGCTAGCCTCCCACCAAGGCAAACCGGGTTCAATCCCCGGCCGGCTCACCGGATATTCGCATGTGGGAATCGTGCCGGACGATGCTGTTGGTCGGCGGGTTTTCTCGGGGATCTCCCGTTTCCCCCGCCCTTTCATTCCAGCGCTGCTCCATACTCACCGCAATCCCCCTCGTCGGTTTTCAAGACGTCACTGTTAAGAGCCGCCAAATCTCTTCACTCACTCACCCTTACTTTTCCAGTATACAACTAGGCAAGTATTAAAGACACATCACTACCTGGTGGTTCGCCTGATCTTGCTTCCACTTGCCGAACGTAGCCGCTGTGCGGTAGCTTGCTGATGAAAGTTAGGCGTTTCGCTTTCGTTGCTAAGAGCCGTCTTTGTGATTGGCTGTTCTTTACGTCATAGCGGTGCTTGATTGTGATTCGCGCGGGATGATGTAATGTGCTGCCATAGTATGTAGTGTGTTCTCGAGGCTCGCCGAGATTGCCGCGTGTCTACTGACGCGCGTGTCGCGGGGAGGGAGCGCCGAGGATTATTTAGGTAAGTGCGTGGAGCTGTAAGACTCGCCGCCGACGTACATCACCTCACAGTCGTCGATGGGCGACGGCGAGACGCATGATGCTTTGCAACCGTGGTACGTGCGTCTACAAATGTTAAAGTAATTGTCGGGACTTGGGATCACACCCAGAAGTTAGTGGCACATTTAACTTTTCCCGGGATTTGAGTCAGCCATGCTATATGGGAGTTTGCCTTCGTGGTAATACATTGCTAAGTGATATGAAGAAATATACACGTGCTCATGAACAGGAAAGGAACTCGGTGCACGAGTTAAGAAAATATTTGTCCGGGGAAGTAGTATAGAAATGGGGATTCTGGAAGCTGTAAGTATCGTCTCTGTGAGAGTTGAGTTTATGACTGCGAGTGTGAGTGAGATCAGACAAAGCACTGCCGGAATTGAAAGCTGTTAAGTTGTGAGGATATTATCCTCGGTTTCTGACTGTGGAGTGATTGAGTGGAGTGAGGAATGATGGAATGGGAGAGAGAAAAGAGAGAGAGAACTCGTAATTCACATATTTCCCAGGGTTCCACAAATTCTGTAGAGCTGTATTCAAATACAGTATACTCGATCTACAACATCCGGTGTTCGTGTGTACGTACTTGCACTCTGTACTGATTACACCCACCGACAAAAAAATCTCGACGTGTAAAACAAAATTTGTTTTGCCCAGTCAAATTAAGTGTTTGTATTGCAGCAACTAAATAATTTGTCTCTGAGACAAACTTGTTTTTGTTCTTATTTGGCTGCCCCAAGCGTGAATAATTAAATCTTCACAACTGAAGATGTATATAACACTATGTATAATAAAGTTTCGGTTATTATAAAAAAAAATTAAGAGAGGTTTCAGATTCGAACGCAAAACACTGGCGCCCAAACACTACGCCTTCGCTACCTCAATCACGGCAACTGATCTCCGCGCTAGTGTCTAATGTATAGCATTCAAGTAAAATATCAAGGTTTTGTAGCTTTATTTGTTTTTAAATAGTTTTGCTGGGATTGTCTGTTCTATTATCAAGCTACAATAAATGCACTTACAAATACTGTCGTAATCCTAATTGTAACAGACATTGTCGACAAACGCTCGAGCTTAAAATTCGAACGAAGGCAATCGAATAGTCTGATTATCCGCACTCAACCAAATAAAGGTTTGTACTGGATCAAGCTGATCTCCTTGCCGCTACTAATTCTGCGATACTAGACGTACATATCAGTTTGTTCTTGCTAACCAAATTCTTATTCACATCAAACGATATAATAATTTTAATCAACCATGATATATATAATGTTAACGGCAACGAAACCGCTCAGTTGAACATACTGTTTAAAGATGGCAGAGGTGAGAATGGGAGTTTGAAAGAAATGTAAGTATTCATAAAAAATAAAAGAACTAAATATGATTATTAATTTATTCACGCAGCTATTACTTACAACATTAAAACATATATCTGTATTATTACTATTGTGATTCTGAGCGAGCGCAATATTTTATGTCTTTCTCAATTCCAATTAAAGTCTCTATATTGGTTACAGTCACTTGATTCGTACTCATTATATACACACACACATTTAATCTGTATATTGACATCATCCCAAATGTATGTCACTCACACATCTAGCTCAGTAGTCCCTCCCGTCAGTCTCTCTCTTCACTGTACCAATGCTTGCAGTCCGCAGACTTCACTCCCGCTGGTCACTCTCGTTGCCACTCGACGCTGTGCTGGCTCGCTGTATTCGCACACCTGCCGCTTATAATGCACAATCCTCCAAACTCTCAAACGGTTCGTTTGGAGGCTCATCGCATCTTCAATAGTCTTGCTGGTTCGATCTAGAAGGCTCGCCACACCCTGAGTATCGCTGGGAGGGGTAGAGCGATGACCATCAAATTATTTTAAAAATAACCTCAGACATTCTATCGGCTGAACGTCATGGGCGCAAGAGTCGCGCTAGGCTTATCGAGGCGGCACACGGCTGCTTGCCTTTGAAAGTTGAGACAACTGCATCTAAAACTACGTGTTTTGTTGTTTCCTATCCGCCCCCGTTCAACTGGTCCAACACGACAACGTCCGAAGTTCGTTTGCTGCAAGTACGGAAAACTATTGGAAGTTTGAATAATGAAAATTTGTATATTGGACTTGGTGGAAAATACTTAAAATTACATCTTTGAAAACCTGTTTGCTGCACGCTGAATCTAGTGTGGCCTGGCGCGGCTGGAAGTCTGTGTACACGGCACTTTTTAATAATGAATTCACGCCATGCGTAGGGGCAACAGATGTGATCTATGGGTCCAGTAACACTGGGGGCTATAGTTCCAGCTCCTGAATGCGCAGGGGCGTGGAGTGCTAGTGTTCAATCTTCGCCGGCTGGCGGGTGTGACGTCACGTGCACCCTAGCTAGCGCACAGTTCAAACTGACGACCTTTACGCCGACGGTTGATGCAGTGTCTACCTTATTTGGACAATTTTGAAGAAAGCAGCTGTGATTGGCCGTTCCATTGAAGATCCTTTTACAGCCTAATGGACTTTAGAATAGCACACTACCAAGTGAAAATTATGTTGTCTTCTTATTTGGGCAAATATGCCCCTATTAAGGATTCATTTAAAGGAGAATAATACTGGTTTTTTATTGGGGACTGACTTGTGTTCACCCTTCTAACAAGTAATGAGTTGATTTTGTATATATAATACTGTATGCAAATGCTTGGTCGTGGTCAGACGTTCGGGCTCGAGGGGGCATCTATATAAATTATGTAGCAGTAAATATATCTCCTAAAAATGTTAGGCTTTTCAAGCGAGAATAGGTCATGACGACACTTTGACGTAAAGATATATGCCTGAAAGGGCTTAAATTTTCAGGTACTAATGATTTTGCAAATATGTTTCTAATTGAAATCTGACAAGAAAACTACTTACAGTTTCTAGAATGCTTTCTAAGCAGTCGTTTTTTGAGCAGGAACCTGATGATTTTCAAACAGGGACTATTCCTCGGAAGTTAAGGCTCACCATTCGTGATCAGTTGCTTTATGTCAGTGGGACGTGAGGAAAGTTTTGATATAATGCTTTGTGAGGTATACATTTTGAGAGGCAGTCATGTTCATCCAGCGTGGAGGTTAAATATTGGTAAAATGATTTTACTGTTGCCATACACAGAAAACGCGAGATGTTAAATGGGAAATGTAATTGTAAGTTCAGATGTTAATGTTGATTGCAAGATGAAATGGCAATTTCAAATTAATGGGTTTTGCCTGTACCATGTACAGGTAGTCAAGAGAAATAATTGAAAGTGAAAGTATTCTTATTGTGGCGTTTCGATAGTCGGTTAACCAGAAATATAGAAGTATTGTTAATTAAAAAATATATCATATGTTTCAATGTTACAATTTCACTCGTAAAACGGGAATTTATTTAGCATGGCCTTTGGATAGCCTGTAAGTCAGAATTCAAATATTGTCAAGTCAAAAATATATATTAGACTTTTAAAATGGTTTTAGAGGAATTTTGCTTGTGCGTGGTTTTAACCAGACATATTATACTGGTTGGTAAATCTGAAATTAAATATACCTGAATTTCCCTGTAAGTTGGAAAGTATTAAAATATAGCTGCATGTGGCATAATAAAAATCAAGTTTTCTACATACTTCATGAGTTTTCGTACTTGTTTTGAACATTTCACATACCAATACTCCTGCCCTGCTTAATAGATTTTACTTGCTGACATTTTTTTTTTGCCATTATTTGGTGTTCAGATTTTTCCGGGATTGGGGTAATTTCAGCCTTGCTACGTCCTTGAGTCCAAGGGCTTTGCAAGGGTCTGAAAGTTGCCGCCCGCTTCTCATATTACTACTGCTTCCTGACCTTCCCACGTTGGCTCACTCGCTCGCGCTGTACACGGAGCAAAGCAAGCGAAGTAACGTTACAATTCGCACTTCTAACATGATTGTGTCTACTAAATAAATTTAGATTATGTCGGAACCACCAAACAAATGTCCCGCACAAACAATAATTTCTAAATCCTTTAATGCAGATGGCTGGACCAAAGGCAGATTAGGTGAATGAACTAAATATTGTTTATTGTAATGTAAACAAATACTCTTCAAGTAAGTGTTTCATTTCTGAAGCAAAATCTTTCTCTGAGAGCGGATCGCCTGCTCGACTTAGCTTGCAAGTGTTCATGTTGTAAAGGCGTGCATCGCTTCAAGGATCCGTCTACAATAACGTTGTCTTAAGCTGTGTGAATTTGGGCAAGAATTACGCGTATTGGAGCACGTGACTCTCTGACGTCACGCCGCTATCCGAAACTCTCGTGTTTTAAGATAAGATGTGTTCTGAGACAAGCATCCACCAGCTTTAAACTTTTGTCCCAAGCTATGTTCTGCTATGATAGGAAAAAGAGGAATCAGTTTTCAGTATTTAAACGTCTTATACGCGAAAATACTACAACATAAGATGTTAACATTAAAAATGGACGTCAAAGAATTAAAATAAAAAACCATGTTGCAGTTGAGCGTATACACAAGTAATAGTTAATAAAGCGCGTAAAATATATTATTACATGTTATAATAAAGTATATTAATTCAGGAACAAGAAATAGCTACACCATGATCTGCATTGAAATGCAGTGCAGTAATAAATACGGATTACGTCAAAATAATAATTCGTATAGCATTTTAATCTATTAATAGTGAGCTTTCGAATACGAAATAAGTTAAATTTAAAAAATAATTATTATCTGTGCTCCGATGTCAGAGACTTAAAGTCCTTTGCAGTAAATTTCTTCTTCTCTAAATGTGATGCAGCGTCTCAAATTCACTAAATGTTCCCTCTTTTCAAGTTTCAGAAAACAATGTCAAGAGAGCATTAAAAGAGAATACGAAGTTAACTCGAAGCTCAGTGTTTGGCCACTTGTCTTCTTGGGGCCGCGGTGGTGTAGTGGTTAGACTACGCATCTCTCATCTAGGCGAATCAGGCTAGATTTCCGGCAGTGTCGCCCCCGGATTTTCGCCTACCTTGCTCAAGTGGCTTTTCGAAAAGCTCACTTTCTGACATCGCCAATCTAGATCATACTAGGACTACTTCAGTATGACGTCACATGAGATTACAATTCGGACACGCTAACATTCACGGTTACAGTAAATTGTAGACGAGCCTTACAAGCCAATAATGGCCCGTCAGTGTTGTGACAGACACTGTCGGGATACGAACAGTTATTATCTGTACATTGACCTGAATTGCAGGATGTAGTGCCAGTCACAACTTACAGTTATTTCCAAAAGTGTTGTACGTGCGATTACGATTTGTGAATGCAACTTCTTGGTTATTGTATATTCGTGCTGGTTACTTACATAAAGTTGTGGCGTTATATTCAATAAAATACTAATTCCAAACAAAACAATGTAATAAACTTATATTAATTGAAAACAGAAAATGACATGTATTCCTTACAAACAAGACGAATTTCTCTTCTATTACTTGACGGTGGCATCAAAATTCCAAATTTGCCGCTTCAGCCAGAATATAAGATATATGTCGCCTCATCTTCACTGTCTTCTGACAATTCAATGCCAATTCAAACTGTTTCTAGCAATATGCTGCAACTCTCCTAATGTGTGTGTATTGACTATCATGTGATCATTACTTTGCATGTAGTCTTAATCAAAGTGACATCGTTCCACTCTGAACGGAGTACCAATGAAAATTATCATATTGTTCGACACCGCTTTCCACAGTATGAACGATGAAGTGTCGATATACAAAACACATGGGTCTGAGAGCAGACAGAGAGAATTTTCACAACTGAAAATCGAAGACATGGCCGGGAGTGTAACAAACAATCATTTATTCACTATTTATGCATTCTCACGTGTAAGCTCTAACAGACAGATGCATATGGCCTTTTGGGTTAAATAATTAATTTGTTGTTTCAAGCAGGAAAATCAAAGGCGACGGGATCTCAATATGTTAACGTGTTCCAAACCACATGGTTAATGAACGACACTGCATTGTCTTGGCCAGGCCAGTCTCCTTGCCACAAGTGTAAACTGACCTGTAGCCACACAAATTAAATATGGAGTAAATGTTAGAAGAGTTCCTATTCAATTCATTGTATATAAAGATAATCGTTTCAAACAAAAAAGTTTTCTACGTTACATTTCTTAACGAATACTGGTCGCACGTTCATAAATGTTGCGAATTTTTATGTTAAATCTTCTTTCTGAAATTTAACACTAAAATTCACATTAAAAATTTTACGAACAGACGATTCTTTTTTTTTTTTTTTTTTACAAGTTCTTCTCAACGTAGCAGTATTCTCTGAGAAAATTGCGTGGAATTCTTTTTCTGTCTGAAACACTTATCGTTAAAGTTATGCAATGAGAAGAGGGAGTTATTTTACATTGATTCCCCATTTAAACCAAGGTGCCGTGGTGGTGTAGGGGTTAGACTGTTCGCCTCCCACCGGAACGAACCGGGCTTGATTCCCGGTGAGGTCGCCCGCTCATTTTCGCGTGTGGGAATCGTGCCGGACGATGCCGCAGGTTTTCTCGGGGACCTCCCTTTTCCCCCACCCTTGCATTCCGGCGGTGCTCCATACTCACCTCGCTTCACCCTCATCGGCTCTCAAGACCTCGCCGTCCTCTATCAAGATAAATGATTAATCACTTGTAGGGTGGCTGGTATAGTTATTACGTTACATCTAGAAATGAACTCGCATGCATTTCAATTAATTATTTTCCTCGCATCTTTTCAATAGCTACTTTAAGTGCTACATTAAAAATTTAAATAAATAAAATTTACTATAAGTTTTAGAAATATTCTTTGGAGGAGTTCGAAACTTTACCGAGTGTTTGAAAAGCAAAATAGCAGCCGCAATTGCGTCCAAGTGATCCCGCATACATTTTAGGTAGGCATAAGTGAATCCTTTTAAAAAATGTAATTTTTCTCAGTTCAATTTTAACGTTTTAAAGTAACTTTGATGTGCAGTAATACGGAAGCCTTTGTGGTATCTTTTTCGGCCAAGATGGTAAACAAAAGCAGAAAGGCACTGGGTACATCTGCCAATATTTCTATGTTATGTTGCCGTCGATGTAAGTGTGAATGTCACAACGAGCATGTGAATTTATAGGGAAATACGAGCAACTCAATGTTAAAAATTGGTCGTTTGCCATTTTCGTATTTGCCCCACACCTGGCCCCTTTACCTATTCAATTACACTCAAATGTAGCGAACGGCGAAGTGAGAAACTCAATTTGCGCATGCGCAGGCACCAGAGAATTTTTATTTAGGTGTTTGTTTATTCCTTGTTTTTTATCTTTACTCTCTCGTCTTTATTTTCCCGATAGCGTGACAAATCAATGCCAAAAACATGTCTCCTGTACTGTTTGGTGAGAGGAAAATAAATTATTCAATTGCAGTGAAAATCTATATTTGATATGCACTAGTGACTTCTCCCAACTACTGCGAATTTATGATCATGTATTTTGTGGTCACTGCTAAATTTAGCAGTGTGCCACTATATGCCCAAAACAATAAATTTTACATTATCTCGACGGTTGTTTCACATCAAGTTTCATAACATCCAAAATCTAGTACTTATTTATTAAAACCAAGAACTTATTCATGATGCACCAGTTAAATACAGTCTGAACTATTCCACGCATTTTCCTACGATAAGGTGCACTGCGCCTTCATTCTCTCGTAGCATATTTCTCCTTCTCTAAATATTGTGCAAGTTCTCAAATTCACGAGAACTTAATGCTTCTCTTTTTAGGATCAGAGGATGAGAAGACTAGGTCAAGAATTTAGTGGAGAATTCTGGCGGCTCATAATATTGAAGTCCTGAGAGCCAATGAGGGTGAAGTAAGTATGGAATGAAATGCCGGGGGAAACGGGATATCCGCGAGAAAACCCGCCGACCAGCGGTATTTTCCGGCACAACCTCGCACATACAAAAGTCAGGGAGTGACCCCGCCAGGGATCGAACCCAGCTTGCATAGGTGGGAGGCAAGTAGTCTAACCACTATACAACTGCGACCCGGGGGGAGGGGGTTCTTCAGGCATTGAGGAACTGCATTCGTACTAACAATTCTGGGGGAAAAGATCACTGCCCGTAACGTGGCGCTGTTTCGCAAGTGTAATATTTCAATTTATCGCTGCTATAAAAGTGTTTTTAGTTTCATACACGACAAAGATCAGAAATTACCGTTTTACTAAAACATTTTCTTTCCAGAGATGTCCTCGTTTCCCTTGGATTCCGCATGAATAAAGTGGATAACGGTCGACGAGAATGTTAATGTTGCGTATGGCACAAGGATACTAAATAGGCAGGAAAGTATATCCTACGTTTTCAAAAGTGCTCAGTTAGCCGTGGGCGACCTACATAGTTAACTCATGATTACTCCCTACTTTCCACAAACGATGCTAAAGTTCTCTTTTCAGGATGTTGCTCCGCCTCGTGCAAACAAAGCTTAACCAAGTCTAGAAAATTGCAACAAAGAGACAACGCACCACATTCGTGCGTACTCGGTTTAATAATATTCTGCACGAGAATTACTTCTTAATAGGCATTACCAATACACGTTCTTTTTCCCGCTTTTATTCATAGTAATTGTAAATGGGGTAATGTGATCTATAGAAAAAATATAGGTAAATGTTCAATTAAAAAAATATATAATAATAATTTAATGTTAACAGATTTATAAAATGCTTGTATTGTTCATAAACCGTGAATAGACTATGTAAAATTATTCAATGGATAAAAAAGTAGCATGAATACTTAACGGGTAGGTAAAATTGAAATTGGTACCGTTGTTAATAGTTTTCAAAATACTGTTTATAATTGGTTTTATTTTTTGCAGCTTCGTGGGAGGGGGTTAATCTCTACAGCCCCTGCTGTGTGCATGGGCCTGTCTCACACATTCCCTCAACTGATTTGAACGAGAGTCTGTCATCGTATAGGGCAGCCGGTTTCTTATATCGCAAGCCTCGTCTTGTTTATGCTAACCCTGCTTGTTGGGCACGTGGGGGATCATGCAGGACAAAGCCACTGTGGTCAGCAAGTTTTCTCGGAGATCTCCATTTCCCTCGCACTTGCATTCCGGCCATGATCCTCAACTCACCCTCATCGTCTCTCAAGACCCCGGTGTTAAGAGCCACCCAAACCTTCCACTCCTGCTTGTAAGTAAGTACCATGTGACTGTACATCAGCCACAGTGTGCGATGGGAGTGTTCACACATAGCTTTATTTTCCAAGTATAACTATCACATGTGCTATCAATACAATTTAGAAGAACTATTTCGACAGCGGCGATGTATAATACAGCATGCACAAACAGACGAATTTTGCAATTACTTTTGATACGGGAAGTGATAAGAGCGTCATAAACACACACACGAAGGCACGTAAGAACAAGATACTTATGGTTATGGAGGTAGAATAAATAAGTTGTGAGAGAATATCCCCTGATATAAATGCGGTGTCTTCTTGTTTAAAGATAGTAAACCAACTTCATTTTTTAAAACAATGCTAACAGTTTGCTCGCTATAGTACAATTATCTTAGTATGCCGTTATTTACACTGTAGACTTGCATTTTTGAGACCATTTAATTTTAAAAATTTGTTTTTATAAAGTGCTGCTTTCAAAACAACTCATCGGGATATTTTTAACTTTTCCTAAGCTTTAGAAGGTTTTATTGATTAACAACTTGGAAACTGTGCTGCTGTATCATTATTAGTACTAAAATATTTAATATCGTCGGACACCTACCGCTGTTTATTAAAGCACGAAATAATTATATTCCTCACTCATAAATTGTTAATGGGAATACGTAAAATATCTAAACTCTATAGTTCAACTACTTTCTGTCGAACGTTTCTAGGACTGAGTTCTAGTAATATTCGAAATTTTCTAAGTTTTTTTAAAATTAATTATACATGAAATTCAAGTGTCATTCACTTTTTCTGTAAACTTTCCTCTTCCTTTAAATACTATTAAATCATGAAAGGCTATAATTTTAAGGAAAATAGAGGGCGCGGATATTAATATCTTCACATTGCACATGTATGCAGCGTAATGCAGTTAATGTTAAATTGGTTTGTGAGCAGAAATTTCTCACATTGTGAAGTGTGTCTGTGTTTCACTGGAGTGGAAAAAATTATCAACTTATTTAATTAACAAGCCCACCTCAATTTTGACACTAGACGAACTCTTTGGTGAGTGAATAATTAGGAAGTAATATTTGAAGGATCCATAAAAGTATTAATCAGTAATTAGAGTGGAAAATAGCGAGGTTGCCATAGTCGAATTCGCCAAATCTCAGATGCAAGAATGAGGGTCCGTCATTCTGTTGTGCGAAATATTCTGAGATTCAGTTCGACTTAATTTAGTAAACTGTTGGTCTGCTAGTTTTCCAATACAAAGCGCAGCAGTTAAAAAGCGGCTTGATATGTGTGCTTCAGTTTAACTATTTCCATGTCTAAAATCAAAAATAAGTATCTAATAGAAAAATATCGCCTAATGCATACATATACTTCTTCGTTCATTGATACAAGTCGCAAAAATTTGCTGCTAAAATTAAAAAGAAAAAGTATATACTTTTACTTCGTTACTTTGCAATTAACTTGTTAGAAGTAAGAGCGTTAAGTTAAATTCTATAATTTCCTCGACTTCGTAAGTGCGCCTTAGTAATGGCAGAGGTGCGTCTCATTTGTAGGATACGAAATCAGCTAATCTACTGAACCACCAGCGAATGCAATACCGCGCCTATAACGTCCTCAGGAATATTTACTTGACCGAATTTATAAAACTATACATTTAAGGATAAGGAATATAATCAATAAGAAATACATTTTTTGTAACGAAAAAGTTATTTGAAGATACTTTAAAGCAAGCTCTGCAATTATATGATACTCAAACTATAGAAATGAAAATATTAAGTTCAAACTAATTTGTGGGAAATGTCTATTTTAGTAATTTTTTCCCACGAAAGCACGTGTATTTATTCAAAATATGCTTTTATAAATATATCACGGAATAAATTACTACACTTTTTTAGGAGTAAGCATTCAGTTAATTTAAAACATCAAAATTTTGGTAAGTTTTAAATGACACATTACTATACCTTGCTGTATTTGACTGTATATTCTCATTTACAAGAGAATTCTTAAAAATATACACATAAAATGACGTTATGAAACATTGGATCTGCATCATAAATTTTAGTTATCCTTCCAGTATTCACACACACACACACACACACACACATATATATATTTACACATATACACATTTATATATAATAATTTTGGAAAATAACTTTTGCATGAATTGTTACCTCATCGACTTACGAGAGTTTATTCACGCGTGTTATAATTTCGTTTTTTTTTTTTCTATTGAAGGGACAGTCTACTTAGATTGGTATTTCGACAGCAATTTGTCAAGTAGTTTTACAGATAGCTTTCCATAAACAAATTTACATGTGTTCCATATATTATGTCGAAGAATCGTTATGCGCCGCCTGCCTCTGCCTGATATGATGGATAATGGACGTTGTGGTTTCCTACTATCATAGTTTTTACTTAATTTTGGAATATTAATTTCTTTAAAATTTTTTGTTCTTAAATTCTTAAGGTCTTTCACCAGATCGATGACAAGATCAAGATTATACTCACAAAAGAGGTGTTTGCAGTGTTCTATTAACGTGTACTGCTAGATGATTAACTGATCGTGGTAACTGAGGAATGGCTCTGAAAAAATGTTGCTAATCTTCTAATTAACGACTTTGGCTGGATATTTTTTATTTTCTATATTTTATTTGTGTTTGTGATGTTTACTAAGTTAAGTTACCAAGGACAAGGATGTTGTAAGAAGGGGACTTTCAGGATGGCTTACTTCCAAGAATGAAGCTAGAATGATACTATCGAAGAAATGTAATATAGCGATTCTCCGACTGCAATGACAGAGCGCTATGAATGTAAGAGATGCAAATGTTCGTTTACATAATAGATTTCGCAAACAGATTTTTTAAAATACCACTATTTATTTTTTAAGTATTTGGTGTTATTCTCTCTGTCGCCGTGAATTCAGTGTCGATAAAATTCAAATAAACTAACATCTATGAGGTAGTGATGTAACAGTGACATAAATGGAATTAAATTAGATTCTAATTCAGTTATGACAGACACTGGGCATGAAATAAATTGTTAATTGTGGTCAACTTAATAATTTTTAATGATTTTTGGATTTATTTTACAATTTTGGAACTTGGTAACCGAGTTGTCAGGTCAAAGTCATCAAAGGTCATGTGACATTCAAATAGACTATGATACATAAAATAGGGATTGATTACTTATGTTCACTGATTTATAAAGGGTGGATATAAACTCTACCGTCAAACTTTGGTGATTCCCCATAAAATTAATTATGTGTATATATATATATATATATATATATATATATATATATATATATATATATATATATATATATATATATGTGTGTGTGTGTGTGTGTGTGTGTGTGTATGTGTGTGTGTGTTCCATTCCCAAATGGAATATATTTATGAACCTTTGAAAAAACACCACCTTGTAAATTAGCTGCATGCATATCTAGTAAAAAGAAATGTGGGATTCTGGTGCGGGTGCTGTACCCGCACCAGAACCTGCAACTTTTTTTTACTAGCTATGCATGCAGCTAATGGCTAGAGTGTATTTTCAAAGGCTCATAAGTCGCTTCTAATCGGGAATGGACAATAGGTCTATACCACAAGGATGTAACCCCACACTCCTCTCCCCCAACCCAAAAATGTAAACAAGGAGATGTATATTGTCAGTAACACACCCAGAATGACAGCCAAATCTTCGAATTTCTGAATAGTGCATTATTCAACTACGATATGAAAACAAAAAAAAAAGGATCCTTTACCAACCATCCTTCCATAAAATTGTGTATGTTGGAGTCCCATTCGTGGGTTAAAAAAAAAACTGTTCAATATTTTGTGTGCCACTGTGCAGTTTAGTAATATACCGTAGGGTCATGGTAAAAGAAAATGCCCTGTTAAGTTTTTACGCTAAACGCCTCCGTCCACCAGAAACTAATGCATTATATTCTAACACTGCAAATGTTGCAATTCATTATGGATTAATTTATAAAGAACAATTACATGTAGGGATAAAACTCAAGGCGAACGTTTTCTAACATGTGTGGTCGATTATTAATCCACAGGGAAACTATCCAAATATTACCCCATAGTAACATTTATAAATAAACACGTGGGGTTAGACTATTCGGTTTTATGCAAGGGGGTTGATACCCGCTGTTAGTGTTTTATGGCTTGCACATCGTCTTTCAGTAATGCGCTATCCAGAAACTCTGATATTTGTCTCTCGTTCTGGCTTTTGCTAGCAATAGATGTCATCATTAGCTACAGTTGTATTGGTGGTTAGACCCTTACGGAATAGACTTCTGTAAAAAGTTTTATATATATGCACATAAACACTGTGACAATGTAAATCAATGAAAACAGACGACTGGGATAAATTGATTTTAATTAGATTAAACTTGAACGAGAAAATAACCATAAATTATTCAAATGAGCTTGTGTGAAAATACTTTAATAAAAACAAAAATTGTGTTGCTGTCAATATAAAATTAAGTGTGACAAAATTCAATTAAATAGTATGTCTGCAAGTAGGATTACTGTGAAAATCAGAATTTATTCCACCATTAATTTAAAACAAAAATATTTAAATCTGCCACAAAAATAAATTAAACTTGCAAAATAAATTATCTTTAAATTATTGTTTCCTATATGTAATTCTAACTTAGTACTTTCTTTCCTAACATGAGTTTACAGAGCTCCATATAAATTCAATGCAAATTACTAACTTAAGTCTTGTAGTTACCGTAGCTTTAAAATTACTATTCGTAAACACTCTTAATCTCAAATAAAATTTAATTCTGCTGAAAGTTCACTACTATAAAAAAACTTATTGGGTTCTTCAAATAATTAATTGCGTTGCTCTGGTACTAGACTCATCAGTAGAGCAGGTCTACTGGATACTACTTTTTAATAAAACATGTAAAATCGCAAAAGAATAAGTCTGCTGATAGATTGTAATGGAAGTAGAATTGATTAAGTATATGTAGAACACTTTTAGTTTTCAATCAAAGAAAGAGTAGATCTTGTAATAACGTAGGCGTCACCTGGACTATAGGTCAAACCTTAAGCATGTAACATTGCGTCCAAGAATTCCTCAGGTGTATATTCTTAGGCCTAAGTCACTCATAAATATAGCTGACAATACAAAAGTCTCAGCCCTTTTCTTAACCTGGCTAGCTCTTAAATCCTAACTATAACCTCTGGGTACTTAATCTTATCTACTCTTACGAAGATAATGGGGATTTTCCTAACGAAAATACCAGTGAAATATTACGCTGCTGGACCTTCAAAGGTCACAACCAGGGAAAATCACTTCCAGCAATCTTCCTAAGACGTGACGTGATAGTAGCTTAACTAGTTCCAGTAACAAAGTGGGAAGAATAATTAAATCTTAACTTCCTTTCAAAACAAAACAAAAAATAAATAAATAACGACGTTCAGAATTAAAGTAAATAATTACGTTAACATGTAAATTAACCAATAAATAGCAATTAACATATTCAAATTATAACCTCTTACCTCAGAGTACATATCCACATGTTATAGAGTAACAGTAATAATAATAATAATAATATAAGCAAATTCAGGAATGGTGGTTTACAGTAAAAATAATATTTACATGTGTGTTATTAAAATATTCATAAGCCTATGAGGGATAAAATAGTTATTATTATTCAAAACAATATATAAACAGACATGATAGAGTGGCCGAAACGCATATGTAAATAATTACCATAACTGTCATCAAACATATATAAGTGTGTAACTAGAAACCCTTATATCCTCTATACGCCGACGTTCCAAATGGAATGACGAAACACAAGCACTTAAATAGAAGCTGGCAAATATCGTTAAGGCGGCCGTACAAGTAGACATGCATAGAATAAGTGGTTGCATTCTGCCACTTGAGCTACATTTCTCTTCCGTAAGCCCATTAAAAAATAATAATATTGCTTTCGCCTCCTTGGCCAGTGCTCCAGAAAAAGCCAAATCATGCTACTCGCATTATTCAAACACCGATGTCGTGTTGAGCTGACTTCAATGAAGTGGTGAGTTCCAGTCTCCCGACTTGTAACAATTCCAAATTGCGCTAATGCTCGTATGGAGTGTGTGCAAGGTTTGGTCCCTAATGATAATCAGAGAGACATGCCATATTAACAAATAGCCACTTTGGATAAGCCGGACTCCAGATTATCTTAACTCTATTGCGCTCTATTACCATCTCCCAGGCAAGGCAGAAGCTGTTATTTGAACTTCTCAGCCAGCATATTTCACTATGTTTGACTGCACCCAACATGGAGGAAAGGGTATTGCGCCACACTAAACACGTTCCTCTTACCAGTACAAGGAATAGTAGATGCCACCCTGAATGTTGCCTTGGAGACCAGAGAGTCTGTTCTCATCAGAAGCTACGAGCGCAAAACATAGGCCACAATACTATTTTGGTCGAGTGGATTTCACTTTACGGCTCCGGGTACAGTAAAATTCAGGCTCCATTACAACATTTTTATTTGCGGGCGGAACAGAATTTCTCTGCTGATTGTAATTAACTTTTAAAAAAACACCTTGGGTAATGATAAAAACCATGTGTTGCAGTTCAGAATGGCCACCAGCATTTTTTATAATTAATTGGTAGCCATTCGGGTGGGGGGGGGCATGTTAAATGCATTTCAATTTGTGTTACCTACGATGACAGGTCATGTGTTTCATGATTTATATACACAGTATTGTCAGAACGTCTGTGGCTGTATTTTTTTTTTTCAGGAAGTAGGGTATACACGACGCAACTAGCAGCACCAACTCGTAGATTTATTTTCTGTCGTAATAAAACACATAGATAAAGGCTGTTCACGATTTATTAAGCCCTTTTGAAATTTATCTTTCAAAATGGTCTCAGTCCTTATCTACATCTATTTTGACCGGCGTAGTGACCTGCACGAACCCTGTGAAGTTGGTAACTACTAAGGGGAAACGTAGTTTCATGTGTTAACGTTGAACTAAACGTGTTAGACAAAAATATCTGAATATCGAAACGATTTATTTTACTGTCTGATTTTTCAGGGCTTGTAATTTTAATAATATTTATTTGTAACAATTTTACAGCTATACTTGACCGATGCACAAATGAAGTAATCAGGCCCGTGGCAGTGTTAATTATACATGTGACGAAAGGATATACAACTTGCATACAAGTAGATCTTAGCAAGGCGTTCAAACGTGCTCAGTTTACTGTGAACAGCATATATCAGTGGAGAGTTCATAGTCAATTTGTGATCAGTATCAAATACACTCGCTGAACTTCATATTTTAATATTTTTGGCGTCTTTTCTGAAGGATAAGGTAGACTTATGAGATCACCTTCTCATCTGTGTGTCTGTATTTTTAGGTGATCCTGTGTGTAAAAGAAGAAGCGTGTTCCTAAAGTCTTGTGAAGTCCTAAACAAATCTTGCCATACTAGATACACTTCGATTTCTTAGTAAGGACATGCTACTTTCATAGTGTTTGACCGAGCTGCAAGTTTATTTTCAAAATGGCGAATGTTTACACAGACCACTTACCAATTTTGGTTAAGATTGGCTTGAAGTTAGCTGAGATTTGGTATAAAATCAGCAAATTTTAAGAGATATTCGTTTTGAAAATAAACGTACTGTTCACAATCGACATAAAGGTTCAGTATTAAATAAAAACATGTTTGTCGTTCTTACTCTACCGTTTCGCAAAATGCACCACCTCAACAAACAAAACTCTTGTATCATATCGGAACAACTTGATCGATTATACTGAACATACCACACAATCAATGCTGTAAAAGGCTACTTAATCTAGCGTGAAATTTTTTAATCAAACAATTCTTTTTTAACGGCCGTTTTATATAATTTTAGGTTATAATGCAACATATACAGAATCATTAGACTTATTTTCACCAACTCTGCTATGTTGACAGCAATTACAGGCTTAAATACGCTAAACCACAGGGTATTTTGAGACTTTTATAAAATATAGTCCAGCCCCAACTTTCATAATAACAGCAGCCAATAGAGATTAATATGTTGATTTGAGAGGCGAATGGGGTTTACATAAAACAAAAATGACGGTGTCTCATAGTTGGACATCTGTAAAAATGTCTTGGAAAAAACATTGTTTCAAAAATTTTTAATAAATATTGAGAAAGTTCAAACCTTTATCTTTCACTTACATTGTGTGTTATTACAGCGCTTACAGAATATGTGAATATTTTCCCACAAATTTATTAATAAAAATTAAAGTTGTAGAGCATTCTATAATTGTCTCATATTTAGACCATACACTAACTTTCCTAGGGTGAAATTTCTAGACATAAATAATGTGATATATCTATGTATTGTAATACTGCCAATTTAGTCATGTTTCTTTAATTTACCCTAAAGTAGTACGTACCCATTTATTTCTCCGAATCCCTTGTGAGTCGAATCTATGTTTGTGTGTATTCTTTTGTCTCAGACAGAACTCTACTGTCACTCAATAAATGCGGTACATTCCTCGCCACTGACATCTCAATAACTTCACCACGCCAGACTTCCAGTCCTTGCATCACCAATCTTACCAATTTCATATTAAACACAAAATTTATGAAGCCGCGCAGAAACGTCATATTCATTAGGTATTTATTGCAGTATCCCGTAATTTATGGCGCACTAATTTGGCGTCTAATTACGGGAGGAGAGAGTATGTTTTATTCTTTGGCCCCACTTTTCTCCCCTCTTCCATTTATTCCCGCAGTAAACGCCCGGTTTAATTTTCAACGAAAACACTATATTTTGTTTGTATTACGTAAAGTATTTTATACCATATATTTTCCCTGTAACAACTATCAGTTCCACTTAAAAAGTAGTATTTATAAGTTCTTTGTTTATTTATTTCGTTAGTGCTATTGAAGTGTAATGCCTCGGCGTCTATATTTTCACATACATACAAGCTTTCACGTGTGACTCAAATGTAAATAGACGTACCAACGCATGCTGAAGTTATGTTTCCAAAGGTTGTGAAATTCTGTTCAATCACTTGACATGGAACATCTCAATCATAACCGTTACATGCGAGTTATATTTTTAATTTGCAAAAATATGTTAATAAAAAAATGTAAAGCACAATTAGTGTAATGGTAACAACATTGTTAAACATGATCGCTAAAACATCGTTATTATCGTTGTTATTACTACTTTCGTACTTCAAAAGTATCCTACGGGAAAACTTCGCTTTAGCACAAATCCAGCTGCTGTTTTTGTCTGTGTTAATGTTTGTTTGATAAATGGTATGACAGTATAAAATATGGCAGCACTTGCATCTATATTTGCAGCTGCTTGAGAATGGTTCCGTAGTGGTTAGGGCCTGTAGTTGTAACAGAGCCTGAGATTCGCGCTTATTCGTCGACGTTAATACCACTTCTAATTTCCACTTATGCACGTCGACCAAGGTGGGAAAGAGATTTAAAAGAAATGCAGCCCTCTTATCGGCCAAGCACTTAACATCAATCCCATATTGTCGTTCTTTTGTGAATCATTGGAGGGCATGCTTCATTCAACAAACATCGGCGCTCTTGATTTCAACTGTTGAGCCCCACTCGGATACCAAACTCTCATTTGCTCAATGGTACATTTCTCTCCTCATTCTTTAATATGCACTGAGATCAGAACACTTAACAGTTATTTTTCTTTCACTTGACGTAATGCTTCTTTCAATCTGAAGAACACAATGAAAATTTAATACACGTTTATTCGTGCGTATATTCATTCAACAAATTCGAACTCTAGTTGAGGTGTATTTTGGACAACGGAACAGACATTACAAGCAATAGGTATTCCCTCCTTTCCACAACAGACTGTGCGTATTAAAATTAATTTAGCACAGAATTTAAACAATAGTAGACATCAAGTTTATAGCCAAATGTTTTTTATCAGAACTGTTAATTCATATAGAAAAAAAAGCAAAGAAAATTGCCTTGCTGGAATAGACATCTGTGGACGGATGTAGCTGAGAATGGGAGAAAGAAAGGGGGCTATGAGTTGTAACCCAGTCACCCTTTATGCTCATCAGGTTGTCAACAATTAATACCTATATTATTAATGAACCTTTATTTGTAATAAAACTAAGTACTTTATGTACACCATGATACATTTATTTATAGTGTCAAGTAGTTTTCTCACATAGTTAACTCATGGTTATTTCCGACTTTTCTGAAGCCCTGTTTAAGTTCTACTTCCAGGATATTCTTCCGTCTCATGCAAACAAAGCTTAATAGTCTAGAAAATGATACCAAAGGAACAACATTACTCATTCGTGCGCACTGACTTAAATAATATTCTCCATAAGGACGACTTCTTACTAGGCATTACCACCACACCAGTTTCCTCCCTACCTTTATTAACGTTGCATATACTGTAATATTTAACTTATAAGTGGAAGTTCAATTTATCCAAAAATAAAGTACTTTTATGTTAACAGAGAGATAAAACACTTGTCATACATGATATACCTATGTATAGGCTTTTCACGGTAAAGTGAGCACTTTTCAAAGAACTGCTTAAGATCTACTTGTATGCATATTGTGTATTCCTCCTCCTTATGTAAAATTAACATTGCCATGAGCCTCGTGACTTTATTCATGCATCGGCCTAGAGAAAGTATGAAATTACCAGTGAAGCAAAGCGAAAGAAATGATTTCAGTTATTAAAAATGGCTACCTAACATCTTTTATTCAACTTTAAGACATGAAACTACTTTCCCTCCATCGTTACCAACTTTACTGGGCAAGGTTACTCAGTGCACCCGTTAAAATATATGCAGGTAAGGGCAGTGTCTTTTTTTCTATGGTTTATATCAGAAGTGCCCACTTTATCGTGAACAGCCTTTAGGGAGCAACCAATCACAAATGTATGAGATGATTTTTCGAAGTTTTGATTCAAAAGTGTGAATAAACTGTGAATAGGCTACAAAATTTGTCTTAATGAACAAATATGTCAGCAGCGGTGATGCCGTTGTAACCTCCCTCAGTTCACTTCAGCTAGTGTAAGCGCCCCCCCCCCCCCCCCCAACCAAACTGAAGATCCTCCCAGGCTCCTTGAGAAATGACTGGCTACGCCACTGCGCCAGCACACGTCCCGGTTACCGCTAGCGCAGACCGGAAACTAGCACAACACGAGCTGGCGGCTGCCGCAAGAACTACCAGCAACTCGGCTGCTCGAGATGAAGCAGTCACAGAGGCTGGCGGGAGTTACAGCAATGTTCCTCAACCTCACTTCCAGCCAGCACCGTACCATTGCCACTCGCCGCGACACTCCTGACTGTGTGTAGGAACTACCAGCAACTCGGCTGCTCGAGATGAAGCAGTCACAGTAGCTGGCGGGAGTTACAGCAATGTTCCTCAACCTCACTTCCTCACTTCCAGCCAGCACCGCACCATTGCCACTCGCCGCGACACTCCTGACTGTGTGTAGCTGTTGACAGGTGAGATGGTATCAATGTCAAACCACCGCGATTCGAAGGAGCGTAATCTCCTTCTATTTGATTTCATTAAACTGCAGCCGATTAAAAACCCTCAATGCTTAAGTAGTCTGGTAACGGAGAATAAGATTGGGATCTGGCTGATACTGCACCGCAAATGCTCTTGCAGTATTATGGAAAAGGTGACAGATTATGTGGCTTATGAAATTCCTGGTAATGAGCTGTGTTGGATGCTGTTCGTACTTGTGTTAGTAGCCTAGAAGTTGTTTCCTGTAATATCTAAGGATGGGAACAGAATCCCGCTATGATCCAACGCGCTGAGCTAAGTTCAGAAAGTAATTAGAGTATTATAATGCCACACATTCATTTGTTAACAGAGGAGGAGAGCTCTTAGGTGTTTGAGATGTCGCGGCCGTGCAGTGTCCTAGTATCTGAGGCTGGTAACTTTGCATGGCATTAGAAGGGCATGGATGCGACGGACCTTAGTCTCTCCCACCAAGGTGGCCTAAGCCTCCGAGAGCGATGCTTCGGCACCCGGAACACCAGGGTTTTGGAAAATTTGGCTCCACCATGAACGTCCCTGTCCATTTCATACCGCACATACAGGGAGTGGATTATTCGGCCTGGCGGATGGACCAATAGTCGGCACCTAGGCTCGTCTACTCGCTGAGGCGTTGCACCAATTAGCGCTCAGGTCGTTGGGCCACAGTGTCCAAAAATCTGAATTTCACATTGAAGTTTTGCTAAATACCATCAGAAAGGCTGCCTTTTCTTTGATGAGCTTCAAAAAGTAAGATTGAGTGATAAAAATGAACGTAGGTATAGTGAGACCCAAATGAGAACTTAATATGTAGAATTTGTAAACGCACCAGGCGTGTCGTGAGAGTCCATTGCCGCTGCACGAAGGTGTGTGGTTGTTCAGTTGAGTTGTGACAGCGGCCGAGAGCGGTTGGGCAGGAGCTGCTCCGCGCGTGCGTATTACCTGTCGAGAAAACGTAAGTCTCGCAGCGCGATGTTCAACAGCATGGAAGAAGAGAGCGATGTTACCAGTTTGGTGTGTATAATGCCAGCAGTGTCACGTGGTTTACCCTCCCTCTCATCCCACAAAGCTGCGCGGAGGTTATTTTCCCATCCCAACTTTACTCTATAAGGACGAGTTTCGCCTCCTTACGGAAATATAAATATCCATCCTCTCGTTCTCTCCTTTCTTCAATGGCTTTACGTTTTGTCAACAGCATGGTCGTTAAGGGACATACCCAATATCACAGACAAACAAAATGGGAAAGAATTTTCAATGACTTGTGATATGGGAATAATTCAATCATTCACCTAAAATAATAACAAATAGTTGAAAAATTTAAGTTCAATTTTATAATTCGCAATTATAATTTGAGTGTTTCCGAAAACGAGACAAGATTGTTATCACTGAGTCACCTCATCCTGAGTAGGTAAACTAAAATCGGCGGAGTAAAAATCAATGTATATAATTACAGTTCAGTAACATTTGGATTAATTAAAGCAAAGCAACAGTTAAATGCTATACGGAAAAGAATTTTCTGACCACTTCGTCTTCTTACTCTGCCTTATTCTCCGGAATCTGTGAAAACTCGCGTCCTTTACACGGTTCTGAGGAATTCCATAGTTAGGGACACCCAAATTTCGCGAGAATATTGAATGATTATTTGTATTTCAAAAACCTTTTTTCATATCCGCTTTCGTAACTGGATGATTTCCGCGTTAGGCGTCTTAGGTACCTGCCCGCGAATCACATACCTACGCTATCGAAGTTATCCAATTATGATTGGCCAGTCAAGTAAGAAAATGTCTTATCACAAGGACACTCTGCCAATCAGCATAACAAAACTATCCTTATACCCGTAGGGTATTGAAATCTAGTATGTGCGAACATCTTTTCGCGAAATTCGGGCGTCCCTTCCTTAGGAAGTGACCTTAATTAATTACAACTGTAGAAAAAAAACACTGACCCTGACTGCAATGTATTTTAACGGGTGCACTGAGTAACATTCGCTCAGTAAAGTTGGTAACGAAGGATGGAAAGTAGTTCCATATCTTAAAGTCGAATAAAAAGTAGTAGGTAACCATTTGCGATAACTTAATTTGTTTTTCTTTTCTGCTTTTTTAATGTATAAAAGTGTAGAAATGAGCAGATTTTAAAAATATTTACTTTCCTAATAATTTAATAGTTTCACTTGACCGACACATGGCAATGTTAATTTTACATAAGGCGGAAGAAGGCACAACGTGCATACAAGTAGATCTTAAGCAGGGCTTTCGAAAGTGCTCATTATGCCGTGAACAGCTTATAGATGCAATTACAGAATCGGCAAAGGAAACTTTCTCTGCTATTCAAGGATAAAAATGTGACCTGTTGATGTTTCTTATCAATGCAGGTTTTTCCTGGTAAGAAGAAGGCTGAAGCAACTGTAGCTTACAGAAGTTTTATTGAGGTTTAATCGATTTAGCGAGTGGCCAAAGTTAGCAGGCAGTCTCAGTATACCGTGGTCGGACGGGAAGAGGCTCGTCTATTTCCCCAACAGCAAGCAGCTTTAGCAGTCTCCATTCATGCAAGTGTATCGAGCCGAGTGTCCAGAAGCCTGGGTGCCGCGCCGCGCCGACCCACAATAAACTACTTGGGGCTGTTGCAGGAAGTCAGCGCCAGTCACGCGACCTCTGTGGCGTGACACGCTCTCCTGGGGTCAAGGTCACCTCGCGCTCACACACACAGCCAATCGTGTCGCACCAGTACCTATACCTTCCATCTCCGATCTGTTATATTTATATATGTATTTACAAATCTTTGCAATTGAGCTTTATGGCCGGGCTTTAAAAGTCAACTCTTGACGTGACAAAGAAAGCTACATGCTATTCACGATAAAAGTCAGCACTTTTGGAATAAACCTTACAAAAAGTCGCTGCTCCTTACTTAATATATTTCAAGATGGAGATTTTTAGACATTCGTCATTGCGATGCAGATGTCTGTCATGGAAAAAAACAGGACTGAGCACGAAAAATTACTTAAAAAGGCAAGCAACAAATAGACGAGAATATAAATAGGCCTATACGTATACATCACTGGAAAATTTCAATTTTTCTTAATTAGTATCTGTTCTGTTTTTTGACTCTATTCCCTCTAGGAATTGTCCAGTGTTGTATACATATATTTATTTTCTCGTCCATAGATTGCTTGCCTTTTTAAATATTTTTTTCCTGCTCAGTCTTGTTTTTTCCATTACAGATATCTACATCGGAATGGCCAATGTCCGAAAATCTCCATCTTGTTGTTCACACCCATTGCACTATTCTTTCAAAGATTTATATATTTTAACGGTCACACTGTGTGACATGTGCCCAGTAAAGTTCGCAACGATGGCTGGAAAGTAGTTCCATATTTTAACGTCGAATAAAATGTGTTAGTTAACAATTTGTCATGACTTAAAGTATTTATTTCGAGTTCAGTTTTTTTATGCATCGAAGTATAAAAATTACCAGATTTTTAAATATTTTCTTTTCCCATAATTTCACAATTTATCCTGACCGACGCATGAATAAAGTGACGAAGCCCATGGAAATCCTAATTTTACATAAGGTGGAAAAATACACAACGTCCATACAAGTAGATCTTAACCAGGGCTTTCAAAAGTGCTCACTTTACCGTGGATAACCTATACTTCATAAAATTTTTTAATTTTGTACTGTTTCACTTATATTCGTGTTGTCCCATTTGCGACAAAAATATTAAATTATAAGGCAACCTTTTGTTACGGTTACAAATGTGAAAAGTGTAACGGGGGAAAAAAGTTAGATTTTCAAATAACCGTTAAATTATTCCCTGTACCTTGAAAAACTTGGTTTTTAAATATTGAATCTGAAATTAGGTTGTCGAAGAATATACCTACGTAAAACAATATGGCTGTGATATTTCCATTTCAAACGGCGTTCTTCTACGAGTCAGCTGATGCTTGCTCCAAGTGCGTGCACTTGGCAGGTTCAAGTGACTTATGACGTCAGCTGGACGCTGCTACTGTGCTGACTTCCTCGGCTGACTAGACTCTAGCTCTTGAGGCCAGACTCACGGACTACAGTGTCTGTATGTGAAGACAGGAATAGCACGCTCTGATGAGAACAGTAGGCTAATGTGTGTAAATCAACAGTTTTGTGCCTGTCAACAAATAAATGCAAAAGAATGTTCGTCCTTTAATATATTTTACTGGCTATCTGTCATAATGCGTTTTTAATTAAGTTGGTCAATTAACTTTTGTATGTCTTCAGAACAGTTGCATATTTTTTTCGTATCTAAGTATTATTTTTAAATAAATTTCAAAGACGAAAATTAAATTTTAAATAAGATATTACTAGGGGTAGTGAAATTTCGTGAAAAAAATTCAAGACAAGTTATATTATTTAAAAAAAAACGTCATGGTCGTTTACCTATTTTCATTAGCTAAATTACATTTAGACACGTGTTAACTGTTTGTGCAAGAATCACGTACGAGCCGTACCTATGTTGCCAAATTCTGAGTGGCCCGGTCAAATTTGAAAACGCCTTCTCAAGCAGAGAACAACCAATGGCAATAGATAAACTGCAGTTGGGTGCTTAATAGTCACGAAGTCTGCCATATATTCATATTTTCTTGCTGTAGGTATTTGTCCCTACAAACTGCTGCAGCACAAATGGCTGATCACGTCAAACGCGTTTACAATACAGACGGTTATTTCCTATTTCCACTACTATCGCTTAACACTTTGTAGACTACGTTCGAGTGTAGCTCGAGCAAAGCTAATTTGAAAATTTCTTTGTCGTTCAGAACAAAATTCGCATGGATGTGCAGTCTTTGATCGGCTACTGTTTAACATGACCTCACAAGAACACAACAGTGCAGTAACAATGATATTGCTAACGATATGATTTATTTTTATAGCCACTCAAAGGGATATGATTGATTGCAAATCATATATATACGATAAAGGACATTTGAGTGGGTCAAAATCAGCTCAGCTCTCCATTGGATGATGACCTGCCAATAATGAACGCCGTTAAGTACAGGGGAGTGCCTAGTGTGGTATGGACCAATAGGGTGATGATGAATTCTAACACAGACACCAACAGAACCGGTGTTCTTGTAGTAGTGGATATAGGCGACTCGCTTCAAATTTATCTCAAGTACTCGTAAATGTGTGAAGACCTCAATGTGTTAAATAAATAGTTCTTTTTAAACAATTTTTCGGGATTTTTAATACCCAGAATCCATCTTACAAAAGCCCACCTTGAGCACGTTGCCTCGTAATCCTCAGAGTGTAGAAACAGTTAGTGCAAGAAGTATATTAAAGAACAATTCCGTTTAGCTGCAAGCTAAAAGCAGCAAATTACATTCTTACTACATTAATCTGCTCGTAATGATTGTGCATATTTCCATTTATCAGAATATTTTATGTGCGTCTGAAATTGTACGATATATATTCTCAACTAAAAAAATACTGTTCGCGGCAATTTTTGTACAGATTACGGGTATTAAAACGACTTAAGTTGATGTATCGATAATGTGTATTAACTCCTGAGACATTGACCGTGATGAAAATCACGAAATTGTAAAGGTAGGAGACGAGATGTTTATGGAAACTTCATTGGTAGGAAAATTTTCTCTCTTCGATTTCCCTGGTGCCAGGCTCATGAATAGACGGAAGTCTTAACGAAATATTAAAGTGAGCGTAAAACGTCGAACGTAAACGTTTAGAATAATCGTCCTCCTGCTTCGCACCCTGTTTCGGCGGGCCTCAGGGTTCAACTCTCAGAAAATTACAAGGAAAGTCTTTTCAGAGGATATACAAAGCAAACTGAATATAAGCTCGGAAAAATAGCTTCCGGACAATCGTACGTAACATATTCCGCCCCACTTTCGTAGCCGAGAGCCGCGTAGCTACTAAAAAAAGCGCAACGTTCATACCACAGACTCCACTCGATCTGACTCACTTTCTGTAAAATAAGGAAAACTTCATTTCCCAAAATTGTGACGCAAAATTGAATTAATACATCCTCAAATGGAAATGAAAGCATTCCTATATTCTGCCATATCTACTCATATCATTACCTGAACGTCCATAACACATTGAGGTCTGCAAACATTTACTGGCACTTAAGACAAATTAACGGTGAGTCACCTATATCCACTACTGCAAGAACACCAGTTCAGTTGTTGTGTGTTAGGACTCACTATCTTCCTATTGGTTCATACCACACAGGACACTATCATGCACTTTACAGCATTGTGGGTCAAGTTCATAGTGTGGTACATCAGCACACTAAGTTTTATTTGAACAGGTTTATGCTACAAGCGATATGTAATAACACTTCAAGTATAACACAGCCACTTTAAAATAAATTACAAGTTTGAGGTCGCTTTTCTAAGTTGATGTACTGTTCGCAAGCAAGTGTGAATCATAGGTAGATTATTGAGATATCGAGTCTAGGTTTGAATTTTTGGTGTTATCTTTCAACATGGAAGTTAAGATGTTATCAGCCAGTGTACTTATAGCATGAAATAATCACTGTTATGATGCCAAGATGGTATCATATTTCTGTTATTTTCCTAATAATTATGGACTAAAGTATATCTCTACACTAAAGCATATACATATTTCCGGGTACCGTTACCTGCACTTCCCATTGGTTAATTAATTGCCAACATATGTTAGTAACACACGCACTACTACCTTTTCTCTCGATTGTGCTAGAACCGTAAGAATAGTACAATTAAAATCCTACTCAAATAAAACTCTGATTGGTGGCTTCTGTAGACATCTTTACACTTTTACTTGCATTGCGTTTTGTGATTTTTAACACAAACAATCATGAGGTAGGAGTTCAGTTAGTTATAAACAAATATTTTGTCTACGGCTTCTCGCTATAATTACGAGTCAAGCACATTCGTCTCTACAGATAACATTATAACAAATTTCGCGGTTCATTTCTCGATTTGAATTTTGATTTTAAGTCGACATTAATGCATTCTAATGTAATCCTACACATCTCACTGTGTAAGATTTCACATAAGCTTGTAAAAAGGATGCCACACATGCTGTTATAGCTTCTACTATGCAGGCATCACGGTATTTATCGCCTTGTCCAGCCAAAATTCACACCAGGTTTGGAAATAAAACCTCTTATATTTTCCATAGCAGGTACCAAGCCACTTTCCGTTCGTGGACAATCACGGCAGTTTCAAAGCGTAGGGTATTTCAGGTGGCCACAACTTGAAAGTAACTGTGTTATGAAGCATAAAAGGATGGTCCCGTATAAATTATCAGAAATCCATAAGGAGGAAATGTATTCCTACAGCTGTGAAATACGACAAAGTAGCATAGAATTGACGATGACATTACTCAAATACCTTTTGAAGGTTTAGTAAAGGCTTGAACACTGCCCGCGTAACGAAAAATTGAGTACAAGCGATTTTTAGTGTCTCAATATTTCATTAATTAAAACACGTCTGCTTAGTTCTGTTCTGTTAGTGCAGTGGGAACGTATTAGCCAACGCATGAAGGGTTAATTTTTAGGTTAGAATTCAAAACTCCACGAATCTTTTGCTTTGCTTTTAATGAGGCTCAAAAATTAAAAAAGATACATTAGACAAAATAATAGAAATAATGCAAATACTTAAAATAAATACTGTGGTGTCTCCGTGTTATCATTTTGGTAGTTTTATTGTACATCAACCCACGTTACAGTTTAAATGCCAATGGTAATGATGCAATATAAAGGTGGGTTTGGTTTTATTAACGCCGATTAAATAAAATGAGGTTCATAGTTACTGTAAAACATATGTTCATTTGCGCACCTACCCAGAGTGCTTCTTGCTAGTATGCCACCTACCATCGTACAAGTTCGTATAGTGACTAGTATACAGGCTCGTGGACCAGGCCTTATAGAACAAGCTCGTACAAGAACAAGCGCTGCAACAGATATGTTGTTATACAAGTTAAACATTGCCCACATTTCACAAGTCCGTGAGTTAACTGGGATCCGAACCTAGGACACTGTGATCTGAAAAAAAGATACCTAGGCGACCTCGGCTAAGGAGGTCACTCAGTTTAAATTTTAAAATAAGAATATTATTTATACATGGGAAATGCATGTGTTTGAGGGATCGAAACACGACTGTTGTTTGATGTCAAGGCCCCAGTGAATCCGTTCGTGTGTTTACATAGTAATTTTTAGACATCGAACGCTCTGTAATTTAGGACTCCAGAAAGGTTCCCTCGTGGAGATTAAATTCGATTAAATTTCTCGGGTCACGCGACATTTTTGTCCGTATGGAACCACCGCTAACACATTTACGTGCACTGGTATAACAAGTGGGATAGCACCTGCAGGCGAACAATAAATATTACATAACATATCGACCATTTTTGAAAGGACTCGCTGTTTCTTCGTCAAATTAATCTACGATGTTGTGATCGTAACAGTTTTGGGTACTTGACTATCGAATGCCATTTGCCTGTTATTTGTCGGGCAGTTTTTATGATTTTTATGGGCCACCTACATGGCCGAGTTGACTGTGGCAAATGTTTGCTATGTCAGGTGATTTCGTGTCCGAGCCTTGAGGAAATTGTAAAGGTGTCCGCCTGTTTCATTCGAAACTTTCCGTTACCTTGCCACGTGAACAGCATTCTTATTAAATGTCTGGGATAAAGCGTAAATGTCATATTCATTTCAAGTTGATCAGAACGTGAAATGCCACGGGGCCGTATCACAGATTACTGACCGGCAAAATATCTCGTCTGTCAGCGAGTGACGAGAAAAAGTACCAAGAAGTGTGTATTGCAAAGTTTACAGGAGCGCAAAGTCGGCCACTGCTTGCTTACTGAAAAGGGGGAGGGAGGGGGGAGAAAGTCCCAAACCTTCTGTGACAGTACCAATGTTTAATAAATTCCTCTCCCTCTCTCTCTCTCTTTCTCTATCTTTATCTCTATCTCTCTCATACTGTGCGTTATATGTTTTTTTTTTTTATGTGGTTATACACGTAACACTTATTTCATGTAGGTCAAAGTTTTAAATATATTGAAAAACTATACTGAAATGCAATTGTTTTTAGTTAAATTAACACTTATATAAAACGTGGTGGTGTAGTGGTCAGACTGCTCGCTGCCCACTTAAGCGAACCGAGTTATGTTCCCGACGGGGTCGCTCCTGAATTTTCCTTTGTGGGAGTGGTCGGCTAGTTTTGTCTGAGATCTCCAGTTTCTCCCGCCTATCCATTCCGGCGCTGATCCATACTCGCCTCGTTTCGCACCTATCGACTCTCATGACCTCACTGCACTCTACTCCCTCTATAGACAACATATAGAGTGACGCCTCGATTGTCACAACCACTCCCATTTATAAACACACTACCTAACGTAATACAAGGAGCACGGTCGCTTCACGCTGGGGGTTTCAATATTTTGAAAAGAATAAGGCAAATAATTCTCACAAACTAGAGTGGTGACCAACCACTGTTTATCAGTTCAGCGGACGACGCCTCTGCTGGCTGAAAAGTGGAGGTATGGCCGCCCCCTTGTGCATATTACCCGTTGCCAAAATTATTTCCTGCCTTGACTAATCCGATATTTTCCTCTTTGCTGCTCTCAGCTAGTAATACCTCAACACTTGCTGGTATCATTTAACTTATGCCCTTCTAAACGTAAACACATATTTTTCAACTCGTTCTTCCTTAGACTCCTTGGGAAAATTAGTAGCTGTCATGATTTTTCTAAGATTAAATATAGTAAGTGATTTAACAAAAGTTTTGAAAGAAAGTGTAACACTAATTATTAAAGTGAAACAATTTAACTCAGTTAAACTGTTTAACTCGAATCCTCCTTTGGTAGCATTTCAGCTTAGACATCTGACACACCATTTACTATTTTCATAAGTGCCTCTTCTGTGTGTCCTTGGACACGGACTATTATCAGTAGAAGTTTTTTTGAAGCCCTGCTAAGTTATAACTACAGGTTATTCCTCCGCTTCATGCAAACAAAGCTTAACCGAGTCTAGAAAATTACTCCAAAGGGACAGCGCACCGCTTCCGTGCGCACTCAGCGTAATAATATTTTGCATAAGAAATATTTCTTACTAGGTATTACAAACACGCCTCTGTTCTCCCTGTTGTTGTTTATTACGGACAACGCTTGTGGTGATACGTGACATATTAAGAAAACAAGCAAACACGTAATACATGGGTTGATTTTTCAAAGTTTTTATTCAAAAGTGTGAAGAGACCTCTAATAGGCTATATTAGTAATACTACCAAAGCTGCAATGATGATTTTAATAGTAATATTTCCCTTTACGTTATAAACATGAATAAAAACTCAATTGCAATGTATTAGTACAAATATTGTTTATGCATTCCACTCTTAATAAATTGCCAGGAAGTAGTATATTTCTTTCGGTGATGACAGTCGTATCGGGTTTATGGAAAATGCATGCCCTACTACTCATTTCATTTTAACAGTAATTTTACAATGTAGTTCTTCTGCTGTACCCTGTATTTATTTCGAGTTGCCCTAGTAGAAAACTTTTCTTGTGTCATATTCTTGTTTCTTTGGATCCCACATTTGATATTATTTTCCCGAAAATTTTGCACCAAAACCACATAATGTATTTTCTTTCTTAATTTAGACATTTTTTTGTATTTTTTAAAGTAATCCCTTTCTTCATATATATTACTAAACTTTTCACTGTAAGAGGCATTTTGGCCGTCAATTGTTGGAAGCAAGTAGTGATCAGCATATAATTGCTACAATTCATAACAGTGAAACTGAATTTGTTAATTTTATAAACACAAAGTTTCATTGCTATTGCCAATCAATCGCTCGACGAGGACTTAGACAACTGTGCTGTTTATCCAACTAAGCGAGTATTTTATGGTAGATCTTAGCTAGTTTATAACTGCTCAGCCCACACCAATTGTCGAAGTGTTGTTTTCAATTTCGTCTTACTTTCAGAAATTGTAACTAGCTTTGTTCGATACGAGCATTTAAACTAAAATACCTTTTATAAATGAAATATTACTATGTATAGACTAAAGATCAATTCAAGTTCAATTTAAAAAACATTACTTTTATATCGACACAGGTATAAAACACCTGTGATAAATGTCATATTTAGGTAATTAACCATGCTCGTTATGCATGAGGAGATTTTTCAAAGGTTTGAAAAAAAAAGTGTGAATAAATCGCGAATACACTATATAATATCAAAATGCTACTAGCTATTTACCGATTTAATCCCACACTCCATCTTTCTTTCTTATATTACTGTACTCTGGATGCGACAAATCATGCAAGACTCGGTGGATCGTTTCACTATTTCAATACGTTGTTCGGTTACACTCGTGACGTTGTTGCATCGCTTCTCTACTCTACTTTGCACTACATAACAGTTCACTGCACTGAAACAAAAGTGACGCGACCTGCAGGCAAACTCGCGTTCTCACAACTCAATAAATAAAACGAATCCTTACTGAAATTACCCGAGGCCGCGGTTCTACGGTCTTACAACATCGGCATTAAAAACAAAATGTTTGTTCACACAGCGTAAATATAACTTGAAATACAATTAACTCTTATTTTATATCTTTAGACATAGCATAAAAACATGCTTGTTGGCGTATTTTAAATTTTATGTTGGTAGCACAGTATTTTTTGTATAAGCGACCTTCACGCCTTTTTATTCGCATCACGCGTATTTTCGTGAATATAAGCGTAAACTAATGGTAAAGTAGTTTTTCATCTTCATGGTTAGAGTTTGTATTCGCTCAAATGTATTTGTAAATAAGCGACGCATCAAAAATATTGCCCAGAAAATATAATATATTAAAAATATAAAAATAAATAACAGATGGCGAGGTCTCCATAATGCCGTCAACATAACAAAGTGAAAATGTGTAGTTTACGCTGTGTTCCAATGTTGGTAGTACTGTAGAACCAACTTTGACTAGCTTCGTCAAACAAATGAATAGCATACAGTTCCCTTGTCGTACTGTTGAGTCACAGCTCTACTTATACGACGCTGCCTGGCTGGGCAAACTCAACCTGCGGCGTTCAGGTCACCAGTGCGGAGTGAGGTTCGCTGTTCGGACTGAATACGTCCGTTTGATTAAATCGGTCGCCTTCTGCACCCCCCTCCATCGGCTCTCAATACCTCGACGTTAAGACAGCCCAAATCCCTGCGCACTCCACTCCACACTCCACAATTTTGTACCATCACTTCTAAATAATTCTGTGTAGTCATTCTCCGTTTGGTAAGAAGAGTATCCGAAACATTGAGTTCAAGAAATATTCCAACTACCGCAAATGAATACATACTTCGCATTCATAAAGTTCACCATTCCACATATGAACCACTTAACAACACAGTTATGATAATACTTCAATTCACATCGTAAAACATCAAAATACTTGGCTGAATATATTGGAATGCCAAAAGGTATCACTCAATGAAACCAACCAAATCCAATTTTTTTTGAAGAGATAGTTTATAGTAACCTGAAGAGTCTTCTCAATTACTAAATTTCTGTAAATAAAGTCGCATACAGGGGCGTAAATGTTATAACTTTGAGATCAGCTACGGACTTAGGGGTTGTATAAATTTCACATTATTTATTCGGGTAGTGAAACACCACGAAACGTTTTCAAGACAAGTTATATTGCACAACACTGTAGGGTCTTTTTCCTATCTTGATTGGATGAATAACTCCTTGACACGTGTTAACTGTCTGTACACGAATTCTGAGTTATCCTGTGAAATATGGAAACGCCTTCCCAAGCATACAGCAGCCAATTACAATAGATAAACTGGTGCTGGGTGCTTTAGTATAGAAGTATACAGCGGAACCATATTTTTTCGCGAAAAAATACTTGCTGTAATCATTTAGCAGGCAGTTTAATTGCATAACAGCTTGTTTTCTCGTAAAATGTTATTTATTTAATATTTACTTATTACAATACTTGTTAGCTTATATAGAGAATCGAAATATTCCAAATTCAATAACTGTATGTTTTAGCGTACTAATGTTGCAACGTCTTTAATAATAAAGTATGAGAGAAAAAGATTTTTATTTATAAAGCTTCTCTCAACAAATTTCGCATTTCTCTAATAAATATCTAAAAATTTGCAATTCCTTAGCAACGGATTTAACTGAATAAGTTTGCTTGCAAGTTCCTCACATTCACTAACATATCAAATAACCAATACATTCGCCGAAGAAAAATGCAGGATGTTTGAAATTAAAGACTAGTAAAGAGTATAGAAATCTATCCAACCTATTGCGAATAGCGGTATTTGAGGATGTATTAAAGCACCAATTAGGTAATACAATTGGAACAAAAAATACCTTTTATTATAGATTTCATAATTTTTTAAAAATATCAAACCTAAAACCTCGTTCCTATTTCTTGTAGGAATAGTAGGTACTCTGCAATACTTCATTTATCTCCTGAATAGAAAGCGAGAGCCGAGGATCTACTGTTAACGCCATTCTCTATAAAACGGATCTTAATAAGACCGACAAAATCTAGCTACCAGTTATTCACGAAAAAGAAAGTGAACATGTTTATATATATATATATATATATATATATATATATCTTATGGTCTGAAGCGGATACTAATAGTGGTACACATATTTGAAGTTGGACCTGAAAAAACCAATTTATTACTAATATTGGATAAAAATTTTAAGATGTATTTTTGAGTGTCTGGATAATGTGTAACGGAATAAAAATCTGTAAACACCACAACACTAGTCTATCGATGTCATCAAATTATTTAATGGAAATAATCATGTAACTTACTACCCTTATTTCAAATTAATCTCCATGACGCTATATCATACTTGGAGCTTTAAAAGATGGGTTATTATCCCGCATGTCACAATAAACATTATATACATTATCCAGACAATCAATGTTCCATCCCCAGTATTTGTAATACTTTGTGGCGTTCGTTTCCCTATATCCCACTGTGTTATAGTTTCCAGAGAGACACGCTTATCTATGTGGTTAACACAAAGATTAATTAAACATTTACCCTATTTTTATGATAGGAAGCTACAAACCAAACACACCCATTTTTCCTTGTGATTGCCCAGAAGTTGAAAGTCGGTTCGCTATTGTTCATTTCACCTGTAGTCAGCTTATTCGCACTGCAACCCAACATATCCGGCCAACTTCCTGGGTGCGCGAGTGTAATTAATAAAATAAAAAAACAGGAACACCGCACTCTCGCTTGCCATCCACGACCTTTCAGCGCGCCTATCAAACAGCGAGCAATTTAATCAACAAAATATGGCGGCCTCGCAGGGTGACTATCGAAGAGCGAGCGTGAAAACACAACAGACTTCCTGAGACCGCGGTTCCAAATCCAGCTAAACCGTCCTAGCCAATCAGGGGCTCCCAATACAAACAAACTGCGAACATACTTGTCAGTTTCGGGAGCTTCTGTTAAGTGCTCCGCAGTTATTAAAAATCTTATATGTTTACATTAATATCGTTCTCTACTAACATTTCAAACAGTTTAAGTATAGAGTAAGTAACCATTTACACCAATTGTCAGCGTCTCTGTAGGGGTCTTTATTTGCCTCATCTTCTG